>CM050207.1:25656907-25944407 GCA_027475355.1 Coilia nasus
ACACTACACAACCATGACCAGCCACTGAAATGTGCAAATGTCCAAACTATGTGGGCCAGTCAGCTTGCCTCAGTCCAAATCCTGTGAGGGCCGTGTGGGGTGGGGGTGTAGAGGGGTGGCGGTGGGGAAAGTTTTTGGGGGATGGGGGGTCCCTGAGACAGCTGAGGCTAAGAACAAAGCGTGTGTTTGCAGTAAGCCACCCCCTGTGGCCCCGGCTCTCATCTGTCTCGTTTCGCACAAACACTCATTTACTGTGCTAATGGGCGCTTTGTGGGCACTGCCATGTTTGGTGCTGGATGTGTAATGGTGAGCCGTGCAGCTGTTGACTGGCACACGCCCACCCTGCTCAAAAATGACAGCTTTTGTCAATGGCGAGTGGCTGATGGCGAGGCTCCGCTTTAATCAGGGGAATGTTGAGATGGGGGGGTAGTGGATGGGGGAGCAAGCGTGTGTGTGTGCGTGTGTGTGTGTGCGTGTGTGTGTGTCTGTCTGCTGTGCATGCGTGTGCATACATGCATGTGTGTGTAGGTGTCTGTGTGTTATCTGTGTGTTATTTATGCATACACTAACATAAACTAAAGTGGGGTATGAAGTATCAAGGGTCCCTGGTCTTGTTCCCCGTGTCCTTGGACTAAGACAATGATATGTTGCTGTGGCCCACCTAAGAAGCCCACTCAGTGTCATTTCATACAGATTCCCTCAAGTGGAGCGGCAGATTTGAAACCCTTAGCCACATGTAGATCAAGTGATATGTGGGTCTGCTGGGCCAAGTGTTGTGTTATGAAGCCACCCAGCCAAGGCTCCTGTTTCGGAGGCACGAAAAGCCAGAGTCCATGGCCTCCATCTCCAGCCCCAGCTCCCAGTTCCTTCAGCGAAAGCAGGCCATAGATGCTGAGCCATAGCAATTACATTGGCTAAATATACCACAGCAGTCATTTTAGTCAATGGAAAACTTTGAGCGCTCACTGAGTTTGCCAGCCAGGGAAAGTGACTCTGCATCTGTTGCTGATATTAGGGGGATGCCGTGAAAGCAAACATAGGCTGAGGGGGTGTCATGGTGGTTTCATAACTGCCCCTTTAATAACTTTGTAATATGGGGTGGTTCAAGAACTGCCCCTTTAGTAACTGCCCTAATAAAGGGTGGTTTTATAACTGCAGGGTCAGGATGCTGAGTCTGGAATGGTCACTCGTTCACTATATAGTGGATTACATAGGAAACAAAAACAATGTAACTCACACTCTACATACTGCAATATGTAGTAAATGTAAAGATTTTGGATATGACCTTTGTATCTGAACACAGAGGTCAGAATCACTCCACTCCACTTTACTCTAGTGCCAATAGCACGCTGTTTTCAAAAATAATGTCTCTTTTATATAAATGATACAAGGAAAGTCACTTAAAGAGAATTTCCATAATTAGTTGTGTTTATTGTGTGTCTGGATGCAGATTTGACATCTGTTTTTAGTCTGAATAAGTGAGAACAGTCTACTAAGCACTTTATCAGTCTGTATCACATTTATGCAACCACCATCACCCGATATACTTGGTAACACTTCAGCTGGACCGTCCGCCATCTGACTGATAAAACAGTGCCATGAACATGTTATAGCAGATACCCCTTTCCTGGCTCTAATCTGGACCTGGCAGATTAGTGGCACTAATCTCGTCAGTGGGTGCCCAGTGATTTGATGGTGTCAAGTTCCTGCTGTCAGTAATTGTCATGACAGCCCTCGCAAACCTTGATTTATAACAGCTTCTGTTGCATACCACTGGCATTACCGCAAATCGGAGCTTGACAGTTGATGAATATGCCAACATACAGTACATTGTAATAAGTATCACATGACAAAAGGAGACACTGACCATCACAATGACTTAGGGCAAGACATTTTGTATGCTACATGAAGATGTGGTTTGTCAGTGTTGTAATAAATCATTTTGTTATTAGTTGACCGTCTTTTACTGCAAAATAGTTGTGTTTGTCTTTTTATTTACAACACTAATGTTGGTATTAGTTGCATGTAAGGAGCATAGTCCACTATATTTGTGTCTTGAGAAGCGTTATATAAATGCAATGTGACATTGTTGTTACGTTGTTTATGGCTTTGTTGTGTTCTCACCAGCCCCCTCACCAGGCTACCAGACGGGTCCACGCTGCCAGTGGCGCTACGAGTCGTGCGTCAACCCCTGCTTCAGGACCTGCAGCGACCCATCGGGCCAGAACTGCGTCACTATTCTAAAGTAAGATTCTGGGATATGTGCTGGTAAACTTCATAACCACCACTGGCCCATCAGAGTCAGCGTTGTTGAATGTCAGACATGCGCTGAATGTTTTGGGACATGACTACTGCATCGAATGAGTAATGTGTGGCCGTCCAGGGGCCATGTAATTTGAGTCCAGTGAAAGCTCTTTGTGCTTCTCATATGCTGTTTCTGAGCCATGCACTCTGCACTGATAAGGTCACTTCATAACTCTGGGTAAACATGCTATCCAATGGCTGTTGATTCAGATTGTCATGAATCAAAGTCATACATGCCAAAGAATGCTTATTCAGACAGGTCTCCTTTTTTGTATTAAGACTTTGTTGACAGTGACTTAATGGACAGGCATGCTGTCAGATGGTTGATGATTCAGTTTTTTATAAATCAATCTCATATATGCCAAAAAATGCTTTATAAGTCAGATTTTTTTAAAGTCTGTTTTATTAGGTTGTATTACAAGCTCTGGTTGTTGACAGTGAGTCTTGTTTGTCTTCCCCTGTAGAGTGGAAGGATGTCTCCCACTCTGCCCTGGCAATATGGTTCTGGATGAAATGACCCAGAGATGCGTCCACCCAGAGGACTGTAAGCAACTGACAGATAGTAGTATCTGGTGCCAGCATTGAGACAGGGATAACTTTGGTGAAAAACACACGAATGGATGTAATTTGATTAGTTACATAAGCATATTAAATGCAAGCTGAACCAAGTTTGTGCGTGAGGAGTAGAATTTCTGTCAGAGTTCATGAGCTGTATTTATGACACTCAAGAATATCAATGCATTGCTATATTGTGTTTCCTGATTGCTGAAATATTGAATCCAACATCTGTTTGATTAAGCTTGATGCTCTAATCTTGCTCCCCGAACTCCTGGTGATGATGGGGTTTCACTCTTACCACAGGCGAAGCATTAGCCCCCTGCACCCCCCCCCCTCACTCTTCTCCACTCTTAAATGGCCGCTCTTATCTAACAGTTGCCTTATTGTTTGTCCGCAGGCACTAAGCCCCCAGTTGCCGTTCAGCCCATTACGCCTTCCAGCACGGCAGCACCTGCAGCTGTCACTTCTGCCACCACCACAACCACTTTGGCCCCCTCCACCACACGTGCCACTCCTCTCTCCCCCACCTCCTCCACCTCCTCCACCTCCTCCACCACCACCACCCCCACCTCCTCCACCTCCTCCACCTCCTCCACCACTTCCCCCACCTCCTCCGTCTCCTCCACCACCACCCCCACCTCCTCCTCCTCCAGCTCCTCCACCACCACCACCACCGTTGAGGTCCCCTCCACCTCCAGCTCTGCTGTGGAGACCTCCAGCACCACAGCACGAGCCCCAGCCACCGTCGCTGCCACTGCAGTGGAGACAGGGGTGACCCATACCACCACCACTAGGCCTGGCGTGCCAACTGGTGTGTTTGCGTCCTCCTCCTCCTCTGCTGTTGTCAGACCGGAGGTGGTGGAGTCAGTGACAGCTGCAAGGACGTCTGCAGCCTCACCATCCACACCTGCAGGTACCGCAGAGACAAAAACCACCACCCGTACATCCAGCTCTTTGGACTCAACTGCTTCAACCAGCACCCAGAAAACGAGTGAATGGGTCCCTTCCATGCACTGGTTGACCCATCCTGCAAACAGGACGGGTTACATCTTGTTTCTCCCCTCCACCAGCACCACCACCAGCACCAGCCCCCCCACACCTCCAGCACCTACCCGCCCAGCTGAGGGGCCCACCAGGGTAAGCACTCTGCCCGCACTCCCAGTGACTGCCACCAGGGTCACCACCGCAGCCACATCCACCACTGCCAGACACCCTCCTGATGTCACCACCTCCAGCACTGGGACCACCACACCCTCCGAGCCTTCGGTCGTGACGGACAGGACGACAGCCTCTACGGTGTCCTCGGCTGCAGCTGCAACCCGGGGCACAGAGACGCATAGCACCACTGAGCATTCTACACAAGCAATCCGAACAACCCATGCAGCCGAGACTAGGACTACTGAGTCAACTACTTACACACAGACAGGTTCCACCACTCATACCATAGCTTCTACAACTGTTAGAACCACTCTGGAATCCACTACGGAATCAACCTCCCCCAGCGCTGCTCTCAGCACCCTGAGAACATCACCATCTCGAGCCCCACATACAGCTCAGTCTCTCAGCTCCACAACCTCAACAGAGCACACAACAAGAATGTCCCCAATAGAGCCTCGAACATCAATGACTGCCATTCCTGGACCGTCCAGAACACCTGCTCACACATATCCAACAACAACTACAAGTACGACTACAACTTCAGCAGTTCCAGCTTCACCTGCCTCAGAGCAACCAACTACAGCAAAGAAAACAACGACAGTGGTTTCTCCAACAGGTCCTTCTCCTGTGACTACTACCACTGCTCCAGTGCCACCGCCTGAAGTAACAACTACTACAAGGCGAACAATTTCAAGACAAACTCCGTCCCCTGCTGCGTATACATCAAGAACCTCCTGGTCACCAGGCGAGACAGTCACTGAAAAGGTCACAGAGATGCCTGCACCTGACGTTGTGGACTTGAGGCAGACCACAACCAGCCAGGTCACCACCTCTCACACCACTGAGGTCCAGCCTGAGCCTGAAACACTCTCAACCACTTCCAGACATCCAGAGAGGCCAATGACAACAACAGCAGAACCTATTCACACACCCTCCACAACTACCACCACTTCAAGAGCAACCGAGACCACGTCTTCAGTGCCTACCACAAGGACCACAACTTACAGACCACACCTGGAGGTCACCAGTGCAACCTCCCAGCCCAGTACATACAGAACAACAGACTGGGACAGACCTCCTCATCCAGAAACGTCTTCCACCGCTGTTCCTTCTGTCACACAGAGGGTGACGGCAACGACCAAGGCCGTCACACCATCCCTCAGCACGGGCGAGTCCACATTTGTGAGAACCAGCACAACTCATCCAAGCCCCGAAGCAACAACAAGGGTTGCCCCAACAGATGCAGAACCAGCTCCCATAACAAGGACAATGACAACAACAACCACAGAGAGAGCGACCAGCAGAAGTCCAACAACCACAACAACATCTCCAGAGGTGGCGGAAACTGTGAGAACATCTTCATCCAGTCCCCAAACCACCACAGTTAGTCCGGTGACCATACAGCCACACACAGACACGACAAGAGTCGCTCCCGTTACAGGGCGGGTCGAGGTGTCAGCGACCGCAGCTACCACAACCCGCCCCGCGTCCTGGTCAGCCCATTCCACCACAACATCAACCCTGGCAGCCTTAAGGCCCAGCACACCCTCGGAGGAGAGGGTCACTACCAGAGTACCGCCAATGACCCAAACTCCACGCACCACGACGACTCTCAGAACCACATCCAGAGTGACTGCTTCTACTGCAGTACCTCCTATGTCTCCCACTGTAACATCCTCTACAGGCACCACCACCAGCAGAATCACAGAATCCACAACAACAACAACAACAACAACAACTCCAGCTTCATCTACGGCAAGGATCCCACCCAGTTCCCCGGGCGCAGTGTCAGTAACTTCTCCCCACACAACCAGCACCACTGGTACATCTGCAACCACGGAGTCCACTACTGAAACAGTAGAGGAACCAACCACAAAGACCACAGTCACCTCCTCTAAGCCTGTGGTCACCTTGACATCGACAGTGGCCGTGCCAGAACTGACAACCACCGCTGAGAAGACGTCCACCTCAGAACACACCTCCTCCACCTCCGCGCCATCAGCAGATGGTCGACCCTCTCCTGGGGTCACCACTACGAGGTCCGTTCCTGAGCCAGAGGTGAGGACATTGGCCTCCTCAGTGCCGGTGTCCTCTGCTCATCCCACAACGCTGTCCACCAGAGGGATGAGGACATCGATGTCAGCTGTCGGCCCCACATCAGAAGAGTCCTCTGAGGTCCCTGAGACGCCCTCGGCCTCTGAGTTGCCCGCCACCATGACTGCCCCAGCTACCAGGATGTGCACAGTGAGTTCTGTCTGCTTAACCGACCTGACTACCATTTACATTTATGCCATTTAGAAATTATATGCTGATTAATGACTTTTGAAAACATAGTGAGGGTATGGACAATATTTTGAAATTTCACAGTCAATTTGTGTATCCTATAAATGTCATCAACTGTACAGTTTACTATTACACTCTAATGCTGCTGTATAGCTTTACATTCATGTAAACATTAACAGCATAAATCTGCAGTTCATCATGTACATAAATAATGCATATTCATTATTATCAACATTACCCAACCTTTTTTCAGCCACCATACTCAGAAATCATCGATGAATGCACCAAGTACATTTGTGTTGGGGAACAAATGGTTCTGTTCAACAAGTCCCAGCACTGCCCCTACAACTCTTCGCCTCCTAACTGTGGCCTGCTTGGCTTTGCTGTTCTTGTGAATGGAGACAAGTGCTGTCCTAAATGGGATTGTCCATGTAAGTACTATACCTTATACACACACACACACACACACACACACACACACACACACACACACACACACACAGAAACACGCACACACAAAATATACCTGCAGACTTGCATACAGTAATACTGTACATAACATTGTAAACATTATAATTGTGTAAATATTGATGTCGTTGTCATTCTCATGTCATTGTCATGCCTTCTTTTCAATCCTGCCTGCTTATTTTCTGCATTTGCTATGTTTTAACACCTACAGGTCGCTGTTCTGTGTTTCCTGACCTTAATGTGATTACTTTTGATGGCAACAGTGTGGCCATCTACAAAGCAGCCTCTTATGTGGTCACCCAGCTTCCCAATGAGACTGTCAGCATACTCGTCCAAGAGTGTCCAGTTTCTGACACAGTAAGTAGACTACTGGGGTTACCTGAGACATTTGTGTTCACCATGCAGTTGCCTTCATCATTGTGTTATTTCTCCCTTTTACTCTGAAGCTACTCTGGAACTTCACAAACCTCTGTCTGGTCGCCTTGAACATAACACACAAATCACATAATGTCCTCATCAACAGACTCCAGAGAAGGGTTAGATTGATTCTTTTTATTAAAATTAATAACAACATTTGCAAAATTTGCATTTGGTTTTGCATTCATTTTACTTTCATCAATATGAGTCAATGACCTACCTGTTCTTTTTGGGGGAATGTATTCCGCAGTTATTTGTAAACTCTAGGTATGCCAAACCGCGATTTAAGAAGTATGGATTTGAGATCCTGGACACAGGCAACATGTATTTCATCAGAACTCCGACTGGGCTGAAGATCCAGTGGTTCCACAGCACAGGGATGATGGTTCTTGAAACAGACACATACAATAAAAAACTGCCCACCATGGGGCTGTGTGGTAAGGGCTGCAACTGCGTATATATATTGTTCATGTGTATATACTGTATTTGTATAATGTATAGTTATTTACAGGTGTGTGTCTATATATACAACTCTAATTCCGATGAAGTTGGGACATTGTGTTAAATTGAAATAAATAAGAAATGCTATAATTCTCAAATCATACAAGCAATATATGTGTTTAAGAATAGTCCAAGGACAACATATCAGTTATTGAAACTGATTTTGTTTTTGTTGTATGGGATATTTGTGCTCATTTCAAATTTTAGGCCAGCAACGTGTCTCAAAAAAGTTTGGACGGTGTCATTAAAAGGCAGGAAAAGTTGAGTGAAACTAAAGAAAAACAACAGAGGACACTTCACAGTTAATTATGTTAACTGAAAAGATAAGCACACCATAACCAAGGCACTACGGCCCCCCCATACCATCATAGATGCTGTCTTTTGAACTTACCACTAAAACAAGAAGGATGATTTGTCTCCTCTGTAGATTGAGCGATACAAGACTCCATTATTTCAAAGTGAATGACAAATTTACATATTTTATAATTTGAGATGGACCCAGAAGACATGGGAAACTGTCCTGTGTTACAAATTTGTCATTCATTTTGAAATAATGGAGTCTTGCATCTTCCAAGATACAGAGGAGGCAAATCATCCTTCTTGTTTTAGTGGTAAGTTCAAAAGACAGCATCTATGATGGTATGGGGGTGCAGTAGTGCCTTAGTTAATTAATGCTGAATGATATATATAGGTTTTGCACTGCAAAAGATGGCACTCAGACATAGTATTTTGAGGGTAGACCTTAAATATTACCAGATAATGAGGTCAAAGTGCATTACAAAACAGTGTGGCTCCATTATAAGGGCAACCAGATGCTAAAATGGCTGGCATGCTGTCCAGATCTCACATTTTCAGCATAATAAAAAGGAAAACATGATAAAGAGGAAACCTACCAGTTGGGCTACTGAAATCATGTCAAGGACAAGAAAGAAAGTCAATTTTATATGAAATCATCTTTTCAGTTAACATAATTAACTGTTAAGTGTCCTCCGTTGTTTTTTCTTTAGTCTTACTCAACTTTTCCTGCCTTTTAATGACACCATCCCAACCTTTTTGAGACACGTCGTGTGCCTAAAATTTGAAATAAGCATAAATATCCCATACTACAACAAAAAAATCCAGTTTTAATAACTTATATATTGTCCTTGGACTATTCTCAAACACATATATTGCTTGTATTATTTGAGAATTATAGCATTTCTTTTTTATTTGCATTTAACACAACGTCCTAACTTTATCGGAATTGGGGTTGTATATATATATATATATATATATATATATATATGTGTGTGTGTGTGTGTGTGTGTGTGTGTGTGTATTTATTTATTTGTAGTGTTATTCTACCCACAATAACAGAAGTATTTTTGTTTCATTCTTTTGTCTTTGTTCCTGTCCTCCTTTCTCCTCCTTTTTCTCGCCCACCTCCACCTCCACCTCCACCCCCACCCCTCTATGGCAGGCTGCTGTGATGGTAACCCTGCCAATGACCTGACCCTGTCCAATGGCACTACCGTAGGGGACAGTGAGGACCCTGCTGTGTTCATTGACAGCTGGCAGGTCCCCAACACCACCAGCTACGTCAGCGAGAGCCGCAGGCGGGAGGTCAACTGCTCCACAAGCGACTGCTCCGAGTGCCTGGCCATGCTTAACAACGGCACCTTCCCTCGCTGTCACGATTACGTATGTGCTCCAGGCCTCCTCCTACTTACTTATGTTATTACAGTTTTTCTCTATCGCTTTGGTACATTTTTCCAATCTTTCTTGAAATTTGCAGAAGATCGAGTGCATTTCTCAAAACAGTTTGGACAAATAGCAAAACACAGTGGATCACCTGCAAAAGCTAGTCTCTTGCTCAAAATCCTTAGTTTATCACTCAAAAGCAAGTTTTTGTGTCAACATACGTGTCAGTGCAATCAGAATGTTTAGTCATTGTGTCACTGTGTACGGATAACACAGTCAAATTCATTTGTCATGTTGGCAATTGAATAGTGCACTTCAAAGGGACATTTTGATGTAAAATGTGGTTTAGGTGTGGTGAAAAGTGTTGTACATTTGACCTCATATAATGTATATGTGAGAGATTGATTGCAAAAGACAAGATTCACATTTATAGAATGACTTCTTTATTGGCAGACATTGACATTGCAGTGCGTAAAGAAAAAAAAAGACAGCATTGCACAGAACAAAGGTAAAATACAGTAAGTAAACATAGGTCAAAAATATAAACATAGGTCATACAGTAAGTAAACAAAAAATATGAACATCTCCCCAAATTCTAAATCCTAATCCTGATCTTCAGCTTCTTCAGCTTCTTCACGTTCCCGTCTGTCAGGCCACAAATTTTCATCCACGTCACGCTGTTGTCCAATTTCTTGTCCTTCCATTGTCAGACATTGTAACTTTGTATTGTGCTCTGGTTATACAATTTCCAGTAGATTGTTCATGAGATGCTCCCTTGAGCTCATTCAGAAAACTGTTGATCATTGGTTGATCAACTCTCTTCATTACAGAAAGTCTAGATTCAAGCAATTTACCAATTTAGATCATATTTACAACTGTCTTATGGAAATGTATAGAAATGTGCTTGACATGTTATGACAGCTTGGTAAATCATTTTGCATGTGAGGACTTATATGATGAACTATAGCCTAAATGTTTTGGGGAGTGAGACTATTTGATACATTCCCATAACAAAGCATTTTGACTGGCATGACAAAAGCAATTGATAGTGTAAGAAAAAACTGAGAACTGTACAAAATCATTTGCATGGATGGACAAAAGCATTTGCAATTTGTTTAATGCAATGAGAAACTGCCTTTTTCATCTGCACAAATGGCTTGATGATGTGACAATTGAACAAGAACTTTTGAGAATCTCAATTCTGATGTGAGAAATGTACCAAACCAATTGAGAAAAACTGTAATAGAAAGGGTTGATTATTAGGAACGTATGGAAAGGAAAGTATGTGTAATATAAGACAGTGGGATGTTGAGAGTATTCTATGTTGAGATGCTGAGCATCACAGAGATACCAAGTACAGTATGGCTGTACAGACTGCATGTTTCATCACAAGGATTATAGATTTGATATGTCAAATGAGAAAAAAAAGTTCTACCTGAAAGACTCGATAGCAAGATAAAGTTGAATGTATTTACTGAAGATTGTGTGAACTAATTCAAGATGATACATGACATATAGAGGTGCTGACAAGATACAATATTCACGTAAGTGTCTTTGGCACAGACCCCCGTCTTCGATGTAAATGTCCTAATCGTTCGCATATCCTGCCGTCAAAGATGGCAGGGTTGGTGTACACTAAGTAGCAGAGAGCAGAGTTAGGCAGAGCAGTTTTAAAGAAATGTGCATGTGTCCCACTGGCAGCTGAAATTTCCCCTCAGAGGACTACGGGGAAAGATTTGATTGGTTAAGCAGGGGAAAGAGCAAGCGATAGAGCTTTTGAGACAAATCGAGTCTTCCTGGCAGAACATTCGCCTCAGCTCCCATTCTCAGTCAACTTGACCTTGTGTGCTTTAGGTTCCACCTGAAACCTTCTGTGAGCTGTGGGTGCGAGATGTGGAGTATGTCAACAATCCATGCGTGGCGCTGGCCGCTTATGTTGCCTCGTGTCACAAGTTCAACATCTGCATTGAATGGAGAAGCCCAGACTACTGTCGTAAGTTTAGGCTACAAACCACCACAAGTTCACAGTTACCACCAGGCCTTGAGGGGGTGTTTAGAACATCTCAGAGACTTTGTATTTCTCTGCTTCTAAATAGTGCTCAAACACCATACATCAAACTTATTTGAGATATGAGAGAAATCCATTGCCGTCATATCTGACTCTATTAGTCACACTGATGTACAGCTCTGGAAAAACTTAAGAGACAACTGCAAATTTTCCTAAAATCAGCATCTCTACATGTATGACAGCCATTCCTTTCCAGTGACAGTTGAATTTGGAATTTGGTAGAAATGTTGTCAGTAGTTTACAGAATAAAAAAAACAAAAATGTTCACTTTACTCACACATATACCTATAAATAGTTCAATCAGAGAAACTGATCATTTTACACTGGTCTCTTAATTATTGCGGTGTAATGAATGCTTCATGAATGCTCCTCTTCCTCAGCCTTCCTCTGTCCTGAGAGTCTGCGCTACCAGGCCTGCCTGACTACGTGCATGGCGCAGTCCTGTCCCAACCACGAGTTTGAGTACGCCCCCGAGCAGTGCTCCGGCATGACCGAGGGCTGTGTGTGCCCAGAGGGAACCCTCCTGCATCGGCCTTACTCCTCTCTCTGCATCCCTCCCAGCAAGTGTGGTACGGAGAACCTAAAAGCATCTGCATGCTTGCAAGAAAAACTATCTACATATATTCTTTACAGTCTGTCATCTCAAATATGGCGTACTTAGTCAACAGGCTTTTGGTCTGAAACCTCACACATACTAATTGCCATATGAAACGTATTTTATATGATCTACTTATCTCAGAAAAAAACAGCCTGATTTCAAAGCATAGCTTCCCTTGCAATGGAATTCTGTAAGTGGCTGATCTACGTATTCTCTGTTTTGTGTTTATGTCTGTGCCAGACAAGAACAGCATTCCTGTATGTGCTGTGTATGTATAGCCAAATGATACTCTAACCATCCTCTATGTAGTTTATCTGCCACATACACAACCTTTTTTCACTGTTGAGTATTTGAATGAGGCACTAGCACTTGTTTTGACGAGAGAAGATATTTGTTATGGCTTCTGTCTCAGGCCTGACTACTGCCTACTAAACATCCTTTGCACACTCCCCTCTGGGGGGTTTTCTCTTTGAAGTGGCCTCAGTGTTGTGTCCTGTTCTTGTCCAGCGTGCACTGACAGTTTCGGGACGCCGCACGCTGTGGGGGAGGTGTGGAAGGCCTCCAAAGATGGCTGCTGCATGTACAGGTGTGACAACGACACCATCGTGCCAGTGGAGTATAACTGCACAGAGGTCCCCCAGCCCCTGTGTCACAAGACTGGAGAGATGATCATCAGCCTGGCCGACGACAAGAGCTGCTGCCCGCAGAAAGTTTGTGGTGCGTGACACATCTAGCACTGCTGTGTCAGTCTGTAGCGTCAAACAAAGAGTGCTGTATGAATGCCAAACATCATGTATGTTACAACATAGAACATAGAACATCATATATTTCTATATGAATGGCAAACATTATTATTATTATTATTATTATTATTGTTGTTGTTGTTGTTGTTGTTGTTGTTGTTGTTGTTGTTGTTGTTGTTGTTATTATGGTAGCAGTTGTAGTAGTAGTAGCAGCAGCAGTAGTAGTAGTGGTAGTGATACATCTAACTCTGTAATGTCAAAATCTATTCTCAAGATTCTCAAACCATACCTTAATTCACTCAATTTACTGAAGTAACTCAGTACTTGAAAAGATATAGAAATTCTTGCAATTCTTTTGTTACTCAGTTTGTAATCAGACTCTGTGTGATGCTGCACCTCCTGAGTGTACGTTTGAAGAGAGGCTTGTGTCATACTTCAGAGAAGACTCCTGCTGCCCTGACTATGCTTGTGGTAAGAGTCATGACCCCTCTGATGTACATACACCTCCATGGGCTGCACCTGTCATTCTAATCTGACAGTGTTTTTATGAGACTATTTTTATGTTCTGTTATGTAAGATTAAATATGTATTCAACAACTGGAACTACTATGCTTGAATGTCATCGCTTGCTTTGGAACAGCATATAAAAGTATGCAGTGTGCAGATATTCACTTTTACATTTACTTTTCTGAACATTCATCATCATTCTGGTGCTCTGCCTGAAGTAAAAATGGGATATGTGTGATGCTACTTTATGTTTAACCTTTTGAACAGCATGTAGCCTATACAATGAAGGGTGCATATTACAGTATTAAATGTGACTGCCTACACTGTTTTGCCCCATATAAGTAAAGGATGGCTCCTGTCCTCCCTCACTGGCTAGACCATGATGTGCGTATGTGTGTGTCTCTCTCTCTCTCTGTCTGTTTGTCCGCCTGTTTTTCAGAGTGCGACCCGGACCTGTGTGAGACGGTGGTGCCGTCCTGTCGGGAAGACCAGACCCTCATCCCCACCAAGGCTGAGGGCAGCTGCTGCCTTGCTTTCATCTGTAGTAAGTCTTACAACGAGCTGGAAGCAGTGACAAAAAGACAGGGAAACAACTCTTGTTCGAGACCAAAGTTAATGAGTTTATTTTTACACAAAGTTCAAACTCAGCACCAAAACACCCACATCATTTTACATAAGTCTCAGGCACAGAGCAAGACGGCCTCAATCTGCAGAATGGATCACAACACTCTGTATCAGGAGATGGCATATGGGCTCACAACACTTGTGATGCTAAGCAAGGAATACCACATGTGTACAACATACGGTACTTCTCAAAATTTTATTTTTGTGTGTGTGTGTGTGTGTGTGTGTGTGTGTGTGTGTGTGTGTGTGTGTGTGTGTGTGTGTGTGTGTGTGTGTGTGTGTGTGTTGTGTGTGTGTGTGTGTGTGTGTGTGTGTGTGTGTGTGTGTGTGTGTGTGTGTGTGTGTGTGTGTGTGTGTGTGTGTGTGTGTTTTGTAACACACCAGTGTGTGACACGTGCCCAGAGATGGTTCCGAAATGTGAGGAGGGAGAGCTGCTGACTGTGGATGCCAACAGCACAGACCGCTGCTGCCCAGTCTACCACTGTGGTAAGGCACCTCTGCACCTCTGTTGACTCTTCTGGATTGGCCATGTGTCCCAGGAGGGCTTAACTGTCCCTGTGCCTTTTAATAGTAGACCTAACTGTCTCTATCTGCTCAGTAGTGTAGTTTTAGATTTGCTTTTTCATGTTATTAACATGCATGCAAAAAATCTACTAATTAAGGAGTAAAAGAACTGCAAGGAGTGTGCATAACTGCTATTCTGTGGAAAATTTCAACAACAAAACAGAACGCTTGCAATGTCAAACACATGCCATTACCTCATAGTTAACCTACTGTCATACCATTTCATCACACTCCACAGTCTGTGAGCCGTACCGCTGTGCTGAGTTCTCCTGTCCTGTGGGCATGGCCATAGCAACAGACAGCCTCCCCGGCCGCTGCTGTCCCCAGCGCACATGTGGTAATGCACTTACTGTCCCGTCCTCAAGACATCCTTCTCACTGTGTCACTGCACTGTGTACTCCTGACTAACCAGCGGTGTGTGTGTGTGTATCTGATTTCTGCATCTTCCAGAGTGCGCGTGCGACCAGATTCCTTTACCAAAATGTACTCTGGTAAGTGTGTGCCAAGTGTGACTCCGTTTAGCATGGCCATAGCATTGACATGTTGTCAGTGTGATATTAATGTCCTCTGGCTTGGCTTTACATTTTGTCATTCAGGGAGAGATCTTACAGATTGACAGATCATTCCAGTCTGACCCCAAAAATGAGTGTGGGTGTAAGAGATACAAGTGTGGTGAGTTTCCCATCACAGTATGGCTTTTTTAGAGAGGCAGAATTGTTTTCTTAATCTGCACTATTTTCCTTTGATGAAAGTACTGCCCTAACAAAGTGTGGCTTGTAGCTGCATAGCATAATCCCATTCATTGGACTGACCCCTAACAGAGGTATTTTCATTAGTATGAGTGTAAAGTTGCATGTGATGTGTGATGACGTGTCGTTGCCTAGTGCGGGATGCGGTTTGCGTGGATGGGCAGAAGGCCGTGATGCGGCCGGGCCAGACCCTGGTGGAGCAGAGTGACCCAGGGGTGTGTCTCGCCATGCACTGCAGCCACACCCTCGACCCGCTCACTGGCTACTACGCCATCCGCACCACCACCACCAACTGCTCCGCACAGTGCCACCCGGTGAGGGACGCACTCAGACAGCCGACTGTCCTACAAAGACAAAGTGCAGTAACGATGTGAACACTGAAACTGAGAAAAATGCCTTGAAAGTTGTCATACTGCCCAGTCAGACATGTTGTAGGTATAATACTAGTGACATTTTTATGTATGTTCTGTTATTAAGTCAATTTCCGGTCTAAACTTAGTTTTCACAAAATATGTAGTTATTGCCGTTTGTCTTTCTAGGGCAGAGACTGTCATATCATTTGCATGGTTGTGAAAAAAAAGAAAATAATAGAAACATATATATAAATAAAATACATAAATAGATGAATGGGTAGATGAATAGGTGATAGATAGATAGATAGATAGATAGACAGACAGACAGACAGACACTTTGTGCTATCTGAATGAGTTGTGTATTATACACACTTGATCCAGACAGACCCCCTTATTGTACATATTTAGACTCTAATTTTGGTTTGGATTCATGATCACCCCTTCGTTATGGCTCTCTCTCAGAATCAGATCTACGTCCCTCCCAAGGACCCGTCCACGTGCTGTGGGGTCTGCAAAAACATATCCTGCCTGTACACGAATGACAACGGCACCATCATTCTCCATAAGGTAACAATAAATAATAATTCATGAGTTTTATAGCACTTCTCTGAATACTCAAAGCCACTTAACATTTTGCAATTAAACAAATGCTGATAACAACATAAGGAAAACACATACTGTATAGACATACAGATGACAGCATAACATGGAGTAGAGCAAATAGATACAGGAGTTGTTCAGGAGGGTGTGAGGAGTTGTGTGATACAGCCTGATATAGCCTAGTGGTGAGGAAGCACATTGGTTGTGTTCTTATACAGTGGGTTGTTCCCAGTTATTGAGACGTGATTCTCCTGATTCCCCCTCAGCCAGGCAAGTCGTGGGTGTCGGACTGCATGAGGTACGAATGTACCGACACGGAGTCAGGGCCCACACTCGTCTCCTACTCCTACAGCTGCCCGCCTTTCAATGAGACTGAATGCATGAAGGTCAGTTTACTTTTCAGATTGAACAGCCCAGCAGGAACTGAAACACTGAACAGCAGCACTGAAACACTAATGTTTGTTAGCCTGGTAAACCAGTCCATCGTACTTCATTTCATTTTGTACGGAGGGTCTGGCAGTGCTTTCATTGACATTGCTGTATTAGGTAGAATTTTTGCCTAGCCATTCAGCGAACAGAAGGAGTGTTCGTGAACAATGATGTTGACTTTGTGTGCTACATTTGAATTGTTGTGCGTAGGCAGGCTAATTGCATATGCCACGACCAGACGTTAGCGATTGGGTAAAGGCAGAGCCACTTGTTTTAAACTTCAGCAGAACCCACACATCCAGAAATTGTTTGTCAATACAGCACTGCCTGACCCTCTGCACGAGGGGCTGGTTTACCAGGATAAATGTTTGTTGCACTGTATGGTTTTGTTTGGTTCATAGCACAAGACCATAATATATTTCACTGGATTCAGTCCTTATTTTTGATTTTTCTTGCCTTTCAAATAGTATTTGACATTTGCTGTGTTATTCTAGGTTGGTGGTACCATTGTAAGTTACATGGATGGATGCTGTAGAACATGTAAGTACAGGGCGTATTATTAATGTGAACTTTTGGATTATTTAGCTGGTGTAGACACACCCTAAAGGTGAAGAACTTTTCTAAATAGTCATGCAACTACATGCCCTTAAGCCTTTGAAATGCGTATTAAATACTTAACTGGGATCTCAAGTAATTATGTATTTTTTACAATTCTGTTATGGCATATAACATAGGCAATGTTATGATATGTACTGTTGAATGTGTGCTGTTCCATGTAATAGTACAGAGCCATTGTTAGTCTCACGTGTGGCACTGACAACCTATACTGCACTGTGCCAATCCCACCAGGTACTGGATTTTCCCTCCTCCCATTCCCTGTTAGCCCTTTGAAACCTACCATTAGCACAAACTGTGAAAGAGGTACCAGACAGATATGAGACAACAAGGCTTACCAGCACCATTGTTGATTCCCAACAATGTACTCCCTCCCCCACCCAACCAACCCCTCACATCTCCCCCCAAAGAACGGAAAACCAATACAAGACACACATGATGTTTTTGAGAAGATAACATATTTACTAGTCTCTCTCTGCTAGCGGTTCTTGTGACACAGCTCATTCTTTCCCCATTTTGCTCTGTACGGGCAGTGCATTGTTGATTGCCAACAATGTACTGTTGGTAGTGGCCATGTAGAGAGTATATGTTGTAGCTCTTGCATGTTTGCACTGGAGTGGGACGATTTTAAACTACAGTAGCCAATCATCTAGTTTCGTAGAGACTGGTACTGGGGTCCTGTTGTAATGAATTGGGTGATACGGCACAGACTTTGTTTTCATCCATTAAAAGTTACCTGACCCAGAGTCAGATACCCAAATTTAATTTAGTCAAGTTTAATGTTTAAAGTTTCATTTATTCTTTGAAAGAGATTGTATGTGCCTTGTGACCCAAACAATTACATCTGTCTTATTTTATTATAATACTAAATGTACTATCATATTAAAACCAGTAGCATATTGGCTTATATATGTTATCTTTCTGTCTTTAAAGTAGATATCAAGTATTTATTTTTCCCATTTAATAATATATAGCACTTTTGAGCAGAGGGCAATAATTAGATTTATTTTCCTTGTTATCATTAAGTGTTCATAATTAAACTCACAGAAAGTAGCAGCTTGTTATTTGAAGTTGCCCTCTATTCTTAAGTTTTTAAATGTCTACTATTTATTAGAGTATTGTCATGATTATATTAATTGCTTTGTAGCCAAGTGGGGAAAGATTTGTTTATTCTCACAGATCACTCAAATAACGTGTGTGCAGTGGGACCTTGCATAGTCATGACAGACATTTTGTGCACAAACCAAAGTAATGTGTGTGCTTGTCAGATGATCCAAACTGCATGCTTCTGAGAGGAATTTCTCCCTTTATATCTCGCATACACATTGCTTAATTGGAGCCTCGTTGTTTTGGTGGATGTATTATGATTACTTAATGTAACATTATTGTCTATTTAATGACATTTTAGGTAAAGAAGATGGAAAGTCATGCCAGAAGGTGACTGTAAGAATGACGATTAGAAAAAATGACTGTCGAAGTAACAGACCGGTATGTTACTCATTTAAGACACTTCTTAAGATCTGTTCACAACAAGAACCATAACAATAATGACAACTATGGGCATTTACACTGAAGAATGGCAATTAATGACACAGTTTTCATTGAGTGTAAACAAGTAATAGATGGGAACATGGGGTAAATTCGAATCAATTCTGTTTGGCTGTTAGTGTTAGTAAAAAACATATTAAAAGCATAAAATTCCTCGGAAAGTAATTCCAACCACATGTAGTTGATATGTGAACAACGCCACTCCGTAAAGTGAAAACTATTTTTTACAAAGGTAGAGTTATAGTTAAAGTTTTAGTTATAGTTCTTGGTGTGAATGGGCCTTTAAGCCTCCACACTGAAGAAGGGTGCTCCACCATAACAATAATTCACTAACTAACTCTGCCACTTGCTCTCAGGTGAACATAGTGTCGTGTGATGGGAAGTGTCCCTCGGCCAGCATATACAACTACAACATCAACACGTATGCGCGCTTCTGCAAGTGCTGCCGGGAGATGGGTCTGCAGCGGCGGACCGTGCAGCTCTTCTGCAGCAGCAACTCCACCTGGGTCAACTACTCCATCCAGGAGCCCACCGACTGCTCCTGCCAGTGGTCATAGGTACGGCACCGCACCCAGCAGCTCCTCTGGTGCCATGGGGAGGGGTGGTGAGGGTGACCCGTCTCCCACAGTGCCCCTCTGAGCTGGCTGGCACCACAGGGGTCGGGGACAAGAGGTAGCACTGAAACCAGGAGGCTGAGATGCATCAGGGAAGAGGTGCCTTAACCCTGAAACTTCAGCGCCTGGTTTTGGTGAAGCATTAACACTGAGGTTTGTCTTTGAAACGGATGCAGAATATTTTCATTCAAGTATTTATTTGACAGGAACTCAAAACTGTAATGTACAGGTATAGTGAGATTGGACATTAGGTTAAAGTCAGGTGTATCAAATTAGAGATTCTCTGGTAAGAGGTACATTCAGATTAACATTCCGCATTGGGGCAGCTCCTACAGGATACAAAGGCCTGTGAGATTCAGTAGTTAGATTCAAAGCAAACCCTATTTTAATGGTCACCTCTACTCTGTAAAGCAGTGTGAGAGTAAAAAAATGTCCCCTTTTTTGTTTTTTTGCAACATTTTAAAACCTTGCTCCAAATTCATGTTTCAAAGGCTTAAAAAAAGAAGACACTGGACATTTTAAAACTCTGTAATATGTATCTGTATGCCTAAAAACCTCTAATTTTATAATTATTAACAGCAGTACTGTCATGCCATACTCCATTAAGCATCATGTCCTCTCCCAGACCAGCAGAAGAAGTAATAGCCTCAGAGCACTTATATGGAAAGTCTCATCAAATAAACAGCATTGTTAAATAAAGAAGCTAAATCATGCCTACATCAAACCGCAACACCTGTGTCATTATGTGTTAAGTAATGAGCACTAAATGCTGGACAACAGGCCACGTCAGACTCGCATCATTGGGACAGAAATATCTTCACCCCTGACATGCTGTAAGTGGATACAGTGGTTTTACGATCCCAAATGTATGTGGTATTACTCAGTTGAAGAGAAATGACAGACGAGAAAACAGCACCATTCCATTTCGATGGGTTTACTAGGGAACTCTATATGATTAGCACATTCATTTCATCTGACAGTTCAATTGTTTTAAAGTGTACATAAACAAATGTACTTCATTTTGTTCCCAATCCACTGATTTCTACATTGACATATTAAAAACTACATATGCATTTAACTCTAGCTCTAATAATACTGCAATGCACTGTATATTCATGATTTAAGAGGCTTTATAACCAAATTAGAAACAAATTGTTAAGTTCAAATCAAGCTGTATTTTGAGCACTTTATTTATTTATTTTCTGTCAACATAGAACAATAATTCTACAAAATTCACCAATTTTTGAGCTCAAACCTTTCAATGCCACAGCTTTTCATTAAATTTTAAATAAATTACATTCATTTCAAAATGACTTACTGAAAAGAATATAAATAACAGATTACATGCACATTCACTCTGAGGAACTCTCCCCTGGTTACCATAACATGCAAAATTACAGTATTTCCTTCAGATCATGTACACAGCATACAAGCGCTTTGCCATGATTTTCTTTGTGTGTGTTTGTGCGTATGTTATGTGTGTGAGAGTATGTGTATGTGCATTGAATTTGACAATTGTAACACATTTTGATAATTCGAAAGGGACACCCATAGCAAAATATGTGTATCATATTAAAATGTATATTTGCTTTTCAATAAATATTTCCTTAGAAAAAAATAATGCCTGGATATGCTATTATCAGTTTCTTCACAAATATCGTACAAATAAAGCAATACCTATACTTTTCACTCAGTATGAAAAGAACAATAAAATAGCAAAATATTCATTTATTATCCAAACAGTAACCTTCCACGTAACCCTAAACATCTCCATATGTGCAGCTCTCAGTGCTCTGTTTTGATATTTTTTGGCACAAATTTGTTCACTGTTGACTTTTTGGGGGGCTTCCACTGTAAACCCTACATGTATACATGTTGGCTTTTCAAAGAGCTGGCTGTGCTCATATTTACCCTCTGAGCTGCAGCTGTCTCCGTGCCTAACTCCAGCACTCGCCTCTTTGTTATGAAATATTTCTGATCCCCAGACTCTTTGCAGCATCCACCTTTGAAAAGGGATTCAGTGGCCCTACGCTAATAGGACAGATGTCAAGGTGGAGAGAGTGCGGAAGGCTCCCCGGAGACTCACAACTTGAAAATCACATGTCAACACGTAACATGTAACCATAGACGGGCCCTTTTGCGGATCAAATCTACCCAGTGTACCAGTGGAACAACTCACAATTATTATTTTTTGTCCAAGACATAGATTATTACCAGGTCGTGCTCCCGACCGGGTCCAAATGGTTTCCCAGAAATGTTATTCCCCGTGTAATTAGTAAATGGCTCTGATCCGATTCATTCATTCTTTTGTTCCTACTGGAAACACAGTAAAGCCCTTGGCTCCTGAGGCCCTGTCTGACTCAGTGGCTGTATTGAGCAAGAGGGCCTGAATGGAGGAAGAGTTTGGAGCGTGCTGTGTGTTAACACGCCGCCACCTGTCGATTCTCTTCGATCCTCAGGACGTGTTTGGTCACCATCATGATAACACTGACCACTCCACCACACTTCCAACCCTCAAACACACACACAAACACACACACACACACACACACACACACACACACACACACACACACACACACACACACACACACACAGTCACAGGAGCCAGAGGGCCCACTGAAGGTTAACTGTGCACCTCAGCCACAGCCCACACAACACATGCACACATGAACACATATGCCATATGCACACACACTGACACATAGACATTTTACTGTTTTTCTCTCCCTCACACACACTGACACACACACATGCGCGCGCGTGCACACACACACACACACACGCACACACACAGACGGCTGTACACTCACCATACTGTGCCACTCAAATCCCACCCCCCCACCCCCATACCACCACCACCACCATGGATTCAGCATAATTTGGGCCGCAGCTGTCCTCCCCCGAAACACTGAGAAATTGTCCTGCACATGTCAGGCTGCAAAACAAATGTCCCCAAGGCAAGGCAAATGAGAAAACAAGATGTGTCCACCGGGGGTGCTGAGCTGGACAGGACAGGACAGGCCAGGGCAGACTCCCCCTACATCAGGGGCCAGGCCACTCATTCACTCATTCATTCACTCATTCTCTCACTCATTCACGCATGCACTCACTCATTCAGCACTCATTCACTCACTCATTCACTCATTCAGCACAGCGCTACTGCAGGAGCTAGTGACTGTGGCTGTAGGTGCCTGTGGCAGAGGGCACTGAGGAGGAGTCGGTGGAGGAGGAGGAGGAGGAGGAGGAGGAGGATGAGGAGGTGGTGGTGGACTATAAATGGGGGTTGTTGAGTATAGGATGAGTAGGGGGGCAAGGTGGTGGTGGAGTATAGGTGGTTGTGGTGGAGTAGCCCGGTAAACCAGCCCCTATCACTTCATTGCATTTTGTACAGAGGGTCTGGCCTTGCTGCTGTTGACATTCATATTCAGACCAAGCGAATCCGAACCAATCAGCAGTGAACAGAGGGACTGTTCATGAGCGATGACGTTGACTTTGTGTGCTACATTTGAATTGTAGTGCGTAGGTAGGCTAATTGCATATGTGACGACCAGAGGTTAAAGGCAGAGCAACTTGTTTTAAACTTCAGCAGAGTCCACACCTCCAGGAAGAAATTGTTTCTCAATGCAGCAAGGCCAGACCCTCTGCACAAAATGAAATGAAGTACGAGGGGCTGGTTTACCAGGCTAGAGGTGGAGTATAGAAAGAGGAGGAGGAGGTGGAGGAGGAGGAGTAGGGGGAGGTTGGTTTGGTCAGGCCGTAGCAGTGATGGATTACCGCCAAGTGCGTGGAGCGTGTCTGAGCTGTGGCTCGCACGCGGGCCTGGTCCCTGATAGATGTGTGGTGACTTAACGCCCATAGTGCACCCATTGTGTGCTCCTGGGCACGCCAGATTACACGCCGGTTAGACCGCCATGCCTGCCTTCACTCCCCCACTGCCAGCTCCTACAGGTGCACAGGGCTTCTGGAGCTTATGGTGTTGACACAGGCAGCCATTCGCCTGTGCCTGTCACGCCACGCTTAAAAAACCCATTGCCGTGGTCACCAGACGCATAGCTTGTCATAAGGCAACACAGGCAAGATTTGGTCCTCAGGCCACTACAGGGCCTTTAAGGGTTAACTAACCTTAAAGTATGGTATTGGCAATACAGTTTTTAATGGAAGTTTTTGTGGGTTTGTTTTTTGCCTGGGACACAGGTCTCTGACTTTATGGAAGGCTCAGAAAGAAATGCCTGCTGCATGTTCTTCAGCATCACGTCTAGTAAGAAACAGGTCACGAAGAGGGTGGACTGGCACAACACTGTCACACATAAACAAAATGCAACATGGGGTGTGAATTAGATGGTGAAATATCAGAATATATGTGTTGAAATCCTCTTCACCTTTATTCAAAACTGTTACTTACAGAGTAGTATTAAACTTTTGTCAGCAGAATAATTTTATACTAGTGCCATCTAGTGGTCAGTCTGTTTCTCTTGGTTGGCTTATTGTCACCAGACACAGAAACAGTGCAAAACATTCCACCTTCAAGTCCAGTGTGCCCCATAACATATTGTCAAAAATGTTCCACACCAGATACTGTATGACTCAGGAAGGGGGAAAGGGTGGGATGATTCTAAGGGCCCAGTATTGACAGGGGGCCCTCTAAGGACACTAATAATATTACTATTAATAGGAGAAGGGGGCAAATTTGTATTTTCACAGGGCCTAAAAATTCTAGCAGTGCCTTTGTTTCACACTCATGTTCTGTTCCATAGAAGCTGAGAGACGACTGATCCGAGTTCATCAGAGTGGGGTCGAGGACCACTCGCATTGTGTGCATTTCTGCTGCTCGATATCATCTGCTAAGAGAAGCACTATGAATCATGACATAGTTCTCTGTCGAACTGCGTCATACTTTTTGGCCTTGATTGAGTGTTTTTCCAAGCTACGTCACTCGACACATTGGCCGATGGTCTAAATGCGACCCCTACTGACGTCCCTCTGTGTAAAGGATGCAGTGAGAGAAAAGGTCACATAGCTACGCAGACACAGATATGGCTGTCTGGCCACAGAGAGACACAGGGAACTGGACCAGTCCCACACAGTGACACAATATCATAACTGGGACAAGGTGGGGTACTACGCAAAAAGCCGGTCAGATTGATCTCACTGCCGTGCCAGCCTAGCCAAGCCCATTTATCAGACTGTGACAGCAGTTTTAAGCAAGCAAGAGCCAGAAACATCAAATGTAAAATGTTGAAGTGAGTGCTCTTGTAGAAACACTAAAAATTAACTGTGGCCTTAAATAACTGCTCAGAAACATTGCTTCCTGATGGCACCTGGCAGGTGGCAGTATTTTTCTTAGTAAACCAACTGCCAGGTCCACACTGCCCAGACAGTAACTGACAAAGGTGACTTTTTTAGCGAGCTGCCATCCAAAACAGACTGATGGTCCTGATGCAACTGTTAAAATGATCTAAAGCACACAAGTAGCATTTCCCTGTGCTGTAACCTCAATTTTTAATTGACGGATATGATTTTATAAAAAGTCTCAAACCTTTACATTTCTGGGAGTTCTTCTAATAGATTGTACTAATTACTGAGATTTGTATACAGCTCTTTACTATGTACACAACAGTGTTCTCAACATTATTTATTTAGTTTTAAAACATGCCCAAATTATGTATCAAAATGAACAAGAGAATTGAAACTGATAACTGAAAACGATTAGATGATATACACACCCACAGTCTAATCTCTTAATCTCCCAATTTCCCACTCACTCATATCATCCTCAGGATTCATTTAAAATGTTGGTTCATTTCCACCCTCAAATTTATTAAGACCAAAACCAGTACTTCGAATTGGTAAAGAGAAAGGGTCTTAGACAGATAAATGTAATTTTTTTTGTCTTTTATTCTGAGTACGTCTTGTCTGTGAATATATCAAAGCTAAACAAAAGGGCCGGCTACAGCTTTAGCTGACCTGTGAGCACATCACACATTGTTTTTAGTCCAGATTGTGAATGCAGCTCTGTATGTGGTGTCACATGACCACTGGCTGTTTAACACACGCCTGTAACCAGAGAGTGTGAGGATGGATTAAAGCTTGCCTGCCCTAGTTATGACACCAGTTATGCTCAGGACCACCAGTAAGGGGGTCCAGGTGACAACATCTGTCCAGGAGAGTGAGGGGGTGGGCGACACTGGGATGTTCCTGCCACAGGACTGTTGTGGCAATTACTGCTTAGCAGTCAGTTTCAAGGCTTTAAATGTACTAAAAATGTGTAGTGTGTTTTAAACATTGCCATGTAATGTGATATGTGCAGACACAAACACACACACTCTCTCTGACTCTCTTTCTCTCTCTCACACACATACATACACACACACACACACAGGCATACACGCACACACAGCACACACACACACAAACACACACACACACACACACACACACACACACACACACACACACACACACACACACACGCACACACACACACACACACACACACACACACACACACACACACACACACACACACACTTCTATCAGGACGACAGGTCAGCGTCCCTCGGGAGTCTATTCTAAATAGGACAGATGCTCTGAATGTATAGACTCTCTGACTGTGGCCGGGGCCATTATTTCGCACCGTGTATTTTAAGGCCGGTCCGTGAGAAGTGAGAATACGTCTGACCTTAGCGCAGCGCTGTGACATGGTCAGGGCCCCGTGGTCAGCTCAGCTGTTTGCCGTCCTGCCCCCCTGTCACTCAGCCGGCTAGAGTGACAAATCAGGGGTGACAGCCTCGGAGAGGGAACTCGAGGAAGTAGAAACCTCCCCAGCCACGACAACAGTTGATTACCAAAGATTGAACACATTTCATATCTGCATGCAAAGTGTGAGGTGCCTGCTCTCCTGCGCCCAAAGTTACTGATGTTCACCACATGTGTACAAAGATGAGCCAGGGGTCAGATCATACGTAAATACAGACATGTGAGCAAGATAACAGCTGCTGTAGATCGTTCATCTTTTTTTCCTCATCTTTTTTTTTCTCTGAATTTGAGAAATTTAATAATAAACAGTATGTGAACAACTGGTGCTGAAAGTTAGAAACAGCTCGTCACTTCTCTCGATTTTAATGTAGCTGCTTGCTAAAGAAAGAGACAAAAAAAATGAGCCCAAATAACTTTGTGGCCATCTCTTATTTCAAAGTCATGTCCTCACAGCCAGCTGTATCATAAGGCACAGCACGCTTCTCCAAAAGATCTAATGCTGAATCCTTTTGAAAGACAATGCTACTGAGGCTGAACTGGGAAGTTTTGAGAAAGTTGAAAGAGGGAAAGAAGGAAGGAAAAAACCTGCTCCATCGTGATGGCCACCAGATGGTCTGGTGATTTAGCAGAGCTTAGTGGCAGTTTATGATATGTGGCAGCCTGCTCCCTCGCAGTCACAGTCAGTAACATGCTGAATGTCCTTTAACAATAGTGCTTTGAAGTCTCCAAGATAAGTCACATAGAGATCAGTATGGTTGTCTTCTTTGTTAATACTTTTTATGAGAGTTAAGGAACAGAGACATCAAGAGGGGGTTGTGAATACAGACTAAACTGCAGTGACAAGGCATCGCACTGATTTTCAGTGACAGTATGTTAGAACTTAAAAGCCAGCAATTAAAAGTATGATTTGTTTGGTATTTCAGGCAAGAGATTTTGTCACAAAACAGAGGAGGTGTAATAAAGTAAATTTTCAGTCTAAACATAATTTTGACAAAATATTTAGTTAGTGCGTTTTGGCTTTGAGGGGCAGAATACTACACTTCATGCGATTTCTTAAAATACACTTCTTATCAAATGGTACTAGTTAGTAGTCTAACTAGACCCTGTGTTTGTGTTTTGATGAAAAAAAAGATAGTCTTCAAAGCTATTGTGCTGTAAATTATTATTGCAGCGTTATTGTAGTGTGCAACATGAACAGTAAGTGTTAAACCCAGTGTCAGAGACATTACAGTTATTCATATGTGCTTACTTGAGATAAAAACATGCAGCCAAAGTGTCAGGCAAAATGAGAAGTAATGTGATGGCCTTTCTATTTGTTTTTTAAGAAACTGTGAGTGTATTTACAGTTATAATGGTCTCAATGCAGTCTGAATTAACTTGAGAATTCAATTAATGGTATTGGCCCTTAGACAGAATTAGGCCTCGCAGATATTAATTACATATAAATATCCTCTCCATGAGATGCACACACTCGCACAAGCATGCAATGTAGTAACTGGAGAAATAGAGAACCTAAGCTCCAACTTCATTCTCACTTACAGATAATATTTCAGAGAGAAAATAAACCTGGGGTACGATCTGAACTGAAGCCAAGAGAGTTACAGCTTAATGACTACATAACAGCCAAAAGGCCTCACACAGATCTCAAGCTATCAGCTTATGTCTTACATACTAACATAGAATAAAACTTTGTGCCTGTTTTTAGGAAAGCTTGCACTGATAGTCAGTAAAACTGTACATGCCAACACACATCCATACAACCAACTCTAATGTATTCACATCACTCTATAATTAGATTTGATTAGAATTAGATTATACTTGTAATTTGTCCCTTAATATAAAACTGTCATCGTGGTGTAACACAATCTCGCAATTGCTCTTTCCTATTACTGGCACATTTGTCACTCTTGCTGGCTAACCTTTAAACAAGCACAGTAAGCTGACGTGGCTGGAGGATGGGGTGACAGCGTGGGGGCCCAGCGGGCGCTTTGTTGGGGGTCACGTATACCTCGGCATGTCTGCCCCCTGACCCGCTGCCCAGAAAGAGGTGCGGGCGGTAACCTGGGCGGGGTGGGGCGGGCAGACATGCCGAGGTATACGTGACCCCTCCGCTGCCCGGGTCTGGGCCCAGGGTCAGGTAAGGACTGCGGGCGGTTGGCGTTATTTATGAATGACAGCAGTTGCTTAGGTGGACCGACCCAACCGCCGGAGGAAGGTCCTGCGCAGAGCCCCCCGGGGGACAGGAAGTTGGTCAACGGGTCAAAGACGAATGGGAGCGAGCCACCAACAGGTGGACAGTTTAGGGCTTCTGCGAGCAACCTCACACTCCCTTCCACCTGTCCCCCCTGTCACTCAAGCAGTCCCACTGCACTGAAGGGGCCAAGGCATTGAGACACACCCCTTCCTTACACTACCCCATGCTATCTCATTCACTGTTCACTTTTCCATGTGGCTTCCTCGTCATATGTGTGTCTGATACATGAACATACAGGATATGTGTGTGTATAAAGTTGGGGCCTGATTCCCAGCTCACATGTTCTGTCCATTTTAAAAGAGCCAAAGACTGATTGATGGGCTCGTTCCACCCTTTTGGGATGCCGTGAAAGCTGATGCCGGGGTGGCTATTTTGGGCCTGGGCACAGTGTTTAGGGACTGTGTGTGCCTCACACCGAATGGTTTTAAATGTCACCGAAGCTGGCCGGGGCACAAAAGCAGGAATCCTTCCTTTACCACCACGGCACAACTCAACTCAACAGTGTCGCAAACACGTTCCTCCCCATTGCGGTAAAAAACGCAAGCATGTCTTAGGGGACGTGTCGGACACCTCAGTGTGTCCCTAAAGTCTGTGCGGGGTGTCTTCTTCTGGTGCCTGTCCGCTTTGAGGCGTAGGTGTGTTTTGCCGCATCATCCAGCAGGGTTATTAAAGTTGGTTATCTGTTTCGTGTAGAGCAGAAATTAGACTTACTCTCACTCTTTTTTTCCCCACGTCAGTTTTTTGAGACAGGGGGGCTTAGTGGTTATTTTAAAAGAAAGTCCTCTCAATCCCTGCAGCTGTCACTGAGGCACGGAGGACTTAGTCAGTGTTTCACTTTTGCTCTTGTACAGAACCTCGCTGTGCAACACACAAGCGCTGTCCAGCTCCAGGCTTGTCTATTCTGTTTCCAAGGGTTGTATTGCATGCTTTTTAAGAAATGTTTTTTTGAGTTTAGTGTTTGAGTCCAGTTGTTCCAATATGGACTACTTGGGATTTGAAGTGTACAAATATTTATCATTCTGTTTGGTCAGAATCACACATTTACTGTGCAAAAGCCGGCGCTAAAACAAATATTTCTTTGTTTTTATTTCTAATGATACAGAGCACACATTTGATAACCAGCATTGCTATCAACAGAAAACATGAAACAAAAAACATTGTCATGTACTTCTAATGATATTGAGTGGAGTAAGCATGATGTATATCGTGTAAATAATGTTAGATACTGTAGATAAAGTTCCTGAGCATTAATACCTGAGTGTTAGCTTATAGTTAATTTATGAAATTATGAAACCCTATCCTCTCTTATCCTCAACCTCCAGTTTATTTAACATCTGAGTTTATAGTTTTAAAGGTCCGCTCACACTAAGAACTATAACTACAACAACATGGACATCCATACTGAAGAATGACGTTTTAACTGCAACATTCTAGTCGTGATTTAAACATCTAATAGAACATGACATCCTGTAAATTCTTATGAATTCTGATTGACTGACAGTGATTTTATAGCTCATAAAATCGCTCTGAAAGTGATCCCAATGACATTGTTCATCCTGTCATTGTCGTTATAGTTGATATGTGAATGGCCCCATTTACTAAACTTAAAATGATTGTTACAAACTTACAGTTCTAATTATCTTTATAGTTATTGTTTTAGGTGTGAATGGCCCTTAACATTTGCATGTTCTAGTCCAACAATGCAGCCACAGTAGCTGCAGCCTGTGTCCCCTGTGATCCAGCACTTCATGGAGGTGTTCATTAGTTCCCCTGGCTGGACTTAGGGTCTATGGTCTAGGGTCTAGGGTCTAGGGTCCTGTTTGTGGATGAAGCACTGAAATATTCTGGGCAGCTCTAATGCACTGGGAGAACTGGGCAGCAGCAGCCGTCCCCAAACAACTGGTGCACAGACAATGCGCTGTCTGCTCTTGGTCAGCCTCCACTCCAAGCACTCCACTTGGGCCTTTCCTTTTGGAATGCTGTGCATGACTGGGAGGGTTATGTGTGCTCATGTGTATGTATGCTTATGTGTGTTCATGTGTATGTGTGTGTGTGTTGGGGGGGGGGGGGGGGGCTCCTGCGTGTGTGAATGTTTGTGTGTGTCTATGTATGATATGTGTTTGAGCGTGTGTGTGTGTGTGAGTATGTGTGAGTGTGTTCGCACATGTGTGTGCATAATTGCCGTGTGCAGCAACAGGTTTGATAGGTTTTATGCTGAATGGTGCTTGTATGACATCTTTGCACCCCTAACATGGCTGAGTTATAAAGGCCAGCTGTTGTGGGTGACAGATGCTCAAGACTCGCGTGGAAAAAAAAATAGCTTTGACACGAGCCAGACAAATACTGTCTTTCAGAAGGGCCCAGTAATATATGTATGATCTTACTTTATAGTTTGCCTTGGTCAACCAACAGCCAATTTAGAGAGCTATAGCACAGTCTATGTAAAGCCTAGTCAAAGCTTATTAGCAAAGAAAGGTTTTCAAACAAACCGAAACGTTTAAAATATTAATCATATCATCTAAATGAAATATAGCAGGACAACAAATTCAGTCATATATACATAGCATACAGAAGCACACTTCAACAACAAAACTACAAACCAACAAGTACAACATGGATGAAAAATAATCAATAACCCAAAACAAAGTAGGTAAACAAAGTACAGAAAACCACACAGGACAAGAAGACACACACACATAGATGAGACCCCCTTTCTGACTCTCACTCCCACAGAGAGATTGGCCATCCTGCTGAAGCCAGACCTGTCCCACATGTAGGACAGAGCCCCATACCCACGCCGCGCGTACCCAACACACACTCAGGCGACGGTGACAGGTTAAGGCTTGAGTTACCCGAGCTGCTGGGTGCACCTCTGTGTCTTCGCTCCTTGTAGACGTGACCAGACATCAGGTAGCCAGCCTTCTGTTCAGCCTGCGTACTGGGGAGTCCTCCCGATACGATGAGCACTGTCAAGCTGCCCCAGGTTGCTGGACTGTCTGAGTGGCATGGTCACTGTGGATTTGGCCTTTAAAAAGATCCTCGTGTCCATCTGCTTTGCAACTGTGCAGCAGGTGCGCTGGGGTACTGAAGTGACACACCACAGCAGGCACAGGCCAGGCGAGGCTGGGACACCCTTGGTCCAAGCCGTTATTGTCTGTCAAACTGGGGGAACCTGTCTGCAATGGCTGCCCTTGTGGCATTGGGTGCTTAACTTGGTCTTTCCCCCTAGTCATCTTCTTTTGCAAGTTATATTCAAAGACCATAGGCCTCCTTGCCTTTGTACCCTGATTTTCTAAAGTGCAAATTAATTATTTTTATCATAATAAATTATTTTATGGAGGCCCATATTATATGTAGTCAATTGTATTGATTGTGTATGACCACAGAAAGTACTTACAGTAGGTACATAGTGAAACATCTAGGGTTAGGGTTAGGGTCATGGGCCATGTCAGAAACTTTCAGTATGTTCCAGAACTTTTGATGGTCATTGTGTGTGTTTTGTTCTGATAGCCACTAGGGATGCTGGAAGGCTTCTGTTGCAGCAGGGCAGACTGACTGGCACCCTCATAGTCGCTGCTTCATCCCAGAGACAGCTGCCGTCTCGAGACCACACCAGCCAATAGGGAGTGGAGCCAGGGTGGAGAGGCTGGCAATGAGGCTTATGCTGGCTAGCCTGGATAGAATTACTGGATAGACCTGGACAATTCGTCAAATACACACCATACTTAATCTTCTTCAATCAGCAAAAATACACATAGTGTGAACATTAATGCCTTTGCAGATGGTGATGGTATCAACCCACACAGTGACACTATCAAAGTGTGTTGTACTGAAATTAATCTGAGCTACATAAATAACATTCAATAGAATGTTATATAATACATATATACAATAATAGTTTATATGACGGGCTGAGCATGCATGCGAAACATGATACTTGACAAGTCGCATTGAGAAACCTAATGGTTTATATGTAAGTGGTCTATTTTTGTTTTTCCAAGATGATTTTTTTAAGGTTGAGATATATTGATGTAAACCTTAGAATTTAAAAAAGGAAGTACTAGAAACTGGAAAGTGATTATCCTGAGGACCACATTGTTTTAAACACAGGTTTGTGTCTGTGTGCAAAGCATTGTGGGTATAACGGGGTCACTGTAGGTCTCTATGCTGTGAAGAGTCCATTGCCACTGACCTTGAAGAGCCAAGAGCAGGTGCTCCGAAAGCATAGTGAAGGAAGACATTTGAGAGAGAGAAAGAGAGAGAGAGGGAGAGAGAGAGAGAGAGAGACCAACTGGACTTTACACGAAGTTGTTGGCTATGAAAAGATGACAGCAGTGAAAGTTAGTGGCATTTCTGGAAGGCCAGAGGAATGACACCAATGCAGAAACAGAGAGAATGATTTAGGCTCAGAAAACACTCACGCATATTCTGCTACTTTTAGATCAGTGAGATAAAAGCTAAGGTAAACAACATTTTGTGGTGGTTCTAGAATTTCTTCAACATGCTGTTTCTCTTTGTCACTTAGTGAGCATACATGTGCGGGAGGGTTATGTAAGACTTGCAGAGACAGTATGCAAAACCGCCACTTTTGAAGCATGTATTACCTTTACGTACATTTTAAATTAACATTTTAGTTAATACGTACATTACTAGTATTTAGTCGCATGAGGGGAATATAAACACACCTGTTGGTCCAGCCACTCAGGTCCAGTGCTGTCTATTTCTGTGGTCAGGATCACACCAAACCATAAAATGTGAGGTAAAAGCATCAACCGCATCAACTATATCACCAAAACATAGGCCTTACCACCCTAGCAAGTTTTCAACCCTTTCAAGAACACCTCCCATATTGTGTTTTTTTTTCCAAAACTTTATGCCCAAATTGTAATGTATGAGTGAAAAATGTCTGGATTTTAGAAGTAATAATGTAGTGTAGTTGTAAAGTTTTTTTCTTTCCTTTAGTTTTAGTGAGAGGTATTCTTTTGAAGGTACGGTGTTCCTAAGAACTGAATCATTGGCTACTGTGCTGCTGTTAAAGCTCGTATGGACTCTACATACCTTTTTTTCAAAAGTTAGATTGTGTGTTTTTTAACCAAAACTCTTCAGTGCTGTTTTAATGCTCTGCAGACAGCTCATTTGATGGGATGACAGCCTGTTCTGCCGTTAAACCTTTACACTGGCTGTCAGTTCAACTTTTACAGCTGACATCAGTTGCTATATCACACCCAGATTATGGTAACACTGGCAAAAAACTGTGTGGAACCACTGAAACTGCTGCATGTATGCATTATTTTATAACACACACACACAGTACTGTAGCTGTTTCCCCAGCATGACTTCTCCTACTTAATGGAAATAATTCATTCAGCGGTTTTTAGTACCTACTGTGCATTCACGCAATAAATCCAGAAGACATAGGGCATGTTGGTTAATGCCTTGATGTAAATGTTTATTGTGATATGGCATCAGTAAGTTCAGGGTCACCTGCTCTGGCTGTGCAGCTCCAGTGGCTGAGAGGCGTATGGTCCTCAGGGAGAGTGGCCCACCGTCCTACCCCCCGTTCTCATGGGAACACAGCAGCTGGGAGTGGGGGGTGCTCAACACAAACACAGCACCATAAATCTCCTATCCACCTGTCCATATACTCCACAGAGCAGTTTAAAGGGGCATAGCTCAAAATACTTACGTCCTTAGCTTACTTAGAGAGCACCTTCATGATTAATCGCTCGGACAGTACAGCTGATATGGACCAGGATGAGGAACAATCACGTAAAATTGAGTACTTACAAAACTTGAAGAAGAGTAGAGCGGTAAATGCGGGTGCGTGTTCACATGCTGAAATGATCTTGCCGATGCCAGTTTGTGCTTTAAACTTGTTTACGACGCTCCTGCTTCCTGTGCAGGTCGCGTGTTCATAAAAGCTGTCAGCGCCGTGAGTGACTTCAATCGCCCGGGGTTGTTGTTTGTCAAGGGCCACTTTTCAAAGATCTGGGCAGCAGTGCACTATTGGGGTAATTTATGTCGGGGGGCAGATTAAGAAAACATCCTAATGTCAGAATCCTACGAATGAGCGGCTGTGGCAGCAACAACGACAAGGCCAGATATGGGCTCAGCGCAGGGGCCTTTGGGGTCTTTTGGGGGGGTGGGGGGGAGATGAGGGGCTGGACAGTGGTGGACAAGTGATCGGCCATCTGACATCAGTGGGAAAGTCTATGACATTTGTCCCCCGCACCCTCCTTTCAGGAAGTGACCAGTGACCCTTTTTACATACAGGCACAGACACAAGAGAGGGACTCTTTGCTTAAACCGTTGTCATTGACTTAACCTTCGACCTTGCCAGCAGGGGGACTTAAATGTTCTCAAGTGTGGACAGGGCTACCTATTAATCTATTCACAAGACCCATGCGATTAACTGCCCCAGATCACGACCGCAAAACCCTTAGTCAAATATTGCAACCAATGCTAAAGGGTGGTTGGAATATAATTTTATATGAACAAGAAACATGACTCAATTTAAAAAACACACAAATAAATAAATGTTTAATAAAGGTGTAAAACTAATTAGCATATGAGTGGTATTGGGAACACATTAACTCTTCATTGCTTTTAAGTGTAATTGTTTTCACACTGGCTCTGTCCTTTGGGACAGATGTATATTGGAAATGAAAGATCAAGGCTTTTGGACTGGGGCCTCATTTACTCATTGTGGTATAAAGCTGTTTCATGTGTTCTTCGTTCTCCATCATGTTTACTACAGGCTTATGAAAGAGGAGAGGGCACTCGGACATCTACATACAGTACGTACATGCCATGCTGCCCTCAAGTGTGGTTTCATAGCATGAATGAATCAGAATTTTAAAAATGTGTCAGACATTGATAGTGTAATGGCATGATCACATTATCCTGACATGGCCAGAAATACCAAATGGGTAAATCTGTCAGATGTAGCAATTTGTCACTGTACACTTGCACACATCTGGACTGATGATATAGTCACAATGCTATTGAGTAGCTAAATGAAGTAACTTAATATCCTTGTACACCAAATCTCTCAGAATGAGTCAAGGGTGGCTAATGGCTCGCTATGCTCTTCTGACCGAGTGTTTATCAATGAGACTGTTATCCAGTGTAAGCAGTTAATGATGTCATTTTGAATCATTCCAGACTGTGTGAGTAAAGTAACGTATGGACTAACTCCCACATTTTTAAAAGAAATGATTTCTCTATAGTCAACAGAGCTAGTGTTACTGGATGTGGCAAGACTGCAAATGTCCTGGAACTGAAAACAAGAAACTGTTAAATAGTGTGTTGCAGTAAAGATTTTTTACATCACACTTCCCTGATGAGACACCCAAGACAGCCAACTGAACAGAGCCAAATACATGTGCTAGCTGCTGATTTTTGTGAACTTGTGGGAGAGCAATATTATTGTTACAAATGCTACATCACATTTATTTTATCAGTCCTTATCACATAACATCCCATGAGTAAAACAGCTTTTTTTGTGAAGAAATGTAGCACCTCAAGTAAACAGAGAGCAAAAATCTGCGACCTAAGCATTTCACACCTCTAGGTGCTGTTTGTAATCACCTTGAAATAGAAAATGGCCATAAAATCATCAGTTGCGCACATACACAGATATGTGGAGGGTAAAGGTGGGGTCGGGGGACGGGGTAGTCACAGGAGAGAGGTGAAGCCACGCTGAGGAGCTGAAGAGGGGTCCCGTCCACTACGAAACCCAACCCCTTAATTTTGCCCCTTGAAACCCCTTCAGTTCACCTTCAAAAACCCTGTGTTTACTCCTTTAAAACCTTGAAAAATTCAGTAGACAAATAGCAAAAATATGGGGAAAAGTGTGTGAATCTTAAGCAGGGTGAACCTACTGAATTTCCCCTCCTAATTTTGCATTTTCTCCTTAATTTCCCCCCATTAATCACACTAAATGAAGAAAAGCCCTAATCTCCTGGTGAAATTAAGGCCATACTTAAATTCTCTTTTATGAAACTCTTAATCACCTCAATCTCAACTCAATTAGCACCTTAAAATTAAGATTAAGGGGTGTCACACTCCCCCCTTGAAATGACTATTTAAGGTGTAATTAAGGAAATTTAAAGACCCCTTAACTTACATTCCAGATATTCAGGGGTAAATTAAGGGAACTGTAGGTGCATTTTAAGGGTTTTGAATTTTGTAGTGATCAGAGTTGGCAAGAATGTGCAGGGCATGACTTTGGGTCCGGCAGAAAATAACTTGGGGTAGCAGTAATCCAGTAAGCCCACTATGAAAATCTCAGCTCGGAGTGTGTATTACCAGCAAAGCAGTGCATTGCCTACATGCCTCCTAAGTATAGCTCAACTGGAAGCAGAGAGAAGATCCAGTAAGAAATGATTCATGGGATGAATGGGACCTGGGAGTGACAAGAGTTCATCACACAGTCGAGTAAAGTTTGGGAAATAACCCACAGTAGTATTTCCAATCACAACTAAACATGTATAGCTTGTAGCTGTTAAGGATGATTGTGTAAACAGAAGAACTGAAAACAGTGAATCAGAAACTGAAAACACATCAAATCTGACCTTTTTTCATCAAAGTGGATTCATTTACTGTAAATGGATGACAATCAATACAGGACGAGAAATAAAGGCTTGTCTTTGATAATAAGTTCAGAGAGAAAAGCTCAATTGATTCAGAAACATGTTTACATACCTCCTCACAGACTTGGGTACAAACACATTTCTGACTGAAAAGAAGGTTGCCAAGTTTATGCTGTTTTCACACACAGACTGTACCACGTTAAAAAACTTCCATGATTGCATTATTGTAATCGTATTTTACTTAACTGCACAAGTGATATTCAGGTTGGTGATGGGTAGAAAATGATCTTGTCAGTTTTGTCAAACACTCAAGCCATACACAACAAAAGGGTGCAGCTGTAAAGGTTTGATTTTAAGAGTCAAATTGAGGGTAGGAGTGAAGACGTGTGGGAATTGCTTTAGTAAGTGCTGTAGAGGGAAACGGATAACACAGTTTATCTGCTAGTCTGGGTGATTCACTCATTACTTGTCTCAGTTCACTTCACTCCCTATTCTTCTTTGTTGGCTGATCCAGCCTCTGTCCAGTTCTACATGTAAAGGATGGTGAAGTGTCCAACAAAATCAGATCTTGCATGATAAGAAGACTGCTTCAGATTTCACAATGGTGTGTTGAGTAACACAACACTATGTGTAATTTTATGGGAGGGGGAAAAAGGCCAAAGGGACATTCCGACTCTGCTCTTTGGCTTTATGCACACTGCATACACATGCTTTCAATCCAAATATAAATCTTATTTCAGTGTTTTATACCTAAATTGTAACCATTGCTATCTACTTATGTAGGAAATGGACTGTGCTGAACAATGAATTTAGTTCAATTACATTTGGCAGTACAGTAAATCTCACAGATCTAGAATCACTGTTAATTTGGCAGACAGATAGAGATGAGGTGCTTGATAGTCTGTAGTGGCACGCAGGTTTGGCCAGCAGTAGGGCTGGACTGCTACTGTGTCCCTAACTAACTAGGGTAATTAAACCGCATGTGTCTCAGTGGGGGGCCTTGTCCTGGTCCCAGAGAGCCTTCACTCCATCTGGAATCCACATCCAGCCACCCCTGCTGGGAGCGAGCCCACCGGGGACGCAGGGAGGGAGGAGAGGGACGACGTGCTTAACCCAGCAGTGAGAACAGCATGTTCCAACATGCCCGCTTGCCGGCCCGCCTGCCTGTGCACCAGCATCCCCCTGCCCTGCCCATTCAGCCGTGTCCCTGTTGCCCCTGCACTGCCCTCAGTGTCATAGTGGGGGGCAAATGCATATAATCACCAATTACGTGCACAATTAAAACTTTTGTGATCTCTTATGTTAAGAAAATGAATAGCTTACCCACCTTTCCTTACCACTGTGCATATAGTGTTCCCAGCCTTCTTGTTAACGCTACACCACTGACTGCCCTGCACTGGCTGGCTGGCCTGGCTGGCCCACGGGTGTGATGGTTAAGTCATCTGAGCAGCCCGAGAGGGAGGACTCCTGCCGCTCCTGTTTGTTTGTTTGCTTTTGTTTGTGTGGGAATCAAAACAAGGCGTTACGGTGCACTCAGCAGGACTACTGCTACAGATGAGCGGAGATCAAGACAGGGAGGACGTAAAGGGCTACGGACAGAGTTTCTCAGATCCATCTTGCCAGCCATGGCAGCCAAATTGATTTGCCAGGATGGTTATTCGGACATCCTAGAGTAAATATTTGTATCACTTGGCATTTTATTATTTTTGTAACCATGAAATGCCAGTGTTTAATATTGTAATGGGGAGATGCCCACATGTAGCAGAAACACTCTTTTGCTTTTTTATGCTTTTTATTTTGCAGAAACATTTCCCAAATGTATTTTTTTATTGAGCCAGAGATGACAGTAAATCAGGATGCACATCAAGCTTGAAACCCTTTATCTCAGGATGTTTGTCTGAACACAGACCATGCATTAGAGCCATTTGTGTGCATAGTACACAGCATTAAATTGTATGATGGTCAAGGCATCAACTGGAAAGACCTGGCATGAAAACCTGAGATGAAAATGAAATGTCTCAAATCAGGGTGAAAACAGATGCCTGAAAAGTCATTATGAAACAAGCTGTGAGTCTAATCTATAAAAGAACTAATAAAAAATATACAAGGAAGATGTTAGAAATTCTATATTCTACATACTTAGGTTCCATAAAACTCTAATGTGAAAAGTCCCTTGGTGAAGGGAAACTCTAGACAGTACGTCTGAATTGTCACGCTTACACGGAAATGGAATTAAGCTCCAGATTAGGGTTTTTTATGAATGTCTAAACTGCTGGAAAAACTTGACAAGGTAAAGAGATCCATGTTGCTGAGCATCACTCCACTCCCTGTGCCTGAGCTGTAGGGAAACTAGCCAGTGTGCCGAACCTGAGACCTGAGAAAGCTCTTACTGGATGCTCAGAAGTGAAATGTATTTCACAACTGTCTGTCCTTTCTCACCGCTTCTAGACTGTTTATGATGGGGTGGGGTAGGAATGGGGGGGTGGGAATGGGAGTGGGGGGGGGGGGGTGTAGTGGAGGGCCAGCTGGGCCCTGTGTTGTAAGATTGTGTACTGTCCTCTAGGGTGGAGGTGTTTAAGACTTGATAGGTGCCAGGAAGGAGGGAGGCCTAGGAGGCACAGCTTCCCCTCGGTGGCGTCTACCGCCCTGGAAATATGTACCTGAGATCTGGGGCGATTATTCACACTCTCTCAGGTTCCATCGGAGCTGGAGCCTCAACTAAATGCCCAGGCACACTCGAGGGCCCAGGGGAAGGGTCGTGGGATGCTCTTGCAGAAGAACATTAAATCTGATACCTGCTATAGGGCCCAAACGCTGTACATGCTGCATCCAGAGCAAGCCTAGGTCCTATACTGGTGTGCAGTTAAAAATTCACAAGAGGATGTCCCGCATCAAATGTCTATCATGTTTACTATTACCACATAAGTTAAAACTGAAGTTTCAGGGACATCATCGTTTAGTGTCAAAGTAGTGGATAATTTGTGGTAGAAAATATGTGTTTTTTTTAATTAATAGAAACTAACCTTACATAATTAATATCTACAAAAAATATGGTATTGTTTTGACACTTGCTCAGACACATTTAGAAAGTACTGTATCATGACTTCATTAAAAGGTTTGTGGGGTTCACTCTTTGTGAGAAAGCTTTTACTGGTGCAGGTTTGTACCAATAGCCATCTCAGACTTCCATGTGTAAATTAACATTTATGAGCCTACTGGTGTCATATCTTTAGGTGGGGGTATTGATGTAACACCTCAATTATCTCCAACAAGGTGTAGGACTACTTTATTCAGGAAGCAGGGAGACACCTCTGGGCCCAATACGAGGTGATAGAATCACTGTGGCTTAGTCGGGAGTGTGAAAGTCTTGGACAAATGGGTTTGAGCTCCAAACTTTAAGCCAATGGAAAATGTTCTGTTTAAGGAAGAGGATTGCTAAGTAGAGTCAGAAAGTGATGTCACTAAAGCTGTTATATAGCTCTTAGTAACATTTGTCAAGGAAATTTGGGGTGAATAAAATGCACTTTAAACACCGATAAAAGCATGTGATATTCACAGAAACTTTTGGTTGATTTTAACGTTCTGCAAAGTTAAGTATAAATCTGCTAAAAAAAATGAATAATAAGAAATCGATGAAAACATTATAAATAATTTAATCAGATCATCTAATTAAATGAAATGAAGTGGGATTTGTTTATTCAGCCATGTTTACCAGGTCTTCTCTAGTATAATCACATACAGTGCAATCATTTTTACACAATCATATTTTTCATACATGAATGAATATTTTAAAAAGAAAATGAATCCCCAAAGTGTAACACAAATTTCTTTTTAATTTTATTCAGTCACCATCACATTCAGGTGCTGTTATGTTTACCACATCTCTCCGGAAAGCAAAGAATATACTATGGTGTCTTGCTCAAACAGTACATTACTTTATAATTGCTAATGTCACAACAGTGATTGCTTAGAAGGAAGATACACATCTTATGGGAGTGTTATGATGAAGATATACAAGACAGCTATATTTAATGCAGTAGCACGAATATTAATATAATACAAATAGAAATAAAACATAACATGTATGATAATTATATATAATTATATATATAATTAATATACTTATGTCCACAAATGTCAGGCTTTGTAGTGAGTTGCTTGGCTGTATACACATGTTGAAGCCTGGTTGTTTTGGGGTGCTAATGCAAGTGTCCCTCCAGATGGCCAGCCTGCCCTGTCCCAGCTTCTGCATGTCTCTCAACAAAGCAGACTGATTGTGCCGCTGGCCTTTGTGTTCCCCCCGAGTGGACATGCTCTGCTTTTACGAGCTGGCTGCCAATAAGGGGCTCCTGGAGTGCTGCCCGCTGTAAGTACCGTGCAAGCTGGATGGCGCCTCCCGTACTTAAAAACAATATCTAATGTTTTACATCACCGTGTGCCAGCGGATCATTTGCCTGGTGGTGCCGTAATTCCCAGCAAAGACCAGCATGTGTTTCCTCAATAACAGCACCAGGAAACAATGTACGCACTTTGGCATGCGGCTTACATGCAAGGCAACACATAGGCGGCCATGCCAGCATTTTAGAGGTGGGCACCACTGGACTGTTTATAGCCGTGAAGCATCTAATGGCATGCCTTTGATGGAACATAAGCTGTATTTGGCCAGCTAATCAAAATAGATGATGATGCATAAGTATAGGCACACATAGAAGCGCTACTTGGAAGATTACTATTTTTTACCCAGTCAGATTATGAAGTAGCGCAATGATTCTCTGAGGAACATGGAAAGAAAAAGGTATGCTCTAATGATCTGGCCCATATGTCTGTGTCTCTGGGGCCTGGCATGGTGTGGCTTGCAGCACTCAGCAGGCCGGGAACAGTAAGCCCAATCGGTGTGAAGATGAAAAGGCAGAAGGCAGCTCCTTCGGTGTGACCTTCGCATCCACTGTTACACACACTCACCAGCACCACCAAGAGTCACATTACATCATGCACTTCACAAGAACCCCCGACTCCTCCCGGGCCTATGTCTCAGTGATGATGTACGCCATACAAGACATCCCTACTAACCCTAATCCCACACATAGCACTGATATGAAAACATTGGATGGGCCATTGTGAAACAGATACACAAGTCAGTGAATAAATCATAATAACTTTATTCAGCGTTACATGTACCATAGTCACCTTAAAGGCTCTAGAAGCAGGATTGTGGGCAAAACTGGTACTGCAGTTCAAAAAACTGTTGCTCCGCCTCTGGGGACAAGAGGCAAAACACTAAATCAAAGCCTAAACAGAACTTAATATGTAAATAGCCTGGCTGTTGTTGTCCTTTAAATCCGTACTTCGAATGAACATATTGCCTTAATCTCAGGTGACATATAAGGACCATTTTATGATTACTTTGATCATAGTATGATTTCTTGCACATAGCACTTTTAAGGTCTTTGCTGGTCACAGATCTGCACAGAACCTCACACCAGCATCTGTGACATTTCCTTAAAAGAGACGGTTTTGTTCTTGTCTTTGGCCAGTGTGAAACAGATACACATTATACTGAGTAAATAATTTTATTCTATGTAAAATTGGCACTTTTATTGATTTTAGAACTCTACATACCTCCATAGAACTTCACACCAACATCTCAGCTAGTAGTTCTTCAAATGAGACAATATTGTTCTTGCCTTTGTGGTGGCATTCACACCCCTGGAGCACAGTTCCAACTCTGAGCTTCAAATGGCATTCCTTCAGTGTGTCACCACTACCATCCAAAACAATGTCGCCTGATTATTTAAGCCATTTGCGCATGCCAAAAATGTTGCAAACTAGACCACCCTATGGGCGAGGAACTGAGACTTATATACCACCCAGGATTGAGACGTGGTAAGTACCTGCCAAGCCCCGTTCACCACCTGAGCTAAATTTGGCCCCAGCCGCCATGGCCCCACCATTGCTTTCACACCTGCCGTAGTTGTCTTAGGGTGCAGGGTGCGGGGTGCCAGGGGGTGGGGACAATCGGTACAGTTCTGGGTGGTAGTTCTGCACATTTTGGGTTTGGATGCCCCAGGCACTCAGACAACAAAGAAGCATCCCACCACGGAGCCAACATACAGTATCTCTGTGGCCTATAGGCTTGTGTGACAGGTGAGATACAGTATGTAGGTTCTGTGCATCACACAGAAGTTGACTGGGCTGGTGTGAGTCAATGTTGTATGTTATTTTCTAACACCGGATAGGAAACAGCTGCAGCCTAATTTTGCTATCAAATCATAACTATGCAGTGTATCATCTGATTATGCTGGCTTCGAGGAGAATGTAACCACAAAATAGTATGATCTTCAGAATGCTATCTGTAGATTAGGTTATCCATGAGCTAAATTTAAGTACATGGGATTCAAAAAGAAAAATCTCCCTTTGCTTGGTTGAGAGTGTTCTGCAGTTGTTTGCATGTAAATCTCTCAGTAGGACTAATTGCGAACACTAAAAGCAGGAGCAGCTAATGGGGCAGTGCTAACAGGCCAACAGCCGAGCAGAAAACGGAGAAAGATAGATAACCAAAGATGCGGTCTAAGCTCACAGCTGAACTGATCGAACTCAACATAAGCATAAGTTGAAAGTGATGACTGCTCCTCTTACTGTCACCATTATTCCATTTGGACTGAGTCACCACCCAAGCGAGGCAGCAGGCTGGACTCAGGGTGTGAGGATGGAGACCACACAGGAGAAGCAAACAGTTCAACCACCTCCTGGAAGCCCAGACCATTAGGCTTGTCCATTGTTACACAGATATACGGGCAGAATAATACTGATTAGTGGTGGATTGTTAACCTTATGTGCCAGTGTTTTGGTAACCTTATGTGTCCAATTGTGAGTACTACAACTCTTCATCTGGTTATAAGAAAGAAAAACAACCCATGCCTCACCATTCTCCATCCCCGGCGCTACACAAAGCTAGATCAGAGAAGCATAAATCTCTTCCTATTCTCAGTAGCTAATTTGTAAAATATGCTCCTAAAAGTTGCTTGGGTTTTGCACTTTAGTGATTTATTTCTTGTTTGTGGCTATGCTGTTCTTGTAAATAACCAAGGGGAGGCAAACTGCAGACATTTGCAGACAAAGGATAAACAGTGGATGTGTGGCTGTTGTTGCCACTGGTTCATGGGTGGCCTACTGCGAGGCTTGGTTGTTGTCATGTTTGTGTTGCGAGACTTGTAAAATGCAGCTTTAGGAGGGTGGCATCAGAGTCCTAGAGACACCCACTGGCTGGCTTTCTGTCAAGGGAAAACTGCTGTCTCAGTAGCCTGAAGTTAGCCCGGTAAACCAGCCCCTCGTACTTCATTTCATTTTGTACAGAGGATCTGACAGTGCTGTAATGAGAAACGATTTCTTCCTGAGGTTGTGGACTCTAGTGAAGTTTGAAACAAGTGGCTCTGCTTTTACCGAATCCCCAACGTCTGGTGGTTATGTATGCAATTAGCCTGTAACGAACTAAAATTCAGATGTAGCACACAAAGTCAACGTCATTGCTCACAAACACTCCCTCTGTTCGCTGATTGGCTAGGGCAAAATTCTACCTACTACTGCAATGTCAGTGAAAGCACTGCCAGACCCTCTGTACAAAATGAAATGAAATACGAGGGACTGGTTTACCAGGCTAGCCTGACGTTACCATAGTCATTATTAGACACATTTGGCTGACTATTTAAAATAGGCCTTGTGTGCTTTATTTTCATTCCACAAGAATAGACTGTAATCTCACCAGTTGCCAATTTTACCAATCTAAAAGAGCTACTGTTCATCACATCTGAAAAGAAAAAAAACCCATAAGCCATTACCAGTAAGGGCTACAGTAACAGTAGATTCACTTTGAGTGTAGGTGCATATGATACACACATAGCCATCGCTGTACCAGCACGTTCTCTTGTTCATTTCTGGAACATGGTTCATCTTGAGTTTACATGAACATGAGGTAGAGAACTGAAATTGTATCTTGGGTTCAGGCGTGACCATGCTGACTCTGACACTGGCACTCAGAGACTGCACACCCTCTAGAAAGATGATCATCTGTTTCAGATGGCCACAACATCACAGAAGAATGTCTCAGGAGCAAGGTGGGATTGTTTTGCACCCACACAGTCCAGCACACGTTTCAAATGTCCATCTGCAATCCTGCAGTGCTAACGTGTTTGTGCATCACTGATATGATATTCATACATTTTATAACCTGGTGACTATGGCTACTAACATGTTCAATGCAGCTGCTGAAAATCAACCTAAAAAACGTATTGATACAAAAACAGAAGAAAATTGAGGCACTCCTCAAAGTCACAATTTAAAAATCCTTCATTGATTACTGGCTACATGCCTACACATTTTAACAAACCTCTGTCGTCATCAGGGCATGTCAGACAATCACAGGTGAACACACTTAAACAGGTAGGGAGGTGGAAGTAAGACAGTCACATGACCCAAACCCACCCCTCCAAACCCACACTGGAAAAATACCATACATACATACATTTGTCATAATACCTCACAAAACCAAACACTTCAAGTTTTTTTTTCAAATTCAACTTAAGCAGTAACAAATCCATGCAATATACATATACACTGTATACTGAACATCACACTTTTGTGAACATATTTATGCAAATTGTGTTGTAAGCAAACATAACATGTGTAAGGCATGCCGAGCAGACTGCGTGACACAGGACTTTTTTCCCCTGCTTTGGGGCGGGTCATGGCTCCGTAGGGTATGCCAGTGGGGATTTGGTCCTAATCCTTTAGCTGCAGCGCCACAAGACCTATTGGCCATCTCGTGTCCGTGGCTGAAATCCCCCCTCCCTCCCCGTCTCCCCCCACAGTATCCACAGAGTGTGGAGAAAGCCCAGCTGTGTGTAATGTAATCTGCGGCCCATCACAATGCTTGTGTTCAGCTCGGAGACTCAGGGGGACGAGTGAGCGGGCGGCCGGCGCTGGTTACGCACCGCAGCAGGTGTGAAAAGAGACTCTGGGGCTGTTGCTGATTACTGATTGCCCTAGCCCCCTCCCCCACCCCACCCCACCCCCTCCTTTCTTCCCTTCTCCTTCTTTCTGTTTTTGTTTTTCAACATTTGTGCATTTAAGAGAAGAAAACATTAATTTGTGATTCTATCCTGTTAATGTTAACACTAACAAATACATTGAAACTGTAAATAAATATGCTTTCAAATTTATGATATAGTCACATTGTGTTTCTGTTTAAATGACATGTAACATTTCTCTTGAAATGACAATTAGGCCTAACCAATTAACCAGACTGCTCATATCCTAAAAATGCTTTAATTCAGATATTAAAACTGGATGATTGGAATGCATACCTATATATTCTTCTGTTTTTTAAATGTTGTGAATATAATGTTATATGTAATAACTTCAGCCTATATAAATAAATTGCAATACACACAAAAATGTTGTCTACTTTCAAATATATTTTCTAGTTTTAGTATAATTATCCTTTTTACATCTTTGAAATCTTTGAAGAATTATAAATGATCTTGGTACATGGTGGCTTATCAGTGGTGTCTGTATCGACTGCTGTGGGTAAGCCATTTTTTAGATTTTATTACATCTTCCGATAAATAAAATATGCCATATGTGAAGTCCGCATAAAAGTTGAAGATAAATGTCATGTCCAGATCACGGGCAGATTGCGAGTTGAGAAGACTGAAGAGATGCGTGTAAAGTCCTGGCTTAGTGACTGGAGGTGTACATTACATTTTGAATTAGGACAACTACTTAGATCAGATGGGGCGCTCCAGGTCTTTCAGAAAGCCAGCAAAGAAGACAGCTCGCCCTTTCTGTGATGTCTGATATGTCACTCTGTCAGGCAAATGTTGAACTAATATATTCTTTACGCCTGTAATTGGTTAATTGGTATTTTGGATTGGTCGGAAATTTTGACGTAGCAGTGGTAAGCTTAGTGACAGCAGCCAATCAGTTTTAGAGTTAGGCTACTGCTGCGTTTATTGTTGTTAATATTTCAGGGAGGGTAATACTATAAAATCAGATAGTATGGAATAATAACAATAATCGTTAATATTTAGAATAATATAATTAAATAGCTACAATAATTGTTGTTTTATTTTAACTGTTAAACATTTCTGGCCCGTTTACCAAAATCTTTGCAATCAATTTATACTTGTCGGTTTATTCTTTTTCCTTGAGTAAATGTCGCTGTAGTAACATACACAGTCCTCTGACTGCATGAAGAACCAAAGAGTTGTATGTGGCCTGCGCAAATTGGTCCACTCATGACTCAGTGAGTGCGCTCAGTGTTTCGGCTCTAGAGCGTCATCTATTGTAATCAAGGGATATAGCAAATCGCACCCGACTATAGGACGCTGCATGCTTCATGTTTTAGTTAGAAAAATGATCTGTGTGTGAGTGGAATACAGCTGATTAAGCAATAGTTTATGTCCAATTACCAAAATGACAGAAAGATTCAAAACGTACACAGTACTGTTGTGCCAGTCTTTCTGTGATGCACTCCCATTTTAATATAGGCTAAGCTTATTAAAAAAAACAGAGGCAAAACAAAAACAAAATTTATCCCATTTGCCGTAAAATGCTCTGTCATATAAGGCTATTTGCTACATTGTTAAATTTGTTATTTTGTTGCTATTTAGGGGCGAAACATTCTGTTTACTGCATTTTTTCAATCATAAAAAAAAAAAAAAAAAAAAAAACATTTTTGCCCTTCGCCCATTGTTTTTTACACATTATTTTTTTCAATGAACGGTGTCAATTTAATCAATGCCATTAAAATACAACAAGAACTGTGAAAGTGTGTGCGATATTCATAACCTGTCATTAGCTGAATGACGCCCCTTTGAGACAGCGCACAGCCATTGGATTATGTTGTGTTTTTTTCCACCGCTGGACACGCCCCAGGAACCGTAGGTCAGTATAAAGTGGACCCATGCTTGTGCAGCAGCACGAAAGTTGAGGTTTTCTCAGCTGATGCACGCCCACACTTCCGACTTGTAATAAGCTCCCATACCGAATTCGTGTGGACAAAATATTCCCAGGGTCGCCAGAGGCAAACAAAAACCACAGAAGCGATTCCCTAAATACTTTGGAAATTTACAGACAAGGACCATGGAACTGGATATTTCTTTCCCAATCACCTCCGCAGACGATTTTTATGATGACCCCTGTTTCAACACCAGTGACATGCAGTTTTTTGAGGATTTGGATCCCAGGCTGGTACACGTTAGTCTGCTAAAAGCAGACGACCACCAGCAGAATGAAGACGAGCACATCCGTGCACCCAGCGGGCACCATCAAGCTGGCAGATGCCTCTTGTGGGCATGTAAAGCCTGCAAAAGGAAAACTACCAACGCAGATCGCAGGAAAGCTGCAACGATGCGTGAGCGGAGGCGACTGTCCAAAGTCAATGATGCTTTTGAAACCCTCAAGAGATGCACGTCCACAAACCCCAACCAGAGGCTGCCAAAGGTCGAGATCCTCCGAAACGCCATCAGTTACATCGAGTCTCTACAGGCCTTGCTGAGGGCAGGACAGGAGGACAACTATTATCCCGTGCTCGACCACTACAGTGGGGACTCTGACGCATCCAGTCCAAGATCCAACTGCTCTGATGGAATGGTATGTTTAGTTTCAGATAAAATAAATAATAATAATAATAATATTTTTTTTCAAACCATTTACATATGTCATACACTTGTATCAACATATCTAACCACACCTTCCTCCTGTGTTTAGGCTGACTTCAGTGGGCCATCTTGCACTTCAAGGAGAAGAAGCAATTATGACAGCGCTTACTTCAATGAAACACCAAATGGTAAGTGTGAAATCACTAACACCCAGCAAGCAAAACGTGTAATTGGCAACTTAAACCGAGACGCGAATGTTTGTTCTTTGCAAAGACAGATTATGCAAAACACAGACCTACCAGTTGGATTCAGATAGAATGTATGTTAACATAGTGTTTTATTTTATCTTTCAGATTCCAGGAACGAGAAAAACACAGTAATTTCCAGTCTGGACTGTTTATCAAGCATTGTGGAGAGGATCACCACAGACACTTCTCCTTGCCCCACTGTTCAGGAGGGCTCCGAGGGTAGTCCGTGCTCCCCCCAGGAAGGATCCGTGCTGACCGAGCAGGTTGCGCCCGCCCCATCACCTACCAGCTGTATCCCTGCTTCGCATGACCCCAACCCAATTTACCAAGTCTTGTGAGGATACCGGCCTGTCAGATCGAAGAGAAACCAACGGGCGAACCGAATTTTCCTTACTTTACATCGAACTTATTCCTGTACACACAATACTTTAAAGACTTGCCTGTGTTCTGAATGGTTGCTTCCTCTCACGTCGGCCTATAGCAAGTCTACGGTGTCCAATATCTTAAATGAACACTATTCCTGTTTAATCTTGGCAATGATACGTCTTTGTTGATGTGTGTGTGAATGCACTGTGTATGCACAAGTGTTACAATTTTGTTTTGAAGACAGAAAAGTAGGTGGCACTAAGACAACTAGATGAAGTATGTATTTGTTACCCTGCATTCAGACAGAAGTAATTGTACATGAGGAATTTACTACTGGCTAGCAGCAGTGATGACCAATGTCATTTTTTTCAATACTGATGTCATCGTTCGATTCCTCTGCTTATCAAGGATTTCACACGGAAATGAATGGAACACGAGGACCATTTTTGTATATTTGTAAATAAGAGCACTGCTGAAAATCCAACAAAATCTTTTCTTATTTAATGTTGCTTGTTGTAAGACGCTTGTATTGATGTGCCAAATGTTAAACTTTATATTTATAAGAACGAGTGTAAGTCGACATTTTACTAAATAAATATTTATACAGAATAATATAGGTTTCGTTTTATGAGTCACTTTCGGTTGCATTCTTAAAAAGTCATGTGCCTGTGATTTATGTGGTTAATTTGAGCAATGATTGTTGTAAGACAATAGTTTTCTTTTTGTATACGTCTACAGCTAGTCAAATCTGTGTCTGAAAGCAAATGAAAATGAACGTAATTATTTCTTAAAAATGCAGCGTAAAATGCTAGACTGTCAGGTCTGTTTTCAACAAACGCATAGCAAGATGCCGAAATGTGAAAAAAAAACATCGAAAATAATTGTGTAAATCCTGCAGTGAACATTAAGAACATAGTCTAGACATTTGATAAAACACTGCAATTAAATCATATAGTTCTGAACTATGTATACAGACTGTTAGTATGAAATTAAGTCTATACAATAATCAAAAGAAACATTTTAGGACAGCAGACACAGGCCTACTCAAACACATCTTTGTCCAAAAGAGAAAACACAAACCCTACCACAAATTAATTATTCGAGCCTGCACGATCTGCATTAAAGCTGCATTAAAGCATTAGAAGAGTGACAGATCTTTGACACATGTTCTTCACTACTAAACATAAAAAACAGAATATATGATTTATGACATTTTGGCATGCATTTGTATTTCTAATACATGTTATCTAAAGGGATGGAATTTTAAAGAAAATTAAGTATATTTTGTTACTTTGTACACACTAATATAATGAGTGTTATCATATGCCAGATTGAGCAAGTCAAAAGCTGAACACATTAAAAACAGCATTTGATGAAAAAATATAGTTTATTAATGAAGTGGCAAGTGGACATGATTTTTTGTGTCCTTATTTGCAGCTTGCTAATCCTTCCTCACACTCAGATTCTCATAAATGATCACATGATATTATTTTATTTCAACAATGTCCAGCCTGTATCCGTCTGAGCTCACATCATACAGGCATTCCTGTTTGATAAGTTTCATGTTCAAGATGAACATAAAGACTGTCAAGTTCATGGTTTAGGAAGAAGGAGTTTATTGAACTGCGAACAGTAACAGGGCAACAGACATAGCTGAAGAGTCAAACGTTATTTACAAAACAAATATCTTGAGAACCTAACAGTAGTCCTGTGGGGAAGGCGAGCCAAAGGCGACTACGTCTATTATGGCAGATCTGGGCCTTTAGGAAGGATTTCACACAACACAAAACGGATGGCGAGACATCTGATGCCTGTGGTTTCTGTGCTATGGGTCTGGGTGCATTCTGGGCAGCTATGGGGGGCGTGGCAGAGCTCCGGCTGGCAGGGCAGTCACGTGCCAGCGCTGTGTCCTCCTGAGCTGGTGGTTTACTTTCTGCGGCGAGTGGCAGCTCCCTTCTTGCTGCTGCAATACGGCAACAGAAGACACGCACACGTCAGAGAAGCCCAGGTTGGGGGTGGGGGGTTAGGGGTGGGGAGGGGTGTGGGGTGTAAACTCAGGCAAGAGGGGCCTGGGAAGGGTCCTGTTCTGCACACTGACCTCTAGTGTCATTAGGCGGACTTGACAACTGGCACATGGAGTCGTATCTTTAACCCTCTGGAGTCGAAGTCCCTCAGGAGGGACTTTTTTAAGTTTGTAAGGTTGTGTTTACAGAATTTTACAGAAAGGACTAATTTCTTTACAATCACTTTACTTTCATATTATTATTGCTGAGGTCTTCCAGAATATAACCATATGTCACTTTTGGATAAATGCTTTTAGTTAAAAGCATAAAAATGTTGAGCCTAACAGATTACCTCAGAGAGGCCTTAGAGCACAGGGTTAAATATGTTTAACTTATATGATAAACCTTATCTGATGTGAGGCCATACAAAAAAAATATATACAACATGGTGCTATAAAATGCTGTGAAAAACATTTGCTCTTTTCAAATAATGTGTTTTAAAAGCATTTAAATAGTTATAAAATTATAATAATTTGGGTTGGGCAACACTTTTCCTTTCCTTTCACATAATATTATTTACATGGCATCGGAAACATGCATCTCAATAATAAATCCCAAGGGCCTACAGCACCACAAACTTACACCACAAGACTTCGTGCAGTCATTCCATGCAAAACTTACCACAATTTTAAAGTGAAATGTGAAGGAACAAAAACACTTTCATCACTCATTACATGAGCTATGAAAGAGTAATGGAGATTATGTAGTACACTTTAGGTAGATGGATACCGTTTTTACAAACACACATGCACACATTACTATAATGTCATATAAGGCAAAGATAATTATATGCTCAGTCATTTTGTCTGTCAGAGACATTTTTTCTTATTGAATTGCCCAACATCTCTGGGTACTGGGGACAGCTGTGAGACTGTATTTATGGAATTAAATGCTTGTTTAGCAAAAAAAAAAAAAAAAAAAAAAAAAGAGCCTAATTTTCTTTGCCATCAGAAGAACAATCCTTACCAGATGAAAGGCAATGGAGCAGAAACGGACCAACAGGTCTGTGCTGTAATGTCAGACGCAGGCAGCGGTGACATTACAAGGGGTACAGGTAGTCAGGGGACAGTCATGATGACAATACTGTAAGTACCTTTCTGTTGCCACGCAGTAAGTCATTATTCACTCCTCACCTGGCTCTGAAGGCCAGGTGTGCAGGCGACAGGGGGTAGAGGGATGAGATGAGAGCTCATCTACATGTGTTCTGTGCCGTTTACAAAAATGTCCTTGTTACTTACTTGCATCTCAGGAGTAACTCTGGACCATCAACACCACTTCCTCAGCTCTACCACTGTTGCTCAGGTTCAGGACATTGTTTGTATGGCCTTAGTGCAAATGACAGACTCAGCATCACAGCGAGCGTGATGAGCATTTGTCTGACATATTGCATAAGAGTATATGTGTGTGAGAGAGACGAGGGGAAGAGCAGGGGTGTAGGGTGAGGCATGTATGGGAATGAGTCTAGTGACTAGTGTGGTTTCTTGTCAGAAGTTATTAGCGTGATGATGAATGCATTTCTCAGGAGAGGCGGTGGCCTTTCTCAGAAAGTGGAAATGCATCAGTCTGCCATGCTTCTGGAAATAGTCTGCGTGGGGGAGGATGTGATGGTTGGATGGGGGGGGGGGGGGGGGGCGCTACTACTTACTGTTTCTGCAGCTCATCAATGCGGTTTCGCAGAGAGATGACCTGCAAGCAACACATCCACAGTGCAGTCTTTAAACACCAGCGGCCTGCGTGACGCACCAGCAGCGAAGCTCTCACCTTTGTCTGAGGGGGAATCCCTCCGCCCTCAGCTTGGAACTGGCTGATATTTGAGAGACTGGAGAAACCTCAAAGCCAACCAAATGCAAGCTAAGCTGCCATTGCATAATTGCTGAGACAAATTTGTGGGGTTTTTTGTCTGATGAATTCACATGAAACATCAGTTCACTTCCTTTTTTTCTCTCATAACATCACGGTGACGGCATTTTTATCTGGCTTGTTTCTCCAGCTCACAAATGGCCGAGTAGAACTCTGGATGATCCATTGAATCTGTGTGTGCTGCTGTTGATACGCATACAAGGTGGTCATACTCTCAGCGCTGTTTTAATGACCCAGGGAAGCAGTCTAAGATCCGCTGATGCACACACACTTACCTGTGAGGGGCAAAAGGCTGTTTGCATTACCCTTAGGAACCCACAGAGTTTGGAGGTCTTTCACAAGTTACCCCTACGGAAAGTGCCTTATTTGTACATCACCTCCACGAGCCAACATGGTAAATTTACATCTAAAGGCACGATCATGCTCCAATTAGTGGACAATCCTTCTACGCAGCTTCTCCGGTAGTTCCACGACTTGATTTTTGACCTGCCACCCTCTTTCACACCTTGGCCTGTTGCCCCCGTTTCCATGGCTCTCTTGGAGTTTGCCATGCACGCAGACAGGCAGGCGGGCAGGCGGGCAGACCATGCAGCCTGGACCGAGAGCGCTGTGCCTGCACTTGCTCAGCTGCTTAAGCTCAGTTACTTACAATTTACTCAGCTCCTCCACTCTCTTACGTAGTGTTGTAACCTGAAGGAGATCAAAGCACAGCTGCGTTCAATGCTGCACGGGGAGCTCCTTTGGTAAGGAGGCGGAACCCTTTGCATCGAGAGCTTCACACGTGACACCACGACTACCTTTTGTTCACCATGCTCACCGTGTCTGTATATATTAACATCCTTGTGTGCTGTTTTTGTAAATAAACTTGCTGCAAATGAAATAAGTTGTTTTCTTTTGTTGTTAAATAGAGTGGTGTTTCCAGACCTACTAAAGTAATGTTGTTACAAAAGGAACACAGAAAACCATCTTTAACATTTTTTTTTTTTGCAGTGCGTGCATCATAACACTTATTTTTATCATTATCTTTGTGTTCACAAATTCAACAGGAGTACTGAAAGCAAATGGATTTCAATTAACTGTCATTTAAACATGTAAACATGCCCAGGTAAAAATGGTCTGAATTACTGTTGACATTATGGCCTGTTGTTTATGGGTGTCCCTGAGCGGGGGCGTACCCACCTCATACTTCTGCTTCTTCAGCTTCTCCATGTGGTCAAACTTCTCAGACTCCAGCTGGTACATCCAGTCCCACAGTTCCTTGGCCTTCTCTCTGTGTAGTCAGACATGAACCCAACATCAGCAAGGGGGGAAATACTCTTTAGCAATACCACAATACCTGAAACTATGGCTTGTTTGGCAGACTTTTACACATGCATCTGTGATTTGCATTCTGACATGCACTCTGACTGTAAGTCTGTAATTTGATTCCAATATCTGAAGTGCTTTCTCAGATTCTCCTCACTGCTGTTCTGACACATAGACGCCGCTGAGGACCGAGCCTGCATTGGTAAGCTGCATCACCCACCTCAGTTTGTCCTCGGTCAGATGGTCAATGTTAAGTGCCTTGCGCCTGTCAGCCAGGATCTTCTTCTTCTTCTCTCTCTCAGTCTGCTTCTTGCCTCTCTTCTGGTCAGCCTATAATATGTATACAGACAATGGTGTGTCGTATGTCACTCATCTTGCAGACACCTTTGGCTATACAAGCATTAAAGGTAAGTACTTGTAAATGAAATGCATTTATATGACACTTTCATGTATTTATTAATTAAGATTATAGAGTACCCGAAGCGCTTTACACAGAATGCCTTATATTCACCCATTCAAACACACATTCACACACTGATGGGGAACACGTACATATCACATACCTTTATCTAGAAATGGAGGCTCTACAGTGGTTTATCAAAACACTGACCTTCTGCAGATGGCTGCTGTAGCTGGAGCCCATGCTGGTCAGGGCGGACTTCTTCTTAGCCTCCTCATCAGCCTTCTTCTTGTCATCTGCCTCCTGCCTCTTCAGCCTCTCCTCCTGTAGGGCGGTTAGAGTGCAGCCCGTCAACAACAGACCCATAAACCTGTGTGTATGTGTGTGTGTGTGTGTGTGTGTATGTGTGACTGTGTGTGTTTGTTCTACACACCTCACGTCTTGCCTGACGCTCTTTCTCCTTCTCAGCACGAATCCTCTGCTGCTCAGACCTCTCGGCCCTACGTTTCTCCTGTACATTTGGACACACACACACACACATGTACATGCACACACACAGACACACACAAAGAGACAAACACACATACACACACACAAATACGCATGCACACACACACACACACACGCACACACACACATACACGCACACACACATAACACAGAGAGAGATAGAAAGACAGAGAGAGACAGCAAAACATGAAAAAATGACAAATGTGAATCAGGAAGCCATTCTGATCGTGCCCACGGCATGTCCAGTCAGAAAAGAAGGTGTTCCTCACAATTCTTTCTTTGAGAGCGATGAGCTCCTCCTCCTCCTTCTTCCTCTGCTCGAAGTGGGTATCGATCAGGGCCTGCAGCTCAATGAGGTCCTTGTTCTGACGCTTTTTCTGGATGTCCTGTGAGAACAAAGCCACACAAGGGCAACACCTGTCACATCTGGTTTGCCACACAGTCAGTGTGTTTGCTGACTAGACCTTTTGGTGGGGGTTTAGAATAACTATTATTATAATAACTGCCTGTCAGTCTGTTGGACGGTATGCTTCTTTCTCACTTTTTCTGCTTTAACATTTGTAGATTTATTTATAAATGATTTACTGCTGAGAAAAATGTTCGATGATTAGCAAATGATGCACAAAGTGTTAAAAAAGGTTAACAAAATCTAAAATAAATGCTTCATGGTGAGCAGTTATTATAAAGTGTTTGTATTCAGTGTGTATATTAGGAGAACTCCTTCTGACTTACATCAAAGTCCACTTTGTCGCCATCTGGGATTTTGGGGGCACTGGGTCTGGAAACGTATAAATGATACAGAGTAAATTAGACACCTGTTGTGATCCTAAACTACTTATAGTATGAATTAGTCTTCACTCAGCAATTAGGGTAAAGCATTCGGGAGAGCCGTCAATAAGACAGCTGGTGAAAGCGGCATGTAAGAACTAGCTCTCCTGCATTTAAAGACTCTTTGTACACTGACTCATTGCTTACACCAACATTAATACTTAATACTCACTTGAACTTTGGCTTCTCATCTGTTCAATAATAAAAATAAAAAAGGAAAAAAGGACATGTTGCAGTGTTAGAGTCTCACATCCAATGGCATTTGTGCAGCGTTCAGGTAACAACACATGGGTGTTATGAATTATTATTGAAATTATTGGATTATTAATGAGAAGGATTGTTATTTTAGGGTTATCTTGGGGTACTGGGGCAGTTGTCGTAAGACTGTAAACGGGAGCACTGCAATAACACAGAAACTAAATCACCCTTAAGTCTTTTAACTATGTGTGGTTAATATACATGAGTCAGTGAATAGGTAAATGACAACTCTAAGTGGACATAACTTACAACACAGACATGGACAGAGTGCTTATCAGTAGTACATGAGTGTATAAATATCACATCAAATCCGTTGAGTTTTTACACAGAAGACAGGGGAGGCTAAAGCATCAGTCAAGATTTCATGATTCACGTGCTGCTGAGGTGTTTGTTCTTGGGTTTTGTGTATGTAAATGTTAATGTTCATAATCTGGGTGAATGGAATTAAAAACAAAAAAAAGAATGTGGATATGATTGGAGAATACAATAATGTGACTAGAATCGATTTTTAGCTCAACCCGTCCCTCATCCACCAAACAACAAAACCAAACCAAACAAAACAAAACAGTGAAAACGTGAAGCGACACAAAAACTATAGACACAAGCAAGGCAACACCAAGTGATTAAGAAAGTTCTTTGCAGGAAAATACAAACTACCATCTTGTTCTCCCTCCTCAACTGGTTTGGCACGTCATGCAAAGAGAGAAGCAAAGCAAACATAAGCAGTGGGGTCACTGCGTGGATCAAAGCATTTTATGTGAGCATTTTATATTCCTTCACCCTTTCTCCATGTTGGAACATCATCTGACACTAGACTTTAATTTTGACTGTCATGTTGGATTTTGGTGTCGGCATCCAGCCAATTGACTTTGGTTTTGTTTTGTTTTATTTCTGCAGTGCACCTTGCTCGGTGGAAGACGCAGGCATCTACCAGCTCGGGGGGTGGCGGACGGAGAGGGGGCTTCGACCTCCCCCCACACACTACAAGTGGCAAACTACAGCCCCTCTAATCAGATATACACATACAAGAAATGTGTCAACATACCTTCCTCTTCATAGGCCTCTGCATGCAGCAAGCGTCCAAAGCAAGAGCAGAATAAAGAACATTAGCAATACAAACAGGTGGAATACAGCCACTGGCTCACAAACAAACTTGCTATGACAGGCACTTTTGGAAGTGCTTAGCTCAGCTTGCATCCAGATTGAGGTGTCTCGATCTTTGTTTTGAATTTACCATAGGACATGAACCATGACACGTCATTACATTTCAGGACATCTCAATAGGAGAAGCGCAAGCAATGGCAGTCCGTTTCATACATTATAAACCCTCATATTTGTCATTCACCAACTTTCAACAAAACATTTTGTTCTTGTAGTAAGAGAAAAGTAAAGAATGTGATGTTTGGACACTTTCAAGAGGGACAAAGACAAGTCTTTACAGCTGCCAGGTTTTCCTCCATTCCACATCTATCACAAAGATCTCAAAATCTCACTGTGACAGTTTTTTGAAAAATTTCTGTTGTTAAATAGAACAAGATACTGAGATCTCTGAGATGGTGTATGGAGTGGTCATGGAGGAAGGCAAGACACCCTGGTGTGTAAAGGTCTGAAGAGATCTGTGATCATCATGGATTTCACATGTCAAGCTGGCAACTTTGAAGGAGCGGACAACAACAAAAAGAAAATGTGCACAGATCCTTCAATTTGTCCCTCAGAGGAGTTGAAAACAAATCATAACGGGCAAACTTTTTTCCATGTGCGTCACTGACATTTACGACCCAAAGCATCCCATAGAGGCTCTAAAAAACCCTCCATCCTTATCAGGAGCAAAGGCTAAGACCAACACATGCAACTACAGGTCGGTACGAGCAGTTGACTTTCCTCAAATGCAACTGAAGAGAGCAGTGCTTCGCTTGACGCCAGCAGGAGGACTGCTCTCCATTTTGTGAGTGTGGGGGTAAGTACGGAGGGTTTAGCTTGGTTACAAGCACATTAAGAGCAGGTGAACTGTACCATTAAAGCTCAAAATGGTTATATTAGAAATGGGAAAAGAGAGATACAGCATTAGTGGTGTTCTCCACAGAGGACCCAAAGACACTCTGTGCACCATTGCATTGAACAGAAGCATTTTGGTGACAAGCTGCTAGAAGCGCTCTGTGGGATCGTAGTAGGTGTAAACAGCAATGTCATTTCATACACAGATATCTCTGTACAACATATGGTCAAGTCTCCTTTATACTGGGCTGTTATGAAGAGGAGGTACCTCCAGTAAAGTTTAGCAACTCAGGAGAGGGGGTTGATGATACAAGGTTGACTAAGGGTCACTATGGACCCAAGAGTTCACTACAGGTGAGACTTTTTAAAAAGGATTATCATTGGTTTGGATTTGTTTACTTAGTCGTTTCTTTGTTTTGTTTTAGTTTTTTTTTTTTTTTTTAGTAAACTTTTTTCTGGGAAGGATGAATGAATATCCATGCCACATACCTTCCTCCACCTCTGGCTCTGGTTCAGGCTCAGGCTCAGGCTCTGGCTCTGGTTCTACCACTGGCTCAGGCTCAGGCTCAGGCTCTGGCTCAGGTTCTGGTTCTGGTTCTACCACTGGCTCAGGCTCAGGCTCAGGAGCCGCCTCTGGTGCTACTTCTACCTCCACTACCTCTCCGACTAAAGCCACGCAGCATGCAGCGAGCAACCAGGGAGAGGAAGGTCTAGATTAGCATCATGGGAAGGCAAAGGCAAATTAGAGTATCAGAGAGATTACTTGTCAAGTGCTGAGGAGAAGGGAGAAAGAGAGAGAGAGACAAGGGGTGGTGAAGGATAGACATGTGTGAGAAACAAAGAGAGACAGACAGATAAAGGGGTGTGTGTGTGAGAGAGAGAGAGAGAGAGAGAGAGAGAGAGAGAGAGAGAGACATAGAAGCTGAGCAGAGGCAAGGATGAGAGATTAGGGAGAGAAAGGCATAGTGAAGAATGCCACATACAGCTCTGCTGAATAAAATACAGCTGGCAGTAACATTAACAGAGGGAGAGAGAAAAGATGAGTCAATGAAACACACACAGACATGGTGATAAAAACGGACATCGATTAGATGACCAGTGACACTCTATGAACCGAAGATACCTGGGTTGAGAAAAAAGGTATTCAGCATGCCAAAACGTGGGGGATTAACACAGTTAACTTATCACTACCTGATTACGCACACACACAGACATGGTGATAAAAACGGACATCGATTAGATGACCAGTGACACTCTATGAACCGAAGATACCTGGGTTGAGAAAAAAGGTATTCAGCATGCCAAAACGTGGGGGATTAACACAGTTAACTTATCACTACCTGATTACGGTTTTACCTCATTGTTTACATTTGGGAAAGTCATCCAGTCATTCTCAAGGCACATGTCACCCTTATTTAGTATGTGTTTGACAGGCAGTGCAATGCAGTTGGATTACATGCAGATTGCAGTAGTTTGCAACAAAGATAGTGGACAATGATAACAGACTACTACAGTTATGACATTTGAGAAATGGGGGAGACTTGGAGGGTTTTTGATTCTGAAATTGTGAGCAGGGCTCATGCGCATCTAGTGTTATTGTGTGATGAGGGTGTATGTGTGTGTAAGTGTGTGAGTTTGTACGCGCACGGTAATATAAGTGCCCTGTTAATGAAGCATGCAAGCTGACTTTTGACCGATAAGAAACATCCATCATCCCAGAAACAAGAAGAGTTTATGATCTCAGCCACTGGGATGATGGTCTTATCACTGCATCAAAAGCCATTTGCTTGGGACTAGTGTACCATAACCAAAGAATTTCACATTATTAAATGAGCTCTATCTTTTTAAAAGTAGTTTATTGCCTTAAATTTTATCTCTCTCTTTTTATCTCTCTCTTTTTTTAACAAAATGTGACTAATGTTTTTACTACGGCGTTTTTTGAGTGTTGTGTTGGCCTACAGAAAGTGCAGACAGGACAGGGATTAACGTGAGAAGGCGTTAGCGCTGTGAAAGCACAATGACTGGTTGAGACAGTGTCAAACACATCTAGAATGAAGGGTGGGATGGTGGTCTAATAATTAGTACATTTAACATAGTCTAATCATCTGTGGATTTTTACCTTCCCCCTCGACCTCTTCATTTCCGAAAAGAAAGCAATAGATGCATGAGATTAAAAAGTGTTTCCTGCTTTGGAATAACTAATAATATGGTCATTTGAATGACCAAAGCTGTCATGCTGGGGCTACACATATGCTGTCCTCCATAACTGATAATGAACTATTTAAGACCATCAAAACAATGAATTTAGGGATATTCAGTTAAAGGAGGGCAGTATAACAGTGTATCACATTATTAGACATAGTTGCAGGACAACAGAAAACAAATAATCATGATTGCTAAAGGTATATGTTGAAAAACTTGTATTACAGTAGGCTATAATGCATAGTTTTTTATTGTATACCATAGGTTCCAATGCGTTCAACAAAGTTATTTTAAATATATATACAAATATATATTATTTTTAAATATATATAACTGCCTCTATACACCTGTGTCCTGAGACTATGTATCAGGAAAATCTTTATCAATACATTCCTGATGTCATCCGCAGTGGGCAGCACTACTACAGATAGTAGCAAAGAGGCACACATCTTCACTAAATCAAGGCAAACCCACGAAAATGTAAATGTGGTGTCAAGAAAGTTTTTCATAAACACTCAATAGAAGTAATTATGGCATCCAGATGTCCATGTCTGATTCATGGAACGGCAGAAAGGCAAAGGCAGAAAAAAAATATTTAGTTGCAGTGTATTACATCCGTCGGTAGAGGGGGACGTGATACAATGTATCTCATGAATGTGGAAACGCAAATGGTCGAAAATTAACCAGAGATTTAGTTTTATACCACTTTTAAAGCAAACAAATAATGTGAAAATTGTGAAAAGTGTTAAATTGTTTGGTTCCAACTTACCCTCCACCTGATCACTGCATGAAAAATCAAAGATAAAGAGAGCAACCAATAAAGACATGAATGACAAAGTAATTTAATAATGTCCACTGCAAGCTATAAAATTAGCAATTCATCTAAAACTCATCTTAAAAAAAATAAAATATAAAATGTAAAAAATATTTCCAAAGCTAAATGACTGTTCACTGATTTTTCGTTTGGCATGAAATAGCAGAACAATGGAAACCCTAATTAGATTCCTACTTACACTTCTGTGTCAGACATGTTGACGGAAGACTTTACACCTGTTTGTGGAAGAGAACAGTTATGATGTCAGGCCATGAAAGTGTAACAAAACGTATAACTAGGCAACTGCATCATCACGTACTATTTTGAGACCGCAAGTGTATATCCCCCTCATCCCCCCACCCACCCTCACCTCAAAGTCAACGCCTGCATCTTGTGGTGATGGTAAATACACTTACGAAGGACACAGATAAAAAGATGTGCTGTCAAGAGCTCGTTAAAGTCATCGTCTGTGCTTTGCTAACGACACCTGTTCTTTTTTAACCTTCAAACGCTTTCAACGCTTTCAATGCATTCAGTTTCGGTCAACATGGAAGACGATGTAATTTACACCTTGACCGTAGCTCAACAGAAACGTGTTAGCCTTCTAACATTTCTCATTTCTTAGACATTTTATCAAACTATTTCAACAGTTTCATCGAGACGTAAATGTTTATATAATTAACTTTGGTATGTCACTGCGCTTGACTGGCAGCGTTGGAGAAGCCAGTCGGATGACTCCCACCATAAGCGCTCAGGCACAGCTGTAGAGGATTAGCTCGAGATCATATTTCTCAGCATCAGCGGGCGCCCTTTTTGTCTGAATAGCTGTCATAATCAACATTGCACTTCCTTATGTGGTCATAACGTCTAAGTAAATGATATTATTGGAAGCCAGACACAAGATTTGGTAAAGAAAAGAAAATCAGGCCATGAAATGCAACCATCTTTCAAAGGGCTTTTCGATTTGCATGTTTATCAGACTGTCTAAACATGTTTGCCTTTTACACTCAACAACTTAAAAGTCAAAATTTCATTTAGGAATAAAAAACCTGGCTTTGTTTTTCTTTTAAAACATAATACAATATTTCATTTTTTCATTCATGTACCTGCCACCTGGATTAAGATTGACACAAGAAGATATTCATTGCTAGCTCTGGTTGTAGCACCTGCCAATTGTTTCAATCCCCCGCATTTACAGGATATGTTGCACTTACACTCTTATTATCAGCTATGCTTTGCTAAGCCTCTATTGTCATGCCCAACAATGCAATGATGCTTTCAAGGTAGCTGTTTGTAAGCCCACGGTTTGAAATACACTGTGACAGCCCTTCAGGAACAATAGGCTGGGGTGGATGCCACCAGCCATCCAAAACCACATCATAGTCCAATGCACTGTGAGCACACAACTATGAACTATGAATCATCAGCAGAGTATTCCTAATTCCCTTCCTCAAACAGACTTTTGTGCATCTTAATATTTCATTCAAAATAGTAATGATGACAGTGCCAGTGCAACTGAGGCAAGCTATCCAAACAGTAACAATAACTCATGTCTGAGATATTTCCAGTTCTGAATTCAATCCTCTTCAAATCCGTCCAAGGCAACAGGCTCGGATTGCTTACAAGCATATCAGACTTAATAGTGGTCCAGGCACTAATAAATTCCGCCTCCTAAAAAGATTTATGTGTTCTTCTACTCTTTGCACCATGTGAAGTTGTGCCAGGGCAATAGACCTGGCAACAGGTGAGCCAAAGTAATATCTACCCACCAGCTCCTTTGAAAGAAAAAAAAATCTGATACAGTAAAATCATTTACTGCATATTAATCACACTATCCACGGACCTCTTGGACGAGTTATTCCAGGTTTTTCTTTTCCTTTCCCCCTTCTCTTACCTCAGAAAAGCCGAAAAGAAGTGAGCGTCCTGATGGCGCAGACTGGCTGTAAGGTTCTGCAAACTTCCCACAGCGAATAAGTCCTTCTGTTATACTGATACTTGATATGCTGAGGAGCCTTATTGGCTGAGGGTGTGAGCGAGGCTGGATGCACAGGGGGGCAGGAGACGTCTTCTTCTCTGGCACTGAATAAGGAGATGGGTAGAATGTGCTGGGTGGAAGACAGCTCAAGTTTGGAAAGGTGGCCCTGTGGCTATATTTGTCGCAATACAAGGCAAGCAAAAATTAGTCCAAGGGCTACTCAAGTAAATGAGGTTTAAAGGCAGACAGGCTGCAATATACTGCTACACACGAGCTTGGCATTTAGACAATGCCTCTGTTTATTTTAGCCATGGGGCAGGAAGGACTTGGACTTGATCTGTGCGAACAGCTAGACATAAATTTTGTAATGTTCAGCTGGAATATACTGGATATACAAAAGGTGTGTTTTTTATAAGTAGGCTATTACAAATAAATAAATATATTTTTAAGAACATTTTTTGACCACTAGAAGTATGTATTACAGGAAGTGTTAAAAAGTGTATTATCAATCAGATGTCATGTTTTAAACTTGTACTGTAATAAACATACATGTGTGTAACCATGGATCGGTCAAGTACAGATCGAAAAAATTATGACCAAAGAAAAACATAGAACTGCAGACTCTTACAGTGAAAAAACATCACTAATTTTCTTATCCATGTTTACAGCCTAGGATGTTTTTGACAGTCTCCTCACTGATCCAAGCATCAGAGTGTAACTAATTAACATTAGTGTCCTCATTTGGATTTTACAGGTGCTAAATCATGACAGCCATATAGCCATGTCGCATTAAGGTGTCACTCTTGAACAAACATGATATGGTATGTGATACTCAGCTGTGTTGCAGACATGTAATCACATCTTAAATAAAAGGAAAGGAAACGAAAACCTATGTCTTGTTATGTCTGAGTTATGTATACTGTGATGAGTGTTATTCATCAGTTGAAAATAGCTGCATCTGTTGTAATGCCAGGCAGCGCAAAGGTGACCCCATAATCAAAGGACAAATTCTCAGAGGTCAAGTTCAAGCATGTGAAGTCAGTGATTTACTGCCTCTGAAATTTAAAATAAAGTTACTTTTTTTCAAGATTTTACCTTTATTTTGTGTTACATACTATTGTACAAGGCAATCTTACACAATACTATCCCAAAAAGTCATTGTACATTTATCATTTAAAAACCTAGAAACTAGGTAAATCAAGTTAAGTATGTTACTCAATACAAAAACATGTTCGTGGTACAGTTAAACATTGTTGATTTGGACTCTCATTAATATTTAGCAATAACAACTAGGTTTTGGTTGAAAATGTTGTTTAAGTATAGTAAAAAAAAAAAAGTTTATGTAATACACAAAATTTCATTTAAAAATAAACATTTTCCATATAACCACTGTACTATTTTCATTTTAAGTATTCACTATTTTTATTAATTTGGCTGACACCATATACACAGTGATATCCCCATGATTATATCGTCCTCGTAAAATGATGCGGTTTTGATGTTTTGCTGTTTATTGCCTCAACGAGATGAGATCCACACCGCCAGGCGGGCAGTGATTCACGAGCGCTGGTTGAAAGACACTCCCACTGAAGAAGTCCCTCGCATCTATGCTGGGCTTCCATTCTGATTCAGTCAGAGAAAGGGTGCAGTCGGGGTCTGGATGTAGCAGCCGGTGTGAGGAGTAAGGGCCGCTGGTCGGGGCATACGCACACACAGAGAGGCAGCAGAATGCTCTGAGTGGCCTGTAGGGGCTGCTCCATGCAGAGCGGGGAGGAGTGAGAGAGTGAGTGAGTGGGGGTTGTGGCAGGGGCCAGCGACAGTGCCATATATCTCAGGTGATGTGGAAATCCCCCTGCCCTGCTTGCCCTGCCTGCCTGCCTGCCTGACTGACTGCCTGGTTACTGCTGCCCGCGTGTTGTCAAAGTAGAACATGAATTTAGGGCAAGTGTTTTATTTTTGGAGTAGTTGCTCTCCCCCGGGTAGACGGGGTGAGGTCCTGTGTTGTCCCCTCTGACACTCTGGGCTGGGATTTGCAGGGAGCAGGCAGTTGCCCCCTAAAGACGCACTAACACAGGTAAATTGAATGGAACAAAACAGGAATCATGTGTATATTTGAGGTCATGTTTCAGTGAAAGTTGATTGGCAATAGAATGTGTTGAGCCCATGATTGCCTGAGGCATTTGCCCAAGGGATTGGAGAGGGCCCTTAGATTCAAGGGCTCTGTCCTCTAGGGAGCTTTTGTGTATTTACAGATGCATGGCATGCACTGCTTACAATGGCTAAAGAATGCTATACTTAGTATCTTGCATTATCTTAAAGAATGTTAAGAATTTGTTATGTTACATGTAATACATTGCTATACTTTAACAGCAATATGTTGTGTATTATTGCATATGCAATTGTAACACATTTTTTGGGAGCATTAATATTCTACTTTTTACACACTTTTACTAGTTCAATCTCTCTCCAACAAACAGACCAAGGGTTGTCGTCAACATCAAGCCCTGGTAAGTCACATGAGATCATGTCCTCTTTTTCCATTCCTTATTTGCTAACCCCGTAGGTAAATCATGTACCATACAGGTTGTACAATTTGGATATGTACACATATCTAACTGAATTTTGCACATTGCTTTCTTTATTTCGTTTTGGAGGAACTGTGGTTTAGTGGACGCTATTCTAATTCTGCCCTCTTTAAAACTTGTATGGCAGTGGTGTCCCACATATCCAGTGCCTTAAATGGATGACCTCTACTCATGTGTCAGTCTGGGTCCTGTGTCTGTGTGTTAAACTCGTTTTAAAATGTAATCCTTCCGTGGAGGCCAGTGTCTTAAAGACGTTAGCTGAGCAGATCATACACTTCAAATTATCAACCTAGCTCTAATCTGTGCTATGCTTGTTTGTGCAGTCACAAAACATCTGTTATCAGAAAATTAACACTGAATGTAGAATGAGTCTTTAACCAAACATTAAGACAGCACTTGATGGTGTTGTTTAGCAGTTTAAGGCCTACAGATTAAAGTCACCTGGCCATTTTAAAATTTTGTGGCTGCCTTGTGATGTTTAAGCACTTAGGCGATCAAACCAGCAAACTGATCAGACTCAAGTATTTTAGACTTCTTCTCCTTAGTCTGTTTTAAGTGTACTGCCTAGCTTCTTAGCTGCGTAGCCTCTCTAATAGTTTGAGCAAGACTGACGTCTGTCTGCATAAGAGCAGCCCTTTAAGGAAAAAGTGGGATTTAAGTCAGATATCTTGCAAGTATTGCAAATATCTCATATTCATGTTCTATGAGTAGAAAAGATGATGTTTGCTGCTAAAGGAGGCTAACTGGAAGGATATAATATTCATCAATACTTGTAATTTAAAAACACAATGAATCAATAAACACAAACAAAAATTGTATTAAAAGTTATTTATGCACCATTTCATTGATCCCAATACAAAAAACGACGTTTTAGCCATCAGTAACAGAAAAAAACAAGCATTTTTCTTCTACCTTCATATATAAGAGGATGTAGAGGAAGAAACGATTGTCTCAAGTGTGATGACATAATGAGTGTGAGACCAAGTATATTAAGCAATGCCAGCCTGTGGAAACACCATAATAATAGTACTACATATATATATCAACCCAAATTAAAACCCTCTGTAAATATACAAGGCTCATTTCAGCTTCCGTGATGACTTTCTTCTTAGGTCTTGGATACTCTCTTTGGTATGTCACCTATAACCACTAAGCTACCATGTGCTGTATATCTTGAGGGGGGGTTGTTTGGGTATGAGTATATTAAAAATGCTTAGGCCATCTAAGCAAGTCTTTGTCTGTGTGTCAGAACATCTTGGCCTATATTCCTGAAATCCACATGCAGTGCAAAAAAAAAAAAAAAAAAAAAAGAAGCAGCTAGCAGTCCATTCACATTAACAAAACATTCAGACAGACAAAGGCAGGCATTCAGACAGACAAAGACATACTGAAGAGCAAACTATGCTTATTCCAAGTTTACTGCCCTCAATTCTGTTACTATCTATTCCTGAAAATGCTGTAACACCTGAAACATTGACATTCTCTTCAATGCTTTACTAGGGTGTATTGAAACTGGATCTGGGGCAATACAAATTATAACGCAGAAATCATAAATACAAAACAAATCTATTGACAACAAAACAATTAATACTTAAAGGATAAAACAGATTGGCGTTATCAAAGGATACATAGCAAATATTAAAATGCTAAAGAATGACATAACATGTTGGAAAGAGGAATGTCTAATCTTAATTGGACGAATGGGATTGAGAGTTGTCATAATGTCTTTGAATACACCGGATATGTTGTGTGTCCGCTTCTTCATAAGTCCTCACCTGGCAAGAAAAAAGATAGTTTTGTAATTTTTTGATTTACCAAGAAAGATTGAAAGTTGCTGCATCAGAAAATTTTAAATAACATTTTACATTTTCTGTTACATTACATTTTAGAATTTTTCCATTATGTAACCATTTCCTTTATATATTTCAGGGTGTTGAAATGGTGATGGCGGTCAGTTTCAGCAATGGACCCCATCCTGACCTAGAGCCATCACAGTACCCACCCCCATTGCTGCCTAAGCCTGGCAGGGATAATGCCCGCCTGCAGAAACTTATTAAGAGGTCAGCAAAGAAGAAGTCAGCCTCCTCCTCCCAAACACCCATCCCTTTCCGCTCAAGTCTCTCTCCAGTAAATGAGATCAGTGACTTGGAGCTCAGTGACACCTGTACGCCTCCAAGAACACCAGATGTTACGCCCTATGGCAGTACTCTCAATCTAAACTGTTTTTCAGCCAGACCCTTATACCAGCAACCATCTACACCCTACTCATGTCAACGTAACTCGCCCTACTTTGGAACTGGGGCTGCACCTCCGCAGCCATTTTCAACTCTGTCTCGTGGGCCCGAACGGCCCGTCGCACCTCTGTATGCCTGCTCCTCATTTCTGTTTGATGATGCCACCCCCATCGATGAATCCCCAAACCCTGAACCTCCAGTCAAAGCTCACGAGCCAGTCACCAGTGGTCAAACAATCACACCAAGCCCAGCTGGACAAAGACTGTCTGGAGTCTGTCCAGCACTACCAAACTTCAAACTGCAGATCTCAGCTCCTGCAGCAAGCTCTCTGACTGCCGCAGGTCCAACTCAAGTATACACAGGCCCATCTCAACCCCCCCCTCAACCTCCACCTCAATTTCAACCTCAACCTCTTGCTCCAGGTCCTTCAGCCCAGGCCTTCACACAAGGTCCATTCAACTCCACTAATGGTGCCCCTTTCCCCAGAGCATCACCCGGACAACAAAGCTCTGGTTATCTACAAAGGCACTTGTCCACTTCAACCCTGACACTTGCGCCTGTCCTACCTCAAGTGCCGCCGCCCATTTCTACTACTTTAAAACATGTGTCTGTACAAGAATCATATGGACCCAGTGTAGCAGTCCCACTACCTGGTTTACCACCAGGACAACAGCAACCCCCAACAGTTTCCTCAGCTCCCATTCACACACTTGGAAATGCCCTACCTCCTAGTATCTCAAATCAATTGATCACACCACCAGGACAACAGCAAGCTCCAACAGTTCCCTCAGCTCCCATTCAAACACCTGGAAATATCCTACCTCCTAGTACATTAAATCAACTGATTACACCACCAGGACAACAGCAAGCTCCAACAGTTCCCTCAGCTCCCATTCAAACACCTGGAAATGCCCTACTTTCTAGTATCTCAAATCAACTGATTACACCACTAGGACAACAGCAAGCTCCACCAGTTCCCACAGCTCCTACTCAAACACTGGGAAATGCCCTACTTCCTAGTACCTCAAATCAACCATTGACAGGTTCATATGGACTGCCTGTGGCTATGCCTCCATCTTGGCAATCCCAAGAGCAGATGCCTCTTGTTGCGCCCCAAAACTCTCTGGCCCCTTTTGCTCCACCACAGCCTCCTATCTTTGCACAGACCATAGGTCAACCTCATGTTCCAGTCCTGGCATCTGTGTCAGCTGCAAACCATAAGCCAGACCCCCTGATGTCCACACAGAGTGCTGTACCTATGGCTTCCACTTTGGGAGCACCAAATGCCCCTCAAGGATTGCTTACCAATGTCTCCAAAAATGATAATAGCATAACAAATACAAGGCTCAAACAGGCACAAGGTCAACAAATGGTTTCCCCGCAGATGCCTAACACTGAAAAAATGTTGAAAGTATACACATCTAAAGCAACATTTTATGAGATATCCAAACCTCAATCTCTTCAAGACATAACTGGATTTAATACAAACTACAATGCGTACAATGGTGCATCTCTTTCAACCATACACAGAGAAAAAACCCCAACATCTGAAGTGAAGAAAGGTGTGGCTAGTTCTTATGAGCTACCTGGAAGTAGAACCCCAGCAGGACGGCCAAAAACACCTGCCTTTCAGATCTCCAGGGCTAAAACACCTGTTTTTGAGATATCAAAAGCTAACTCACAGCTCTTTGCTGCACCTCCTACATTCGCCTCAGCAATGGATGTTCGCAGTGCAGTTAGGAGAGAACTGCAGGGACCCATTTCATCCATCAACATCAGAAATGATGTGCCTGCTATAGCCCCTCTGAAAACCTCTGTGCCAGAGAAAATTGATGTAGCTCAACCAAATGCCATTGACTTAAAGGATTCTCACAAAGAAATTAGTCAAGCGGCAAAAGTTATTGCAGAGGCCCTGCCAATACCCAAGATAACATCAGATGTTTCTTTAATGAACACAAGAGCTATGGAGGTCTCACAGCTAACCGCTACCCCAAGTGTGGAGGCTGTGCCTTCTGAACTCGCACAGGGGTATCAAATCCCAGAGGCCCTGACATGTGAGACAGTTGCACAAGTGACAGTCCCAAATAAGTTTACCACACCAAGCCCTCCAGTGCCTCCACCTCCCCCTCCCCCACAGAGCCAGCGAACCCCCCTCACACCAGTGCACTGGTCGCCAAGACCCCCTTCACGATTACTTGGAAATCAAAGATTAAATGCATCAACAAGTGAACTCCATAAACCAAGGGCAAAGTCAACATATTATGGACTGACTCCAGTTGAGTATGCTGCTTATGGCAGGATAAAGACTTATTATGGTCCCTCTGGAAATAAGAATCAGGCAGGTGAGGCCCCCAAAAGTTGTCTAGATGATCTGTCATCACCAAAAACAGTGGACACCTCATCACAGGATACTAACTCTTTAGAAGCTAATAAACATGAGGAAATATCACAGCAGGTGGCAGGAGCTAAAAATATGCAGATTGAGGTACAAGGTGAAACTAAGCGAAGTACCTCTATGATCCATTTGTCCACGTCTCAAAACTCTTCAGAGGTGACCACATCATCTGATAAGACCACGGATCAGACAAAAACACCAGGATCTGAAGAGAAAGACACTGATGAAGCTGTATCACGCAAAGCTCAGAGTGCCCCGGCCGTGGATATATCACAGCCAAATGCGCCAGTATCAGCTCAACAAAATGACACTGCCCAAAGTCCATGCAGAGGGCCAGTCCTGGCTAGCTCAAAGAACTCTATTGAGCAAACAACTGAGACATTTGTAGCAAATGAGTCTGCACCTTCTGCGAGAGAGGATCCAAAGGCATCTTCATTGAAAGACTCAAAAACACTGTCGACTTCGGTCCTAAGCCATGGACAAAGTATGTCTATTTATCCTTTGCAAAAAACAACAGTTAATACTATAGGTCCACATGCTCCACAAATGGCAGTGAATCCAATGGCTCAAAATATATCTCAATCTTCTCAACACATTGAAGAACAAACATCTACTTCTACACAGCAGATTATGGTCAGCAAATCCGGAAGTCTAAATTCACAGCCTCATCCGATGAGTTCAGCCCTTGCAAAAACTCAGCCAGTTACCACCAAGAACTTGGCAGAAACCACTGATGCAAACTCTGTTAGCATGCTTGCTTCCACAAATGCAGCTACTACAAAAATGACTGTATCTAAGTCAAGGGTAGAATCCACAGTCTCTCAGTCTATCACACACACTAAAGTGTCTACAATAGAAACAAATACGGAAACAATTGTGAAATCCGCAAATTCAGAGCCAATAAAAGCCCTCCCTGAAAACATATCATCAGTAACAAAATCAACAGATTTAATTTCTTCAGTTATCTCCACCAACAATAATCACCCATTAAAAATGCTGACTGGGAATAATTCTTCCAATTTGTCACAAGATGCTAAACCTTCCAGCAGTCTGGCATCCTTACAACCACCTTCAAAGCCAGATAACACAGGATCTGGACTTCTTAGCATGATAAAAACAGGAACTGAAACTCTATCAACTTCAGATTCTAAAACTGACACATTAACCAAGTCAGTGACTTATTCTAAAGGTCTTGCAAATACCTTTAGTGATTTCACAACAGCTGTTAAAAAATCCACCTCCTCTTCAACAAACACAAGATCAACTCCTACCATTATTAGGAAAACTCCCCTGACTCCAACCATGGAAAGAGGTGGCACTTCTACTCCTAATGTGAACATGAGAACCTCTTTAACTCCAACACTGGACAGAAGAACTATACCTACACCAACCTTTGACAGAAGAACTGTATCAACTCCAGTAATGGACAGAAGAACCACATTAACTCCAACTATGGAAAGAAGAACCCCCTTAACTCCAGTGATGGACAGAAGAACCTCCACTACTCCAATCATGGACAGGAGAACTTTGTCTACTCCAACAGTGGAAAAGAGAATTTCAACAACTCCAACTTTCGACAGGAGATCTTACACAACACTCTCTACAGAAAACAAGGTTCATGCTAAATCTACAATGGATATCAGGGAGTCCTTTCAATCATATACTGGCCTAATGTCCTCTGGCATGCTTTCAGCAGATAGTAAACTGTCTGCTAAGTCCACCATGGATATTAGGGCCTCTGTGATCCCTACAGACACTGAACAAATAATTAGCACAAGGCCATATCTTTCACCAAAAATCAAGGATAAATCCATATTGACAACTGATTCTTCCACAAATCATTCGGGAAATAGTAATGCAAGCCTTTTAACCAAAGAGCCCACAACTTCCTCAGTTTCTTCACTGGAAAATAAACATGCACAAAATCAGGCCACAAATGGAAACACTACCTCGGCCTGTAAGTCTGATGTTACAGTCACAGACATAATTGAAAAAAACTTCGATCCATCAATCAAGTTTTCTTTGAAGCCTACAAACGACAGCAAGCCATTCGAACAAATAAGTACCGACCTTATGCAGCCCCAAAATCTCAAACATGACACATCAAAACCCATCATGGATTTAAAAGCATCTAGTAAAGAAAGTTCTGATTCTAAACAACGAACGTCAACACCACCCCCTTCTACCCCAGCACAAAAACAGGTATCTGCAACATCACAACTACAGCCTCCTGTTAAAACAACACAAGCCCAAGATTCAAAAGTTACGGTATTGCCTGCAACAACAGAACCAGTACAAGTTCGAATTACAGTCACAGCAGCATCTCCAGTCTTAACAGCAGAAACACAAGCTGCAGTAATAACAACCACCCCTGCCAGATCAAAATCTGATATTTCCACTGCAGCATCAGAAACACAAAAACCATCCACAAAGACAGAAACAGAACCATCCATAGAAACTACACAACCTCCAGCCACAGCAAGTCAAACCCAGACTCCAGGGAAAGCAGCACAAACAGCACAGTCAAGTGAAAGTGGCGATGCCATCAAGGATGAGGCCAAAAATGTAGACACCGACTCAACTGTAACTACGGACCAGGAGAAGTCTGCCTCCTCAGCTACACCAGCCATAACAGACAAAAAGGAGGCATCGAGTGCTGCTCAAAATGCTGAAACTAAGGCTAAAGCGTCTTTGAAACCCAAGGGATTAAAAGCCAAGCTGAGTGGCTGGAACAGACTGAAGAAGCATATGGTGGTTGAACCTGAAGAACCCAAGTTTCCTGAAACAGATCCAGAGACCAAGGAGGCTGAGGGTGATAGGGAAAAGGGGGGTGAGGGTAAACCTGAAAAGGCTGCTGGGGCCAAAGATAAACCCACAGGAAAGGAGGTAGTTAAGGAGCAAGACGCCCCCAGGGCTCTGAAGATGTGGGATGCAGTTCTCTTTCAAATGTTCTCCACCAAAGACAACATTATGAAACAAATTAATGCCAGCAAGAGTGAAGGAGAAGGAGAGAAGAAAAAAGAGTCAAAAGACAACCAGGTTGACATCCCTTCCTTTGTCTACCATCTGCCAGTGTTGCTTTACAGTCCACGTTTTGATGCTAGGAAGCTAAAAGAGGCTGCTGAGAAACCACTGAACAAAATTGCGACGATGTTTGAGAGGGGTCTATTACAGCGCAAAACTCAGGAGGAGGAACCTAAGGACTTTAACAGAACAGCCAGAGGTTTCGGTACGTCAAAAACAGCTGAGGAATGATGATGAAAATAGGGTTTTAGATGTTTATTTTTCCACTTTCTAAATGTATGTTATTCAGAGCAGTTGATTAAAAAAAGATAAACAAGACATGCTATCGTTTGAGAGAGAATTCGTTATCAAGCTTTTGCAGATAATTCATTTTGTTAGCATTACTGTACACATGGTACATGCTTGAGTCTACCCAGCCTTTCAAAACTGCTTTTAAGAGCTGCGCATGGGTGGGGCAGAGTGCTGGTGCTACGGGTGTTTCTGTGTGAAAATAGAGCTTGTACATTCCTGGACTGACAGTGTGGAAGGGTAGTGTGAGATGGACAAGTACAGCTGCGTGAGGCAGTGACTTCACAGGCACAGTGGGAGGGTGGTTGGAGACCTGGGCTGGCGTGCTATATATATTTAAGGTATGTATATTAAGTAAAACAGTAAAACCTAGTAGGTTTTTTTTTTTTCAAGAAATAGCTTCCGAAGGTACATCAACAAATCATTAAATATGAACGCCGTTACAGTTTTACAAGCTTTAAAATGTACAGAAGATAGTAATGTCATCCAAGTTAATAGGTTTAGACCAGGGATATGTTGGGGATGGTTTTGATTTGCAATGGAGAGGGGTCATAGAATGTGACAGAGGGTTTATTGGATAACCAGCCAATGTAGTGTGACATGAGCAAGTAAGATGGCTTAGATGTGCATAGTACATAGGTGGCATTTTGTTGTGAGATGAGGGGAGAAATCCTGGAATGCTCTGAGGGTACAGAATGGTTTAGGTGTGTTTAGTGGTATGACTTACTACAGGTGCTTTTTAACTGAGAAAATGTCTTCTATGGCTTTGAGGACACTGCCTTACAATGCTGTCTATATCAGTAAAAGCAATGCATTATTTCTTTTTTTCACTGATTTTGGTTGAGTTTTATTTTGATTGTTTTTACCTGCATGTTTAATATATAAAGGGTAGTAACATTAGGTGGAAAAGTTTTGTATGTCAACGTTTTAAGGATTGTATTTGCTTTTTGATGGATTGATTAAAGCAATTTTGCCCATTTTGTTTCAACCATTCAAAATCTGTCTCATTTTTTTTTGAACAGTGTTTCTCATTTAAAACACCTATAGTACCATGTAATCACAAAAGCCAGGCTATGTCTACATGGCAAGGTGCAAGAGAGTTACTATAAATATATCTGTCACTTTACAGTTAAAGCTTCATCAAATGAGTACACATGGTAATGTAGCTGTATGACCCTTTATGTGTAATTTAGAAAAAAAAATTGTTTCATTTCATACTTTTAAATGTACATACATATTTGTAGAAAATGCATTCTGTAATTTGGGATGGGCATGTATATTGTGTGTTAAATTAAATGAATACGGTTTGTTCTGCACTAACTTGACCTGGTTCCAGAACCTTCTGCTCAAAATTTGTGACGGCACATAAAAGTCACTGCTAATGTCAGTGGTGCCATGATGGACAGCCATGACCTGTGCTAGGTAGAATACTGCTCTGGCGTACGAGGAATCACAAACACAGGACAGAGTGACTGATCTCAGCACACACATCAAAATATCATTCTTAGTTTATGCATCTGGACGGTGGAGAAGTCTTATCTGGTGTCCGCTGTTAAACGTTATGATAAACAGTCCATAAAACTGTCTGTTTTACTCAAATTAGTTTTATATATGGAGTAGCAAGAAAAATACCAAAACACAGCATTTCACAAACAATATCTTCAATCTTGCAACTGATCCATGGTTTGAAGCTAAAATGCACCTTATTTCAAAACTTGCTTCAAATTATAGTAAAGAAAAAAATGTGCAAAATGTGCAAAAGTTTTAGGCAGGTGTGCAAAAAATGCTGTCAACTAGGAATGCCTTCAGTAAATGAACAACAGAGAAACCTAAATCAAATCAATATTTGGTGTGACCACCCTTTGCCTTCAACAGAGTATCAATTCTTCTAGGTATATTTGCATACAGTTTTTGAAGGAACTTGGCTCGTAGCTTGCTCCAAACATCTTGAAGAACTAACCGCAGATCCTGTGTGCATGTAGGCTTCCTGACATATATAACCAAGTTGGTGTAATTGGTTGATCATGCACCTGACTACAATCCTGCAAAATCCCCGACTTTGTGTCCACCCCTGTGTGTGTACACTTTGTGTGCACCTGCCTAAATCTTGTCAAAAAACAACTTATGCCCATTAAGTCATTTCAGCCTCATGGGTGTTTTAACATTAAACATGTGGATGGCTAAAACGATACAGTAGGCCTACTTTACAAAAGATTTAGGCAGGTGCCTTAAAACCAGCATGAATTCACACAAAGAGGAAACACACAAAGTCAGGGATTGGCACATTACTATAACATAACATTTTACACATTAGTATGTAGTACACATTAGTATGTAGAGAAATAGGCCTGCGAAATAGGCCTATAACATTTGTGTGACAAAAACCTGTGAGTACAGTTTATGCATCTGTGTATCAAGAAATGTAAAAACCACATAAGGAATTTACCTGATTTTCCAAGTGTGTATTCATCATCAACTGCAATCTTTTCATATTTTCCGTGCCGGGTCTTAACAAATTTATACTTCTTGCCACAAGGAGAGTTCTGTAATGAAAGTTAGTAAATCAATATGGTTAAGCTGGAGATGGTTAAGCTTATCTATCTATCTATCTATCTATCTATCTATCTATCTATCTATCTATCTATCTATCTATCTATCTATCTATCTATCTATCTATCTATCTATCTATCTATCTATCTCTCTCTCTCTCTCTCTCTCTCTCTCTCTCTCTCTCTCTCTTTGTTTAAATGCTTATATCTTGGATTATAAAAATGATACATAGGAGTCTTTGATACATAGATTAATTTCTATGGACACGACTTTGGAAGTAAATTAGAGACGTCTAAAATGTCTGGCTAGTTTTTGACTTTTCAAACTATAGGCCTGAATTTAAAAATGTGAAATATAGGAAAAATGTCTATGATTAAAATTTGTGAAGTGAGCTCTGCTGCGTGCTAATCTAAACACAGCGTGCTGTTGTGCTTATAGGATATACAATACTTCACTAGCCATTGATCCATCATCACATATGTGCTTGTCGCTTTTGAAAAACACTGTCTAAATTTCCTTTGGGCTGTAGGATAACGATGGATCTTTGGCTGGTGAAGTTTCTTAATTCAGAATCTAATATGAATTAAGGGGCCCTCACAATAACTACCATACATTTGTGAATTATTTCATAACACACAGCAATGTTAGTGCTCTGTCGTACTTTTGGCCCTGGTCCAATTCCGGATGGGTCTCCTAGATTTTCCCAGAGATTCTTCTTGTTTAATACATCACCTGGTTTCACTTCCTGTTGACAAGGGAAGTGACATCAGTGCAGTAACCCAAAACCTGACCTTAAAATGTGAACACAATACCTTTAGACGACACTTTAATACAGCAAAAAATTTAGTAAGTGCTGACAGGACAACGTTGGCCAATCCAAGAGATGTTCATTACACATTTGACCAGTGGGGGGCATGGTTTCACTGATAACAAACGATAAACCATAGGACTCCTCAGCCACAAGTGCTAAAGCAAAGCTGGAACACTCATTCAGTTTAATAGCATTGTCTGACTTGGACTCTGTGTGTGTAAGCTTTTTGAGATCAATAAAAGCTGGAGCAAGAGAGCGGCAGATGGGGAGAGTTTCCATTTAAGATGGAGAAATAAATGTAGTGGAAAGAGAAAGTTTCAGTTACCTTGGAGAAGGAAAGAGTAAGTAGAACACCAGACATGGGAGTTGAAATAAGAAGACTGAGGGAGCAGAAGAAGAGAAAAAAGGAAGAGATAGATGCAGAAGAAGGGATACCAGGTATCAACAGCACAGAGGTGGCTCCAGAACAGCCCCTATTTACATATCATGCATAAAATGTATGTTTTCTACAGATTTCATTTCCATGTTAATAAGGTGGAAATGTGAATTCATGCCAGACAGTTGCTAAAAATCCACCAAGTACATTCGTACTCGTATAGTCTTGGAATTTATACTTAATTTTTTAGAGACAGAAAATCTTTGGCTGCTCTATATTAATGACAAGGGTAATGTTTTAAGATCAAGGCTTTAGTATGCATGCCAAAAGAGAAAGATATGCAAGGGTCAGTAAAAACTATTTTAGCCTGTGTTTTTGTGTCAGTGACGTGAATGCTATTACCTTCACGTAAACTATCCATTTTGTGGAGACAGAGACATACAGTAAGCACAATACAATGAGGCAGATCTCAGTCATTGGAATTGTACTTCCTTTACTCTGGCAGATTAACTCACCGTTGGCTTGGAGGGCGAGGTCTTCGCACCCCCATCACTGTCGTTCCTTCCCCATTTGTTGATAATGTCAGCCACACCCACCTTCAATTCCTCTGCATCCTGAGAAACAGATGTTTATATAGTATATACATTTCATTATCATGCTATGGGCTCAATCTGTGCATATCTCATGTGTCTGTACACCCATGGGGTGAGAAGCTCTTGTGTGACTGTTGTATTGGCTGCTAAGTCTTGTGTATATGCTGTATGTTTTTAATGTTTTTGTTGGGTCAAAGATGAACATCTACAGAGTGGACTATGTATATGTATATTTTCATGTACAGCTTGTGAAGACCCTTCTTTTCCGAGACTGCTTAACAAAACCAAATTCTACTAACCATCTCTTAACATAGGTACCTTCCATGTTCTCTACACATGTGTTTGCTATTATGTCCTCCTTTTGTAAGTCGCTTTGGATAAAAGCGTCTGCTAAGTGTAATGTAATGTAATGTAATGTAATGTACTCTAAACGCTTTTTGAAAGCATTCAACAACTTTTCTCTCAACAACTTTTCTCTCAACTACATCTGAAGGATTACATAACAGGGTAAAAATTGACATCTTATAGATCTTCTATTACAGAACTGTAAAAGAAAACCACTGTACTTTGGATGGAGTGGTCTTTGTGGCATTCTGGTTCCAGGCATCTCCGGCCTCGAAAAGGCTCTTCTTGGAGGCCACGGGCTCAGGGGGAGTGGGGATCTCCATCAGACCCTGCTTGGCTGCTTTGGCTTCCTTTGAGGAAATCTGTAAGCAGAACGGGAGGCGTTATAAATTTGGAGGCCTGACAGGCTTTGTGTGAGAGGAAACATGTTTTGCATTCATGCCGTTTTGCTGACTCCTGCGGTTGTTTGAAAACAGCACACATATTTGCGTTTGCCAAAAGGCTGCCGAGGACAGTGAAAGGAGAATGATTTCTTCAATGCCATATGTTACACAGGCGTGTCTAAAGGACTGCTTTTGGATCATATTCAGTCAGAGATATCAGGATGTATGTCCCAACAGCTGTATGTACAGACATCACCTCAATAAATGCATGTGACTACCAGTATTATCATAATACTTCTTAGAGGTATGTGGCTCAATCTATCATTCTTGCAGGTGTATTTGGCTTTGCTCCACATGACTCATTGACACATGATGAACAACTGTGATTAGGTGGATCCATTGGATTGCATTCTGTGTATAAGGTTCAGGTTTAACAGATAGTGATGTTGAGACATGTTGAGAAGAAGTCAGTGACGACTAGGCCTGAGTCAGTAGTGACGCTCTTTGCTGCACAGCTCTACAGACGGTTGCGGTGACTCAATCAGCCCTGCACATCTGCTTTCCCATCACTAATGACTGGGAGGGTTGGGGGGCGAAGGGGGTGATGAGTGCGTGCACCTCCACTACCCTGCAGTTATACCTGCCAGGCCAGGTATGACGTGTCCCCGATCTGAGGAGACAAATGCACCCTGAAGGCTGAGGGGGCCCTCCTTGTTCTCATTCCCACTGACACAAGGATGCAATTGATGATTTGTGTGACCGGGAAACAATTACGTCAGTGTGTGTGTGTGTGTGTGTGTGTGTGTGTGTGTGTGTGTGTGTGTGTGTGTGTGCGTGTGTGGTGCGTGTGTGTGTGTGTGTGTGTGTGAGACTGTGGCTGAAAGAGAATCAGCACAACATGTCAGAGCATGAAAGCTTTGCATCAGTGTCTGGTAAGGCCCAGTGCAAGGTGAAAACTAGTGCTGAGAAACTTTGTTGGCTGACTGACTCATGTTGTTTTTCAGCAAAAGAACCTCATGTTCAAACCCAAACAAATGATCTGTCGCTTACCTCAATAGCTTGATTATATTGCTCAAGCCTGTTGTCAATCTTGGCGATTGGTATGGGTGGCTCTTTTTTCAGGCTGTTACTGTTGTAAAGAGAAAAAATAAGTTACTTTTTACTTTAACAAATACAGGATATTACATGTTATGTGTTCATTATTAGTAAATGACAGTTGTATTTAGAAAAACAATGCGGCTTGCCGAACTACTGTCCAAGGACGGGTTTTAATCTCTATTTCATAATGGTGCTTTGTTCATTATGACATACTTTGTTCAATATCACCATCGAATGTCTAAGATGTCAGCCTTTTAACTTATTAAGTATGTACGAATGTATTACGTTTGCAAATAGTGGAGGGCGTTCATTTTTACATAGCTGATATCTATGCCAGAAAAAACACTGTAATTCCAGTGCAGAAAAACAAAACAGAGGAAATGAAGGGTTTGTGTATTGCTCTTCTATTCCGGTATTCTTTTTATGTGCTCTTTGAATCCTGCCCAGACCTTTGGATGAGATCATACAGTGCAGTGATTAAAAAAAGATTTGGGAAATTTCAACCGAGTCTGTCTTGAGGAGTGACAGAGATAAACAGATGGTTAGGGAAGGTGTTTGGTTAAGCGCAGATGATGTCATGCGCCCTTCACCGAAGAGAGCTGAGGTGGCGGATGGGCCAGGGGCAGGATGTGTTCCATCATGTTTACATCAGTAAAGTGGACTCTCTGCATGAGTCTGACGTTTCCTTTCACCCATCGCTGCCAGCACAGAGCAAACAAAGAAAGGATGTGCCAATACACTCATGTCGTCGTGGTGGAGCAACCCTCAGCTTAGTTGGACATGTCAGATGTGTATGTGGTTGTGTGTGTGTGTGTGTGTGTGTGTGTGTGTGTGTGTGTGTGTGTGTGTGTGTGTGTGTGTGTGTGTGTGTGTGTGTGTGTGTGTGTGTGTGTGTGTGTGTGTGTGTGTGTGTGTGTGTGTATGTAAGTGTTTGTGTTTGTGTTTGTGTGTGTGACACATAGACAAAGACCCTCATTTCCCTCATAGAAACCCTGACAAGCAGATTTTAACTCCGTGACTGATGCTCTTTTAAATCATCTCCCAACACTGTGTCCACATGTGTCTCAGTGTGGCAACAAGCTGCTTAGCACTGATAGCGAACAGACTCAGAATGGAGAGGAGGGAGACTAACAGCGTTTTGAGAGCATATCTCACCCATCACCAAATGAAAACACCAGGGCAGCATCTGGAGAGGATCAGCTGAGCCATAAATCTTGGTGAACAAAAGTTAACGTAATAAAAGGAAAGTCGCACCCATTCGCTGAGCCCTTGTCCACTCTACTGTCTCACACCATCCATTTAGCCAAATGTGGTAACAGTCAAACGCATACAAGTGCTTTTATCTCCACAAGAAGAAAAAAAACTGTTTAAGATCACATCCCTAGTTTCTGCACTCGTTAAAAGTCATATTGTGTGTGTGTATGTGTGTGTGTGTGTGTTCTGTCTTTAGGGGACAACTGGGTCGTTCCAGTGAACTCACCTTTTCTTAAGTGAGCGGTTCAAAGACTCTGTTCTCTCTGTAATCTGAGGAGAGAGAGAAACACATTGGTTTTATTGTGTCAGACCACCGCTTGGCATGTGTACAGTACCTGGGGGAAACAGGCTCGATGCTTTAGAGCTGATTACATGGCTCTGCGGTCTCAGAGTAGATAGCTGTCATCAACTGTCTAACATAAACACGAGTGTTTATCCCAGTCATTTAGCGCTTCTCTGAAAGTAAACCTACTTGTGAGTGCTGAACAATATCCGTGACCACCTACTTTTAAACAACAATGTTCTATTCTGCATGGACTGAAGGGACACAAAAGCACAACACATAGAAAGCAGCAGAGACAGAGCTGACAGGAACCCATCACATCCACATTTGCACATTTGATTCTTTCCCAATGTACCACATGACAGAGAGACCCGAAGACACGTTAGTGACCAACTCACCGAGCACGTACTCTCTGTGGTCACCCTCTCCTCACTCTCATTCTGAAATTACACCACAGGCAGAAGTACATTGGCAGCGGGTACAACCAAAGCACAAAAAGGCAGAAGCTACACTTGCTGCAGACATGCAATAGAAGCGCAGACAACCTCTTGCTGAATTAAATGAAATGTTCAGAATTTAGCTAAATGTAGTTATGATTGGTTATGAAGTGCTGGACACAATTAGCATCTATTTCTGTAAAACCGATGAATTTTGCTAGATTGGTGGAGTAAAACTCTATGAGGTTGTATACATAATATGGGCCCTAATTTAAATGAAAGGCACTGTGAAAAGTCTATAGTAAATAAGTATATGTATAAGCCAATTTAATGAGACAAAAACTATTTGCTATGTTAAAACCACTGACAAGATCAAGTGCTAACAGCGCTAACATCAGTGCATTAGCCTGGACCTCCAATACTATAGTTTTGTTTCATGCACACACTTTGGCTGACTTTGCACTTTGCCCATCATTTCAATTAGAGCTAATGGTGTTTCATTAACACAGTATGTCGGGGAAAAGGAAAGGTATACATGTTAGCAGTAGGCAAGGACACAGAGAGCACATGCAGTGGACAGTTGATATAGTTCTGCTATTTCTTAATGTTGTGAGGAAAACAGAGGATGTGTCAACATGGAAACAAGAAGAGGAAGTAGTAACTAGGGTGTGAGAAGACAGAAGACAGCTTATTATTAACAGGTACAACACACAGGGGCATGCAATACACAAAAGGTAGTATCTGAACCCAATTATTCTCATTTGTTCACAGATACTTTAATTATACAGCATGTCACAGATCAAACACTGAAACACCACACTCTTATCATTATATCCAACTTACTGGATAGAACTGAATAAGAAGCTTCTGAATGCATGATACAGGGAAAACAAATAAGACATAAATCCAGCAGTGGCGATAAGTCATGGGCATGGCATATCAGCGTTTGGAATACAGACTGCTATCTGAAATGAAGATATTCTTCAGTCTAACTATATTTAAAATGTATAGCAGGGATTTGCAACGATATACCTTAAAAGAGGGGCTCTTGGGGCTGAGGGGGCTAAATGGTTCCTCCTCAGCGCTGGAGGTGCTGAGACGCTTCATCTTTCTTTCTGTGGCCTCCATTCTCCTTCTCTCAATCTCCTCCCTCATCCGCTGCTTCTCCTCCTAGTGTAATAAAACAAAAACAACCACAGAAAATGTGATGACATTTTTTTCAACCCCCCAAAATTGGGATAAGATAATCAATACCATAATAAATAAGTAGATAACTGACAAGCTAATGAGTTGAAACCCAATAATACCACAGTTGGCACTAATGAACTTGTGTTAGCATGCTAGCTCTTACATTTTAATGTATGTAATTTTCATAATGGATAACACATACATAACATAACTACACAGTTAGCTTTCAGGGTGCCTAGCATTAATGTCAGCTGTATTTACTTATACGTCATCAAACTGAATTCCTCCATTTTAGGATGTACAAACCAGTAACCGAAACAAACACATAAATAAACATGAAAGATGCGGCTTCCCCTGTAAACATCTTCTGTTTGTATGTCGTGTGTAAACAGTGTACCTCCTCTCTGGCCTGCCTCATCTGCTCCTCCTCCTCCTGCCTCCTGTCCTCCTCATCGCGGGCGCGGCGGCGCTCCTCTCTCCTCCTGTTGAGCTCCTCCAGCTCCTCCTGGGCCTCCACGCCTTTCTGCCTCAGCTCCTCCAGCTCCTGCTGCTCCTTCTGCTGGTGACTGAGCCGGATGCTCTGCAGCTTGGCGTCGCACTCCTGGGCGGCCTCGAATGCCTCGTCCTCCTCTGCCACGCTCTCAGCCCTGTGCCACAGACGGATGGAAAGAAATAAGTATATACTGCTTCTGAGAACTGTCTTGAGTTGTTTTTTTTAGAAACAAACATATTACATTACATTACATTATACTTGGCAGATGCTTTTGTACAAAGCGACTTACAATAGAGGACACAAATCAAGCTACACAAATAATATTATCTTTAAGCTGATTTATTCTCCAGGGTTTTAGGAGAACCAATTCAGAATTCAGCAAGATCTGGCATTTGTCTCACTTCTAAATTAAATTACTAATTATTTAATTACTCGTAAGAATCAGTGTATAGTCAAGCCCGATATAATGCCAGCCTAAGTTCAACTTCAGATCTTATTACAGTCTTTTACTGTTTTTTTTTTAGTTATGTGAGGTGGGAGGGGGGGTTAGGAGAACCAGATCAGTCAGTAAGACCTTATTTATTTCTGAGAGACAAACATAAATCTGAAAGAAGTAATAGTTTTCCCTGGGTGTAGCAAAAGAGAGAGCAGGGTATGCATACAAAATGTAGTCAGCAATGAGGGTTTTTAACAATGTAAGACAGAGTTTGGTGCAGATTTAATCCGCTTGTTTTGTTCTACACACCATATTGCATATCACATTACAAAGCTATAGCCCTTTTTTGGTGAGAGTCATACAACCGTACATTGGCAAATGACGGCATTGGCTCATGATTTTAATATGACTGAAATAATGTAATACCCTTCTGTTCATTACCTAACTGCCTTTTACTGGGTAGAGTTTGCACCTAAATGATGCAGAAAAACAATGTTTCTTTTCCGGTTTGAACCAGCTGTGGTTTAGTGGCTTTGAATTACCTGACTCTGAAGTAGCTGGATGAAGATGACCGTCTTCTATCTGCCATGACTAACTGTATAACTGTATGTTCCTGTTCAGTTAAAACTGCGCTGAACTGAGGAAGGGCGTAATTTGGGGAAGTTACGAAATGTCTATTCGATCTGTGTATTTCTCAATGAGTAAACTGTGGAGGGTAGCTGGGTAGGACATTCTGTTCATATCTTTGCATGTGTTTGCTTGTGCATCTAAACCCTTATAGTATCTCATGATAACAAAAATATTGGGACACCTATGTTTACATATGGTATCTATTGTGATTCTGATTATATACGGGACTATGAACAGTCTCATTCTTCCCAACACTGTTTACCAAGGTTAAGTAAAAAACGGGTTATGGTGAAAGTGACATGACAGCAGATGTTCAGCCATAATTGATGGCTTAAATGGCAATACGTGAAGTCCATTTCAGCATCTAATAGTGACTTACCGTGGTGTTATTTTAGATATGGTCGTGCATGATGTCACATCCCCTCCATCTGTCAATGCATTGCCATTGACATGCCTTACTTCTTGCTGCAAGACAAGCTTGGACGTGTATGAAATTTTCAGTGGCATTTTGCATTCTTCTCCCTGCAAGAAGGAATTTCATTGATTTGAGAAACAAGGGGAATCTCAATAATTTTCCACATCTTATCTGACTGCCTTTTAGATGTTGACCTGCACCTTGCACGCTGCTCCCATTTTCTTGATGCCTGCCCTGGTAAACCAGTCCCTCGTACTTCATTTCATTTTCTACAGAGGGTCTGACAGTGCTGTATTGAGAAACGATTTCTTTCTGGAGGCGTGGACTCTGCTGAAATTTTGAAACTAGTGGCTCTGCCTTTACCTAATCGCTAACGTCTGGTCAGGGCATATGCAATTAGCCTACCTACGCACAACAATTGAAATGCAGCACACAAAACACCATCACTCACAAACACTCCCTGTGTTCACTGATTGGCTGGGCAAAAATTCTGTCTAATACAGGAATGTCGGTGAAAGCACTGCCAGACCCTCTGTACAAAATGAAATTAAGTACGAGGGGCTGGTTTACCAGGCAAATGTCCACCTGCTGTGCCTGCGTTGTCTCCTCCTCCCCTTATTCCCTTCCACTCCTCTCCCCTTATTCCCTTTCCCAGTCCTTGTGGTTTACCTGCTGTCTTTCTTTGGCCTCCTCTTCATCCCTTTGCTTTCTCCAGCCCCGGCCCTCCTCATCCTCCCCCTCTTGCTGCTGCTGTAGGCCGCTTTTCTCTCCGTTCTGCAGCGGTCTGTGTCCAGACGTCAGGATGGAGACGCTGGTGCTGGAGTGCTTGGTGGTGCCGTTGTGCCTGGGGCTGGGGCTGGAGCCGGGGCCGGGGCTGGGGCTGGTCTCCTCGGCCGGGGCGTGCTCCTCCATGCGCTTCAGCCGGCGCTTCTCCAGCCTCTGGGTCCAGTCGCTGAAGCCCTCGTCCTCCTCCACAGCCGAATGACTCACTGGCTTGAATTCACTCTCACACCTACAACATACGTGTAGAAAAATGAGACAGGTTTGTTGGAACCACACATTACTACACTGAGCGTATCGAGACAAATTGTATGGTCAAACTACTACCAGCAGGCACTGCAATGTTTCACCTCTACATGTGTCGGTTTCAAATCTGACAATACACAACCAAGTGCACATATGTGCAAATATGACTTATATTTCATTTGATTGATAAAAGAAGTCCCTGGCTTTCTTCAGAGCCACTTTCTTTGTTCAAAATGGCAACGAGAAAAGGTACCTGCCGTGTGGATCACCACAGCAACTTAAAGCACAACACACGGAGCACTAATGTGTGAGCTGCAGACAGCATGCTATTTAAAATGAGGGACCAGAAACAAAGGCCCCTGGGCGGTGTGAAGGTCAGCCAGCAGCCATACTGTGATCAGACGTCTGTCCCACTGTGCCCAACAAAGGGACACCTGTGGTAGGCAGCAGCGTTGGGGCACTGTTTACTTAACCAAAAGGGGCTGTGCCGCACCAACGCCAGCCGCGTCCAACAACAGGTGTGCGCCAGACCCGAAAGGGCTGGGGATGCCATGGCAACAAGCTGCGTGAACATGGAAATACACACAAACCCAGAGGGAAAATGTGTTTCCTGTTTAATGCCCATTTTATCCTAAAAAAACAGTTTGCAGAGTTGTGTCCGTGGAGAGACCAAAACTGAACCTCTTTGTGCTCTTCATTGTCAACTGTACACGCCCCCGACCCCCCCAACACACACACACACAGACACACACACATTAAAAAGGACCCCTCCTCCACATAAAAACCCCAAATACTTTTGGAAGTGTAACAAAGGCAGGCCGCTCTGCAGCTGCAGTGGAGCCACAGACTGAGGCCAAACATCTTGCTTTCTAGTCATCCGTGGGTCATTAGTTCGTTATTACCTCAACAACAGACTGTTTCATTCTGAGCTCGCAACAAACACTCGGCAAACGAGTTATTCAGGGGAACATTTGGCAACAAGCATTTCTTCTTCTTCTTCTTCAACGCCACAAAAAACAAAACAAAATGTAAATGTTATTAAATGATACGATTGTTATGTTACAGATGCTCTAAATGCAGACACATCCCCCGTGGCCTGAGCATGTATCGTCACAGGAGTGCTAGTGAAAACAACGTGCATGCTTCATTAGGAATATTCCACTGAAAGAAGCCAGTGCTGCATTAGCACACCTCTCTCGTCCTGCGGGAGATGGAGTCAGCGTTACTGAAATTGCCTGACTACTGCCTGAAGAGAACACTGAGGCACTACATGGCTTTATTTTTCACAGTGTCTGCAAACAGAGACAACAGGTAAAGACCAGCACTCACTATCTGCTGAAAAGGGGGAGGGGGGATTGATTTAATCAAAGTGCATAGCTGATGTAATCACTAGGACAATCACTAAACAATTTGGGTCCATTACAGAGCGACTGTTTAAAAGCATCCTCCTGGTTATGCCGTGACATTAAGGCTAAAAGAGACTTTAAGTTAGCTAAGAGGCAGCAGCTAATGTCTCCAGTAGGCTACTTCAATTTACAGCCAGAACTAGCTTGCATGACAGCTGCCTCATACATTAAACGTAAAAAGTAAAGTTGTAACATTTAACTCCACATGGAAATGGCGACACAGAGGTGAAAACAAAGAACAATGATGGGCAATTTACCCGGTACTAACCTGTAAGACAGGTGGAAAGAAATAATGCTCAGACACCGTTGTTCGACGTTAAGTCACAGCTAAAGTCGCGTGAATAAATTATCATATAAAGTAGTCATGTGTGCATTGTGTATGGAGTGAATAAAGTAGCAATGAGTTGCCGTATTGAGTAGCTGTGTGCGCATTCTGTAGATTATGCCATGTAGACCTAAAAGTCTAAAGTGATTTTTTTTACTGGTGAAATTTATACTGGGGCACTACAGACCAATACTGGGGCATGTGCCCCAGTAAAATATGTCTGGCGACGCCCCTGCTGGGATATTGTTATTCAACCACAAACTTCATACTATCTCTTTGTGGTAGCCTACGCATAACAGTTTTTCATTTTATCAGACTGTTGTGGATATACTGTATGCTAGTAACTACAGGACAAAAGTAACAAGGCCAATGAGTTTTAGTAAAGCATCTTATACTTACATGTCGTCTTCCAGCGTATATCCACCGCTGTACTGGGCCTCTCCAGACCCTGCTGAGCCGTTCTGGGCCCTGAACTTCTGCCTGGCCCTTCGCCTCCTCTCCCGCTCAATCTCCTCCGCATCCTCAATACTCCTCTGGGCTGTCACCCTGCCGCATAAGAACAGATGCAACCATCATTCTCTTAGCTTGTTTTTAATGGATTAGTTTGACGGGCCTTTTCAGTATCTTACAGAAGTAATGACACATTTACAAAAACAGTCAGATGTACCATGTGCCCTGAATATATCCAGTATAAACTTCAGAGTAGGCAATTCATTTTATAAGCATTTTGGTTGTATTTCTCGAAATTTTATCAGTGCCCCAATAGCTATGAAGACATGACATTGTCTAACAACAAACAGCTAAAAAGTACATTTGTGACAGCAAAAAGACTTTTGAAAACTCTGTGCAATCATTCCTCTGGACTGAAGGATGATCGACTGGATGACCTACCTGCCTGTCTAGATACCGTGCGTCCACACTACTTTTTCCAAACTACTTTTGCAAACTTTTCAGCATTGTCTGCCCTGCCATCAACTTGTACAGAAGTTCACACACTAAATATGTACTAAACCACAGTGTCAGCAGCACAGTGAATCTTAGAGGGCAGATCGAAGTGGCCCCTGCCGTTTTATCGCATGCGAAAAGATCACCATGTGTCAAGCAGTTATGGTGGGGCAAGAAATACGGGTGATGTCAAAGTGCATCTACATGGCTGTCTTAAGACCAGGACGCGAAGCGACTCCAGTAACACTTGAGGAGTTCTATATTTAGGGACTGGTGAGCATACTTGCGTCGGGGCCACACTAAAGTATCATTTATGTGTTAGGGGTACAGGAGTCCAACAACTTTATGTTCTGCTGACACAGGGGCAGTAAATTACCAATCTATCTTTCAACAGCAGACGAAGAACCAGAACACGGTATTTTAATAGACTCAAGCGTGACAGACGACACTTCATCTTGGCCAAATTGTGCTCCTTTGGCGATATGTTCTGTTTCCATAACCAGTGTTCCAGTGCACCACTGTACTGTAGTTTGAAAAAACAGCAGTGAGAGTCAGTTGAGTGGGTTTACTACAGTACAATCATTTGTTTGAGCAAGCACTGCAGATAGTGAAATCCCCTGATTGGGTCATATGGAGTAATCAGCTCAATAGCTGAAACAACGAAACGTAGTGAGAGAAGAGACGGTCTTAGGCGGTCTGAAGTGTGGGAGAGCCCTCAGTAGGCTGAGAGCTCTCAGCGGGCTTAGTGTGTCATGTTACAGCTGCTATTTATCACACATCTGCTCGTGATGTTTGTGGATCGTGTTTCTTCACCGAGCTGCAGGCTTGCTTTAGTGTTTCTGCCCTGTTCTTTACTAGGGTGACACGGTCGATCATAAACACCTCTCACAGATATCCTGATCACTGTCCTTTTTTTTCTTCTTCTTGGTTTGTTGTTGTTGTTGTTGTTGTTTATTTTTTTGGCCCACATTCACTGCACCTCATATTCAGTCCAAAATCCAAAGTCAGCTCTTCACACTCTACTCACTGTTGGTCTCTCTTTCCTGCAGTCCTGCCACTGCATTAGCTCATTGTCTTGGCCAGCATGTGTAAAAAAAAAAGAAAAAAAGAAAAAGAAAACAAGAAAAAAAAAATGAGCGAAGAGCATTCAGTCACAGAGGCAAGCGAAGCAGCGGTTTGCAGTTTAGAGGCCAAGGGAAGGCGGTCAGGTTTTGAGTTAGGGGGTGGAGGAGGAGAAGTCCCTTTGGCCAGGAAAGAGCCTGTGTCCTGCCTTGCTCTCTGACAGAGATATCACATTTACAGGAAACGTCCCTGTAACTTCCTGCGAAGCGACACAGATGACCCACATATCATGGAAAGTACCTATAATTCTTTTGTTTTGGCCAAACGGCTGCTCTGATAACTATATGATGACATGTTCCTCTTGCCATATGCATAACATAAGTATGCATGGCCGTGGATGCACATTTGATTGACTTAAATGTACTATAACCATAAACAGCCGTTGTTTCAGTTTAAACATCTCTGTAAATGAGAGTAAATCCCAGCCAAACACCCTCTCTTCCCATGTAATTGTTTGGCAAAAAGCAGAGAACTTTCCTCTAGAGCCTCATGAAAGTCAAAGCAATTGTCCAAAACCTTTGCTTGAGAGGCTGCTGGGAGTTTAACGGGTTGAAACAACAACCCCCAAAACTCTGCATCCTTTCTTGCTATTGGAAACTGTACAATAGGTCGAACATGTTTGAGAGGTCTTACAAATCTTACAGTCGAATATTAACCTCACTCTTTGGACCTGTGAACAGTCGGTCAGTCTCTCAGCTTACAAAAGCAGGAGGAAAATATGACTACACAATAGCATAACTGCAGCTGAGGTGGCGTGTTTTAAGTTCTAGAGATTCAGCTGGAAAATCTGAAGGGGGGGTAGAAGGTTGGAAGCTGACTGATGTCCAGGAACTGCTGGACAGGAAAATAGGTCACAGCTCCGACCCTCCGGCTCAACGGGAGCACAGCAGTGGCCGTCAGGGGCCGCCACAGCCTCCCACCAACATCAGGTGCTTATTAAAACCCTTTAATCTCTTTACGCATTCGTCTGTGATGCCCATTCATTTCAGGGTCGTGTGTGAACTGATCGGCATGTCACCAAACCTGGAGTTATAAATATGAGCCCATAATCCCTCTCTCGCATTCATTGCCACGCTGACAGCCTACAATAGCTAATGACTGGCCTGGAAACAGTTTTTCCCTGCTGTTTCCCTCAGTGATGTTAAACTCTGGAGCTAAATCCAGGGGGCTTAGAGCAGAAACAACCAGGCCTGTAATTGTCCTCAATAAACCAAATCAACAGACACAATGTCCTCCATAAGCTCTGATGAAATCTTTGTGTGCTTACCACAGCTATGGGCAAAACTGTGGTTGCTCTGGTATCCACAAAGATCCCACCATTACAACGATCAGGCTCGGAGGTACTTCGATGGAGTGAATTAAATTTAGATATTAAGGGCAGGAAATTGAACCCATCTGTGCCGATGTTTTCCAATTAGCCCGTATTCGTTCCCCTAGCATGTGGGCATTCAGGTCAAAACAGCATTAAACATCACTGTGAGGTGCTGTTGTGAAAATGTGTTTTGAGAATTCCCCAATTCCCCAAGAGCATCTACACATTTACAGCACTTACACTGTATCTAGTCTGACAAAGCCTGTCAAGAGGTTGTCCTCAAGAGGAAATAACAAAGCTTCTTATTTTCTCAGACTCTGGCTTTGCACAGCAATGATGACACCCACCCACACCATCCCCCAACACAATTGCCGCCACAACCCCCACTTCTCTCCACACAAGCCTGGCTGGGCGGCTGTTACGAACGTGCAGTATGTCTCTATGTGGTGAGGGCTTGGCCTGATCTGATCACCCTCATATTTTCCACTCTTGCGAGGAGGCAGCTGAAGTCTGTGACACAGATACAGTGGGGTGGGGGAGTGGTGGGTGGGGGGTGAGGAGTGGTGGAGCGGAGTGGAGGAGACGGAAAGGAAGGAGGGGGGGCATGGGGAGGAGAGAGGAAGAGGAGGAGGAGGAGAAAGAGAAGGAGGAGGGGGTCTTAACTAGATGAGGTCATTGCCATTAGGGAGGTTTGAGCAATAAAAGAAACCATTGAAACACACTAAATATCATTTTCATGATGTCATAAAGCGACACACCAAGAGGCTTGCAAAGGAACCACAGTTCATGTGGCTTAAGTCTGTGGGGCAAATCTATCCACTCCCAGGAATAATGGGGCCGATTCTGCTGGAAAGCTTTACACACGGTTCGCTCAGCGACCTCCGTAATAACTCTGACTGAGCTGGGTAGATATTTTTATGAGCACGTTTGCCACCGCGACGCAGGTAAGCACAATCCCCTACGGAGCAGTGAATGGGGAGACATTCACCACATTAGCGTCTCATTAGGGAGATGTAACATAGAAGTGCTAACAGGCCTTTCGCCTCCTCAGCTCATTCCCTTCGACCTGCCTCAGCCTGATAAAGGACAAATAAAAGCCTGAGCTTCACTGAGTTTATCAGCACGGTGTGCTGGCTTACTGCATCCCCCCTCCATCTTATTACACTGGCTTGTGTGGGAGTTAAAGGTGTCATTGCATCATATTTTCATTAATTTTGTGGTGGTCTCTACTATTAATGAATGAGTGAGCCGGTTTTAGTGAAAAAAAATGCTTAAGGGCTCCTGTTACAGGCTGTTCTAGTCTGGTGGAGGAGATGGAGCAGAGAGAATGACAGGTTCTCAGCTACGCTAGTCACAGCCTACAATCATTCCAAGCCCATTCGGTAATAGTACACCAAATAGAAGATTTAAATGTTCTAAACAAACACACATACTTACCTATATTTCGCTAAGTGAATGTGTGCTGCAAGAAGACTCCTCTGGTAATTACAACTGTAGCATGGATTTTTCTATTTAATAAACATACGGCACTTAGTTAGCATTTTCCTTATTCGCTCGTTTTTCCACCAATTTTCCTTCATTGACTAATGAAGGCAATTGGGGTAGAAGAACAAATTTTCACGTGCAGCATGCATATGCAACTCAGAGTGACCTGTCGTTTTTCAAAAAGAGCAAGTACTAAACGGTTTCTTACGGAATGAGACCTTCAAGGCGGTGCAACTGCACAGGACTGACCACAGATGAATGAGTGGCCTTACCTGCAGTAGCTCTAATGTACTGAGCTTGACCAGGGCAGAATACCAGGGCAGAGTAGGCTGATGCTGAACGCCCTCCCACGATAAAGCAAAACCACCCCTGCACTCACACACCACATTCCACTTATTTTACATCACTGGGCCAATTTCATTTTTAAAGCTGGACAGAAGGGAGTACGGTGTGAAGCCTTTACGAAGTGTTGATTTGAATCAGAGCCTTCTTGTAATGATTAGCACCAAAAAGGGACTAATAGATCATAAAGTGCAAAGCCTCTCATGGACCGACACCTTCAGCACTGGCAGCTCTGGCGGACAGGGGAAGATGGGACTGACAAAGCCCTGGCACAGCGCACACGGCAGGGGCTACAGTAGAACATATTTCCCCACAGAAAGGGGTCAGGGCCTGGGTTGGAACATATTTTCCAACTTGCTGCTCTGTGGTTCTGTGAGTGCATTAGATGGTCCAGAGCTATCAATCACTGCTTCTGAAAGTAAAAACCCTGTTGTGTATTTTTTCTGCCTGTGTGATTAAGTGAATATTTCACTAATCAGGCAATCTACCTGTCGGATTATTGGTGTGCTCATTAGCATCTGAACCATGTGGTTCAGATGATCAAATATGGATCAACTATGTGGCAAGGTGTTTTACCTTTTTAAAGTTGGGATTGACACCTCTTCTGAAGTCTGAGACGTCGGGTGTTTGTGGGTGACGGTCAACATTAGCAGCTGCTAAAGTCTGAGCTGACAGACACCATGGAGGTGAGCAAGGAGGTGAAGCCTCTCAGCAAGAGTTCTGTTTCTACGGAAATATACGAGGCCAGCCGCATGAGGAAGACCACACACAGACACACATAGACACAAACACAAACAAACGCACCAAAAAACACATGCTCACACGCAAACACAGACTAGTCAAACAGGGAAAATAGACATGCCAAGAATGCTAGCTTTGAAGGGAGGTGTTTACGAATGATGTCATTAATGGTTCTCTAACTGAAGCAGAGCAGTGCCAACAAGAGAGAGTTTTTGAGGTTTGACATTTTAAAATGTTTATTCACAAAATAAAAAACAGACGTCTCCTCCAAAAGTGACGTATAAATATATTGCAGTTTAATTAATGGGACTATTAAGCTTGAGAGGCACTGCCTCTGTTTCAGAACTATTGTCTTCTTCAGCTATTTGTTTCTGAGCAGTTTTACTTGGCATTGCATGATTTTATTGTAATAAAATCCAACTCTTCCTACCAAAACTGCAACAAAGACAAATGGTGATTTTGAGTCTATACAAACTGTTATTTCAAAAGACAGAAACACAGAGATGAGCTTTTGAACTCTGGATGCTTCAAAGCTCATGGTTTACATTGCATCCCAGTGCCCTTTGACCCCAGGCGTACCGCAGGATGGAGATGGCTCAAGGAGAGGGGCCACTGCAGACCGACCAGCCCACCCCACAGAGAGGAGACGCCTGAGGCAACCCCACAGGCACAGCCTGAGACACAATCTCAAGGCTATCAATCATGCTGATACGGAGACAAAGCCTTTTAAAAGGCACACGTATGCTCCCTAACACAATGGAAAGGCCACATAAACCTTACGGACAAGCGATAAAACAGTGTGGTGCTGATCTAGGGAAGAGGTGGGTAGCGAGAAACAATGCAGTTTTCTCCTGTGTTGGCAAACGTGACAGAAAATGGACCATCAACAGCAACTGTCCTACATGATGAAAGCCTGTGATAATCTCCCTAGGAAAAACAAGAGTAATCTGTGGCCGGATCTAAATCAAACACCTCCAGATTAGTGCTGGAACAATGGGGCCCAACACTGGGGGCTGCGCCCCCCCTGACCCACATAGCTCTATAGGCTCGGCAGTCTCCGAGACACTCCCTGACTCTCCATCCAATAACAACATGCTTTAATGGCGGGTGGGGGGGGTGGGGGCAATACAACAATGTACAACCCTTAACACACTGACATCACACGTCAGATTTTTTGGCTATTGCAGTGACTTCGTGTCAGAGGAAATTCGCATTGCACTGCTACAACACATGGAGTCATTTGTCTCTCAAATGCCAATCATGCCTCCCTCCTGCCAGAGAGTTAGTTACCTGTGCTCTGATGTTGTGTACAAAAGGACAGCATCTGGCTGTTAATGCTGCAGTCATAACATATGAACTACACTACACACAGCTAACAGACCCACACCTATGACCTTAATCCTATTTTGTGTGTGTGTGTCTGTGTGTGTGTGTGTGTGTGTGTGTGTGTGTGTGTGTGTGTGTGTGTGTGTTAAAACATTTTGTTGTAGTTGTCACTGACCTTAGGAGGTTCTGTAGTCCTTCTTTGCTGGAGTTTCTCCTCAGGAGTGAGCTGGACATGTCTTCAGTCTGTCTGCCGGCTGCTACTCAGTTGTGAGAAACAAGACTGGTAAGAAAAAAAGTTCAACCCAGTGAATGTAGTCTTAAGCAGGCTTGTGAAATGAAAGTCCCTATCAGCCCAAGTACGGAGCCACTGAGAGGTGTGGATTTTCCAGGAAGGATGTTTGTGAATCCCCTCTCTCTCTCTCTCTCTCTCTCTCTCTCTCTCTCGCTTAAAAACACAGGGTTTCCTCTCCTCCTGTGTGCTGTGGGTTGGGAATGGCAGGGTTCTCTCCCTGAGCTCACTCTTTACAGCCAGAGAGGCTTTAGTCACCATGTGTTTCCTCCTCCCCTCAGCCTCCCTCCTCCTCCCTGTTCTTCTCTCCCCCCTCCTTCCCCTCCTCCTCCTCCTCACCTCTTCCTCCACTTCTCTCTAAGACCTGCATGTGGTTCTTATTGAGCGTTATGAAAGCCTGGCCCCTATTCCCCTCTACCCCCCCACCCACCCCATTCCCCCCTTCAATCGGCAGGACACTGGTATGGTCATGTGACTGGTCCCCTGGGAAATGTAAGATGAAACCCACCCAATACTTTGCCATTCGCTTACATTCTCACAACACTTCACCAATAGCTTGTATTCTCTCATGTTTGCAAACACATGCACACACACACACACATCTCTCTCTCTCTGTCTCTCACACACACACACACACATCTCTCTCTCTCTCTATCTCACACACACACGCGCACACGCGCGTGCAACCACAAACACACAAACATCCACACACACTGACTCACATACACCTATACACACACATTAAAACACAAACCCCCACACACTTAAGGTTATCTTAGTTGTTGTTGTTCACTGTATAGATAATGAATTGATCCCCATGCTTATCAGTACTGGCAACCAGCACCCTGTGACTGCCATTTATTAGTAAATGTCAGATGTCTTTAAAATTCCTCACCTATGTTGTAGACCTGCTAGGATATGAATGATTCATTGATATGAAGCCAGAGACAGAGGGCATGAGTAATGTGTGAATGTGTGTGTGGCTAGTCGCCAGTGTAAGGTGGAAAATCATACCCTGTAAACTCACACTGTGAAAAAAAAAACAGGATGAGAGCAATCAGCAATCAGCCACCGAGAGATATATGCTCACGTCATTCGATTCCTATGCACCCCACAATTCTCATGAGAGCATATTAAAAATATTGAGCTGTGTTCAAAGATTATACACAGTCATAACAATTCAGTTTCCAAATTTCTTGGCAACGACTCTGACCTAATGAAATCTACATGGCCTGCTTTAAAGTTGCCCATTATAAATGAGTGGTGATTGTTTTCTGCCATGTCAATATTTCATTCTCCAAAGACTCTTCTACACAATGCCAGCAGATCCAGGTGGTCGATGGGCAGATTACATTACATTCTCCCTCTCTCTCTCTCTCACTCTCTTTCTCTCTCTTTCTCTCTCTCTCTCTCTTTCTCTCTCTCTTGTCTTTCATTACACAAATGAAGGGTGGGACCTTTTCATGAAATCCTTTATCCTGAGCCTGGATATACAGATCAACATTCAAAGTTCAAAGACTTCGTAGGCAACACCATTAAATTGGCGTGTTCCCTTGTCTATAGCCTTGAATGCTCTCTTTCACACACACACACACACACACACACACACATGCAGACACATTTCCCTGAACACACTCTCCCACACACCTCCTTCCCTTACAACACAGCCTGCAACAATGTTGCCATGGCAATGAGGCAAAACATTCAGATGAAGCCAGTCGTTTACTTTATAGTTCTGATTCAAACACTCGGGCTACTACGTTGTCCCTATTCAATGAGATTTACTGAGTGAATCCCCATTAACTGCAAGATAAAAGTGACAACAAGTACCTAGCTTCAGTTAGGAGGAGTGTGAAATCTCCTTTGATTCAGGGTGACAGGGGCAGCCACCCATTTACTACCTATGTTAACACCTCGCTAAAGGCCATTTGTTGACCAAAGACTGCAAAAGGAAAGCCGCTCAACAGTACAGAAAAGCAAAAAAAAAAAACTAAAACAATTGCGTAGTTAAGTCTAAGTAGCACAGTTGACAGTTGAAAAGACCTAAAATGTCCTATATGATATTCTATGGGATCAGTTCCCAGCTATCTAAACTGCACTTTCACTTATGTGAATACTGGCGTGATGAAGAAAGGATAATATTATTTTATTCATAGACCACCTCTTCCCAAGTTCTGTTTAGTGTGGAAGTCAATATCCATTTGTTCTCTGCAAGAAGGCAATTGGCAAGAAGGTTTATTATACATCTATACAATAGGATTTTTGTTGCTAGAGCCACAAACTGTGTTTACTGCTCTGCCTTATAGTGTCAGAATTCTGGCAAGATAGTGTACAAGAAATAGAATAGTTTAGCAGCTGCTAGATGAAAGGGGAAATATGAAGCCATATTTAAGTGTTACTCACAAGCTTCTCCCATGTGCCACAGGCCTGGCGTGACATTCATGGCTTTGTGAGAACTCCTGTTAGGTTGTATCATTTTGCCTGTAGCGGTTCCTGATGAGCTGATACACAAGGCATGAACAGTGACAACATCCTTAACCCCCAAAATGGCAACAGCAGAAAACACAGCCAGTGTGTCATCTCTGTAAGAAGAGCACCCAAGCAAACATTTGTCTTCTTGGTTGGTTTGCGAGCACTGACAGATACAATGAGATAAATGTGACTGTGCCTTCGTTATGCTCTTTAGTGCAGTAAAAGCTTTGATCTGCCATTTCGGCAAGACCACTGAAATATCAAACACTGATAACTCAGCTTAAACTGGCCAGAAAGTAACGCTCCAAAACTCAACTGCCTGAGGAGGCACCGGCTTCTGTGAGATAATAAACACTCTTTGGCAGCATCAGTTTCTTATGGCAGATCCTGAACTCACTAGAGGTTCCAGTTATAGCTTTGACCATTTGTGGTAATTACTTCCCCAATGATGGGCACTAACACATGTCCCTCATTTTACACAGATGTGCAGTGCCTTGTGAAAGATTTCATTTCTACAAGCATGTTTCAGAATGTCTACAAATTGAGATTACTACAGCATTTTATTCTTTTTTCAAAATTGTTTGAAATCTTGTATCGTTTGAAAAGGTTGGTAACTTTTTAAATCCTTTACAACATCTCAGATAGGCTGTTTTATCATGGACAATACAAAACAGCAACATTTTATCTTAGCCAATTATTCTATTAGAAATCAAAATCGAAATCTCACCAAAAATGGCCAAGCAAAGAGCATGGATAAATGGACATGAACTGGAACCACATAGAAGCCTTTCATATGGACACTCTCTGGAGCACTCCCTCTCTCTGGATGAGGTATCGCTATAATTTAAACTTCAAAGTGTGTCCCACAGAAAGAGTAATGGACAGGAACACATGTTTTTAATAAAATTATTGTATTATTAGACACAAACTTAAAAATGCTGACGAGAAGAATGTGATATACCAGACTGGTATGTACAGCGAAATATATCCTAAATAGGATTGGATCAACCAATCCAACCAACCATTGGAGATCAACATTGTTGTGGTTAAGTGAGTGATTAGCTTTGTGTATGCTAGCATGTTGGCAAAAACCTCTCTGGTTTACATTACTCAAAGTGAATACAAAAGGAAGACGACTGCAGTAGAGTGACACTATTCTAATGCATTGATTATCTTTAATAGCATACTGTCTAACTTCAGTGTTAGTTTTAAGTGATAAAAATGTTGTGATGCCTGGTCAGATGTAATGCAGCAATCTAATATGTAAAACCTTTTTTTTCATTCACTGTCAACAAACCATCTGTCAGTCCTGTACTGACACTTCAGAGGGAAAGAATGTTTTAGGCTGTGATGCACAAATTAGGCTTCATTTTGGTGTGGTTTAGTTGACAGACAGTTGTACTTCATCTTTGTTCATAATTACTTTCAAAAGTATGAAAAAATGCTAATGTCATTTCTAGGAATGCACTTCTCTAATCTACTGTAATAACTTAATGGTCTATTCTGGCCTATCATAATAACAGTTTTTACCAATCATTTTCACGTGTGTCTCGATACCATGTCTACTTTTTCAAAACTCTTAACAGTTTTGCATAAACCATAGACTATGGGAACCAAACACTGTTCTCTTTCACATTGCTTTGACACAATAGCGTTTAATCACCACTTCAACCAAAATTCATTAGTACTTCTCTCAGTTGATGTTCACAACTAACAAAATTATGTGCAACTATAGCTAATTTTTGCAGACATTTGAATACTCTTGTCAAAACGGTTAACTTTAGGGTCAAAACCTAAAACATTTGCATTTTGTCACACAACTGAAATAATGTAGTTGAGACAATCATCTTTTAGCCAAATAACTATTACAGAAATAATTAGCACTTTTATACTTACTTGTCTGTTTCTTTATAGTATTTTGAAATGTTACAGTATAGCTTGTTACCGGGTATACAAAGAGATTACATTTGCATGTTGCAAAACATTACCATGTAGAAAGTTGATATTGCTTCAGTTTAGAAATATATACTGCAGTTATAGAATTCTGGAAAATTACAAAATATAGAAAAAACACTGAAAAACACTTGGTTTTTGTGATTAGCTTCAATATTTTGTAATATGTATAGAACTTAGAACAACGAATTTATCCATTTGTCCACTGTATAGGCCTATACACTTATCTATTGTCAAAGGTGCATAAATACATAAAAATGTCACTTAGAGAGTTTGATACAGTGTGCATTTACATTACATATCAGTAAAATGTGACAAACTGTAGGACAAAGGGTAGATTTTAAGTGATTTGTTTCAAGTTGTTTGCGTTTTTTTAGCTTATTGGACATTGACTGCCACTGTAGTCTTGCCAATGACAGCATGTGTTATAGTTACGGCAGCAGTAGTAATTTTGGGTGAAATGTGAAGAGTTTTGGTAGCTGTAGTGCATTTTGCAGCAAATGTTAACTGATGTGCTCAGATGCATGTTGGTTAAGCACATTGCGTTAAGAGTTTTGAAAAAGTAGACATGGTATTGAGACATAGGTGATAATGATTGGCAAAAACTGTAATACCCCTCCAGTATCATCAGCTGTTAGGATTGCGCCTCCTATAGGTTCACAGGAGAAACTGCTTCCTTCTCCCATTCCCTGCTTTGCCTCTGGGTTGTACAAACCTTAAACTGGTTCTTCAGATCAGATAGGAGGCATTGACTGTGTATTTTGACTAGGGAGTCCTGTGGTGTATATGTCACTAGAACATAAATCTAAATTTTACATTTCACATGGTGCAGTTTTGACATTTGAACGTTACTTTGATGAGCCGTTAACAGAAGGTGTTAACATGTGACACTGAGGGTATCTAGTTAAAATACCAAAGAGCACTATAAATCAATATGCTGCTTTAAGTTCCGCACAGATGTGACAACAAATATCGCTGTCTACTAAAAAGGTGGTTCCACAAGTTTAATACTTCATGATTAAGAAATCATGTATAACAACCGAAAAGAGTACAGCCAACAGTAGAGAATAGACCATCAAAAATTCCAAAAATGTTAAGGTTCTCTCTTCTTGAACAATTAAAAAGGCTTTGATATACTGGTGTGGTCATAAACAACTCTTAAAAACACACACTGACGCATTTCAGCATCAAGCCTTCAGCAGGGTATCAAAATGAGGCACTCTGACACCCTGACGAAGGCTTCCTGGCTACACACATTGGTGTGTATTTTTAAAGGTTGTTTATGACCATGCCATTTTGAATCTTAAATTGTCTTGACAATCTCCTACATGTGAGCGTTATCCAATGAGCACTTCAAACAAACTTTATTTCATCGCAGGAAGCAGTCCTTCCGGACATTTCTCGCTCAGCTGGCGATGTTTGTATACATTTGGCCACAAACACAGAATGTTATAATTACTGCTGAATGTGTCCATAGGGATTAAAACATAATGCTGCCAGTTAAAGGAAATAATAAGTCTGCCATGAATAGTCTCTGGGGGTGATGTGAGCCACTCCAAAGTTAGCTGTGTGGAATCCGCCCTTGCAATACCCGCTGCTCTCTCAGCAGATATACTTAGAGAGAGAGCTCTCCTTGGTGCACCGCATCTGCGCTGCTCGGGGTAACTCAAGATGCAGGGATGCCGCTGAGGAGTGTGGGAGGTTTGGTGGGGCTGCTGGAAGGGCTGTTGAGGGAGGGGTCAGGGTCTAAAGTCGCATGACCGTAAAAGGTCAGCAGACACCCCTGGACGAAACAGCTCTGCTGGGGATATTGGCAAAGCACAGGGCCAAGCATCTCCTCGATCTTCATCAGAGTGACATGTGACTTGCCAGTGCTGCTTGTACTTCAGACTGAAGGAGAAGAGGAGAGTCCTGTGGAAGAAGGGGGAAAGAGGTGGCAACAGGGGGCAACAGGGGGCAAAGAAAGAAAAAGTGTCAACTTCGTCTTAGTCAATTAGTTTTAATAGAAAATTCACTGGCAGAAGAAACTTATTTGGTGCGTGTCCATCTCTCAGATAATAATATTGTTTTTTTTTTTTTTTTTTTCATTTTCTGAAGTGTCTGCATGCCACAAACCTTAGGTAATCATTCAGAACATGTGGATTTTTACATGAACGTTAGATGGTGTGTCAACTATTAAGAGACTACAGGAAGAGGAAAAGAAGGTTTTAATAAGCAGTGCTAAAAAGGATAGAACAAACAGGACCAATAGAATGTGCACTAATATAATCACCTGCTTTGAACAGGGAAAATTAATAAAGCTGAAATCTGAGGCTGAAATACTATGACTTACACATTCGTAAATACACACTGGAAAAAGACGTTTAACGAATGAAGAGTTCATATGTGAACCCCTCTAAGCCGTTTTGCAAAGAATTTACCGAAATATATTTATATAATTCTTATAATCTTTGTTATCAGTCCACCTCCAATTAGTTTTGGCTTGTTTGTTTTTACTTGATAAATTTATTTACATTGCAGTTTGACAGTGATTACTTGGAAATGTGTATTGAAAGAACTTAATTTTTGTATATTTATAAAGATGGACTTAGAGTTAGGGTTTTGCATCTGAACTCTTCAAATGTTCTAATAGAAATTTACACCATGTAGGCCTCTTCTTTAGATGCATGCAGGATTTAACACTAGTCATGACTCAATTCAATGTCCAAGCAGATGTAGGTGGTGTATTACAGGAAAAAGATTAAAATCTTTACTGCCACCATGTGGGAGCAGAGGCGTGCCGCTGCATCTTGGCCTTGCATAATTAGAAGCTTGAAAAAATGCTCAGTGGCGAACTAAATGTGTCAAACTATCTTACAAGTAAACGTAAACATGCCATCCTAAATTTACGATGGTTGTTTTTAAAAGGAAAGGAGATATGATCCTAAAGTGAACAATCCATCTGTCTTCCAGCAGTAAAAGGCTCTGTGGTCTCTGGCACATAACTTATTCCGAATCAAATTTCCTGGTCGTTAGCTTGGCAGTGTTTGAAAGTTCATCGTCGCCGATGGTGCCTGAGGAAGGAACTCAAGCTCACCTCTATGTTGTCAGAACTGACACATGTTTCCTCTTTTGCAGAACCGCACAAAAATAATGTGTTACAAGAAAAAGGTGTTGCAACAGCCTGTATGGTAACAGTAACTTGGGTCTGTCTTCTTTGTGACTTATAGGTAAAAAGCAAAATTGAGATATAACAACATTCGATGTTTTGGAAATGCACTCATTTCTGTTCAGCATTTGTCATTTGTTAAATATTTAAAGCAGATGATCCAAATTGTACATTATAAACGTAGTAGGCCACTACAAGGACATCCACTTCCCTGTAGTCTGCCTCGCAGACTCGTCGGTCTCAACTGTAGCCACACACAGACCTACAGAGGAACCGTGCGACAGGCAGACTCCTGTTTGCAAAGCCACAATGGCAGCCGTGGGGGCAGCCAGGCATTCTCACATAAACAGTGTTTATATGTGCACAAATAATTCACATGCCTGCCTGCACCACACATGCACAGCGCCTGCTGGTTGTCTATCTGTTTGACGGCACGCAACCTGGTTCCGCTCGTAAAGCAGCTGTTATGGACGTGAGCGGTGGCTATACCGATAAACAACGTTAAGAATATTGTTTCTGTTATCTGGACCTCTGCAGTCAGCTATCTTTAGTGTCTCAAAGCTCAAAGCATCAATGACTCTGGCAGCGTCGTAATGTTTACACAGGCAAAGTGTTTAAGGGTGATGCTGCACAGGGATTTTGGTTTAGGTTGCCTCTGTTGCAAGTTTTGTCCCTGTAGTGACTACGGTCACTTCGCTCTATTCTCTCCTGACACTCCCAGTGTAACTAACGCTGATAAGTCTGCTCCACTAGAAAAGAGAAGGGAGAGACGCCCCCTTCTGCCATAAACGGAAATCACGACCTCAGTTTTCTCAGAGGACATCTGGATACCAGCTTAAGAAGAGCAATAAAGAAGAGTTGTTAGACAGAATGCTGAGATGGATTACAAAAAGAGTATATCATAATGTCTGTGGTGTGTACGCATGTGTTCCTTGAAGCTTGAGTGTGACTGGTGAATGTACCAGGAAAGGCATGTGCAGATCATTTCAAGACTAATGCAAGAATTGGTGTATTGCCCATTAGCTACAAGTAATCAAAGGCAGAGATAATAATGACCCTTCCCCTCACAAAAACTAGTAGAGTAAGGTATTCCAGGTCAAGTAATATAATGAGAGTAATATAGTGAGATATAGTGAGATAGTCCATAGGTTTGAGTATTTTTATGGGCAGCAGGAATGCATGTTGGTACATGCATATGAAACAGCATGTTTGTCAGCAAGTAGGCTACAGTGCTTCTTTACAGTGGCCACCTCAGGATTCAGATAAATGTAGAATAAATGCAAGACAAAGGGGGAACGCTTATATTGGTCAACTACAGATTGTCAACCATGAATGATGTGTGTAACCAGATGACAGTTTTGGCATATTTAGCATTTACTAGGTCAAGACAAGGAAGCAGATCTACAGACAATGACACATGAGCAGCTACAGCATAGTCTAGACAAAGTGAGACATTATATAAAGTTGTCCAATCAGTAGCACAGGATCACTTTAGGCCTCGGACTCAAACATCTTCTTTCTGCCATCCATGCCAGCCTTGTCTTCAATGTTCTTACGCCAGTCGCCAACATTCTCCTGTGGGGGAGCACAGTGGGAGTTGGGGGGTGGGGTTGGGGAAAGAACAGGATGACAAAAAAGGTGAATCATCCACTGTGAAGGATGAAGTACCAGCTGTCTACATTGCTGAAGTATGAATCAGTTTGCACTGCAGTAACATGTGCTACAGTGTGGTTATGGAATTAGGCACATAAACAATCAATGCTGGGATCTAAGAATGACCTTTAACTGTTTTGTGTGTGTGTGTGTGTGTGTGTGTGTGTGCGTGCGTGCGTACGTGAGTGTGTGTGTGTGGTGTGTGTAGTGTACCAGGCTTAGGTATTAGAAATCGTGTCTAAGTGTTTGTGTGCTTTGCGATTTATAATGAATGTATGAAAAGACATGTGAGGGGGTGTTTGGATAGCTGAGAGAAAGCATGTATGTGTGTGTGCGTGTGTGTGTCTGTGTGTGTGTGTGTGTGTGTGTGTGTGTGTGTGTGTGTGTGTGTGTGTGTGTGTGTGTGTGTGTCACACATGCACCCACCTCCTCTTTGACCTCCTTCTTGACCTGCTTTAGGTTGGCCCTCAGGTCCATGGACACTTTGTGCTTGGAGCCTAGCAGGGCCTGCAGCATGGCATCTGCAGACATGCGCACCTTCTTCAGGGCCGGCTTCTTGAACTTGCCCTTCAGGTCCTGCACTTTCAGTCTCAGGTCCTCAATCTGAGCACAGATGGTATGGCTCAAACCAGTAAGAAGGCATTCTATTACTGTGGCCATCAGCCAACTCATCTACACATAAAATCCCCCCTGTGGAGCCAAGGCAGAGACACTGCTTCCACTACTAAGGATATCTATATCTTAACCATCTGCCAGAAGCTGTTTGCTGAAGCTGTAAAAATCAAATGTTCTACCGGCGTCTTCACCCACCAGAGACCTTGGCGTCCTGGCCTACCTAACATATTTACTATTCTAGATCTTTTGTGCACAACATGCTAGGTTTTAGCACCTGTGCATCTACTGTGTGTTAGGAAAGGACCACAACATTTAATGCTCTTTGAATTTTAGGTCAATCTTGATTTTTTTTGTTTACTGTGTTTCCTGTGATGTGGTATATGTAGTAAGTTGTCTTTGTCACCTCTTTGTTGGCTTTGTCAACTTTGCTCTCCATGTCATATCTTTGCTCGTCAACCATGTCAATCTGCTGGTGTATTTTTTTACACAGGTCCTAAATGATAAAGACAATATTCAAGTCAGTGGTTTCACCAAAAGCTGTTACAGCTTGTATATGAAAACAATGTGTATACGTTAGCATTAACTAATTCTTCAATATCACGAGGAACTCCACTAATTCTGTGGCGTACCTGCAGCTCCTGCATATTTGAGGGGAAGTCAATGGAAGGGCAGTTCTCATCCATGTATTTCTGTTTGTCTTCCTCAGCCTGTTTGGCTTCAGCCTCGAGCAAACGCTGACCTATCTGCAGCATCATGCTCTACAAAAAACAGACAGTTTTCATGGTTATTCAGCAGACAAAGTTGTTTTTGTGTTTTTGTATGTTACATTTCTGTATTTAACAGTAGTTTTCTTCTGTGAACCAATTTTCTTTATTCCTACATGTTACCATGAAAAGTTTCTTACCTTCAGGTGATGCCTACGGCTCGACGTCATCTTTCTCCTTTTGAGTTCAGAGAATAAATACCATTAGCCATAAAAACAAAGGAAACATCTATCAAAATGTTTTTGAACATGTTTAGGGTGTGGGGAATTTTACAGAGAGGGCAGTGCTAATTGCACAAGTATAGAAACAAACACTTACTCAGACATCTTGCCGGATTGTTGCTGCTAAACCCTGTGAATCAAAAACATTTCTAACTTTAAACCATTTTGGAAAAAAATTGTCTCTGGCGCCACAGAATCTTTTCTACTCAGAAGAGAAGCATGACTGGAAGTTAACATGTCTAAAATTGGCTTGGGAGTGGGGGACCAGTTGTCTTTACTGCTATTTGGTACGTTCCAAAACAAAAGGTCAACAACAGCTGAGACTGACCTGCCTCTCAAAGAATTTCCTCAACTATGCTGAGACATTATCAAGCCAAGTACCCTTTCTCTTTTTTCTCTCTCTTTGATGTGTCTAAACCTCTATATCATCTCTTGGAGACTGAGGGTTATTGGCCTTCTTCTTGCTGCACATTTTGATCAGTGTTTTATATACATATGTACGGAATGATTATAAACATATCACAAGATGTAGAGTTTGACTATGCTGCTTCAGTAGTCAAAAGTCACATTGCTTCCACATTTGTATTGAAAGAAACCTAGGATCAGAGCACAGTGTTTTAAATCCCCCATTTCCAGCATCCTGAATCCAGCACAGGAAGTTCTACTCATAACAAACCAGTAACCTTGTGGATGTGCCACTCTGATGCATATTTTCAGAGGAAAAGAATATTACACAGAAAAATATTGTGTGTACTATGTGAACTATTAGTTTTAAATCACCTGATCATATTACTTTTCCATCTCAATATACAGTCGTAGGCACAATGAAAGCATGACAACAGTAGTCACAAGAGAGTGCCACTAACAACCCCATCTTAAGTGCCAGCTACTGGAGAGCCACAGACAACACTACCAAATCCCCAAGAGTGTATACTCTCCAGTCTCCAAATCCCTGTGATTTTACACCCCTTGAGCCCAGTGCAGAGGAGATGCAGCAGTGACCCTGAAGGAATGGAGTAAAGATCTCACCTATCAGCCTGAGGGAAAGATGACCAGAGTGGACCTGATGTGGAGATGAGTGAGACGGGCGAGCCATGGACAGTAGAAATCTGATCGGAGTATATATAGTGCGCTCAGATGTCCCAGCTAAAGCCAACCTCTCTGAAAGGCAGCAGATCCTGCCTTTAAGCCAATGGGCTTTGTTGACTCCAGGCATCCCATAATACCCTCTCCCTCACGTCTACTTCACAGATGATGCCCCATGAAATATTTTCTCATGGACTCAGAGTGAAATAAATAACTCTGGCTACATGTAACCTTAAACTCCATTGCTTGGGAGAATTTCATTTCTTTCACATTTGTTTTAGTAGTGATCTTTTTTTAGTCGTAAATTTGTAATATTTCGTATTGTAATAGCACATTTTAGAACTGAATATTGTCCTGTCTATTTGGTTGGGTAATTGTGCCTTGCCAGATGCTAACTCTGGTACCAAATGGAATTTTTCCTGTGTATAACATAACTGCACATGGTCCCCTACAAATAAAGTAAACAAATAAGATAAAAGTTAGTTGTAAAGAGTGTAGCCAAAGAAAGAGTTTTTCCAGCTGTCTCTATAGGGTTAGTAAATGTGACGCAGGAGGGAGGAGAGGAGAATAAAAAGAGAAAGAGGCGAGGAGATGGAAGGAGTTCCAGGGGGAGCAGGGCTGTGTGAGGAGAGTGCTTGGGGCCCCCTCTGTAGGCCCACCTGCTCTGATCTATACTGGGTGTGTTTACTGACTAAACCTAAGGGCTGGGAGTGTTTGACGGGTGTGAAAACTGTGAGCATTCCACACATCTTCAGACAGTCGACGGTGTAAATCACACACTATACTACTCCTGCAGCTACTGGTTATGAGAAAGTATCAATTATATGAAAATTAAGTATTATAGAGTGATATTGGATTTCATACATATTTGCTAAATTTACAGCAGTTATTTAATAGTCAATTCATTTATAGCACAGTTAACAGAATAAATGGTCACTGTAACTGAAATGAAAAGGTTTTTACTTCATGCATCAACATCGCATTTAAACTCCATCATCTTAGACTTTAGATGATAAATAAATACCAAACATTAATGGATGCCATTAGATTAGTGCTAGTCAGGCCATATCAGAAGCACACATTGCTTAAACCAGACTGAAAAACGCAGTGAATTACCTTACGTCTTCCCTTAATAACATCGAAATGAGAGCTAGTATAAAATGGTGTAATACACATTTGACTGATGCAGCTCTGCTCTGATTCTGATGTACAAATTGGTGTGTGTTGACTCAACAGTGTATTGTGCACAGGCACATTCAGTACAGATAAACTACAGTCTATGTACCATATTAGATACTGTAAAACCCACTAAGGTTTCTCACTCGCCTATCCACAGCACTAGCAATAATAACAAATAAATAAATTAAGTCTGGTCAAAATGATGTTCCTGTCATCAATGCCTGACTTGTCCTCAGAGGCCTCAAGTTGGTCATCAGCAGTTTACAGCTTCTTTGTCTTACAGGCACAAAGAATTGAGTATTACTACATATATATCCATTACCTATCCATTACTAATTCTTCCCTTGTGCTGACTTTAGTAAAAAGAGCTAAGCTGTAAGCAACTGGACTTCTTCTTGGAGCTTGAAGGTGTTTCACCTTTCCTCCAAAAAGCTTCTTCAGTTGCTTACAACTTAGCTCCTTTGACTACCATGACCTAGATGAATGAGAATCTACACAGATGTACTGACAATAATTTTGTAACCACACCATAACAGCAACACTGTAACTCCTTGCTGTTGTTTGGCAGAGGACTGATAACTGCAGCTCCTGTGGCATTCCTGGCAGGGACATCTTATGGGGGTGCTCCTCCAGGTACATCTCCCTCATAACCACGGCCTCTCAGCATCATCAGCCTCCAGCAATCTGGAGCAGCATCCTCTGCAACAGCAAGATCATCATACACAAACAGATGAAATATGCCAGATGTGGATATTAATACAGCACACTGAAGAGGCATGCATACATACTGCCTGGACATAGAAAGTAAACGATGCTCATCTTACATGTATAATAATATGGTCTGTATTTTTTATAAGCTACAGGGTTCCCTGGCAGGTCCACAACCGTATGCACACTACCCCCTGGTGGTAAGATATAACAATGACATGCTACATTTAACAGTGACTAGGGTCACTGCTAGTGCTACAGTAATACTTACAAGAGCAACTAAACCCTACAATTACAGATGTATGAAGCATCGATGAAGTTCAAATGCTAAGATAAAATGACCAGTGTGTTCTTTTTTTATTTTATTTTTTGACCACTAATAAGTGCATTTGCAAGACATTGAGTGTATCAACAAAGCTTAAATGCTAAGATGACATAACATGATGACCAATACCGTTTTTTGTTTTACTTTTTTCACCACAAAAGTGTGGATTTCAAAGATCTGAAGTGCATCGACATGCCATTAGTGCACCAACAGGTTTGCAGAGTCCGCATCATGCAGAGACAATAATACAGACCAGGATTGTTCAGATTGTCAGAATTGCATCTGATGCCAAGGGAGCTTTAAACACATACCACACAGTCAGCACTAATACTGCACGTGTGAGGGAGCGCCTTTGGGGACACTGCTCACTGGGTGGCTGTCAGAGGTCACTGCTGACAGTGACAGCAGAGAGTGTCTGTAAAATGAACCCATTTCCTTCAGGCTTACAACCTGCAAATTACACATTGCTTTGTCTCAGTCTGTCAAGAAAACATGCAGGGAAGCATTAAATCTAAATTTAAACTAATAATAATGCAATGAAATCAAATGTGTATACTTTTTGTATACATCTGGCTAGCTTACTCAACACATTTAATGTGTAGTATACTACTTCTTTATTGACATTTTTTAAAGAACCAACATAACCACATCCCTTCCACTCCATCTTTAAACCTTTACACAGATTTCCCCATATACCCACTCTACCCCTACCTGCTGTATAGATCAGTAGGACCTGGTTCTCGCGCAGTAATAATGAGATACTTGTGGCCCTGCCTGGTAGCACACCATAGATAGAGTGTATGCAAAGCGCCCTCTATCAAAATACTGTGTCATTGCAGTTTGGTACTGATTCGATACAGTCTTTAAAAGATTTTTGTAACTGAGGAGGAGCTGCCCATCCTACCCCTGGGATAGTGTCTGAACATATCTTGTCATAAGTCTTGTTTTAATTCTTGTTTAAAGACTTTTGTAGCCATATAACAGGGCTTTGTATACATTACACTACATATACATTAGGTAAATAGCTAAATAACCTCATATTCTGATATGTTCCCTTACATATCAGAATATGTAAATGGAGGTGGGGGTATAGGGGTTCCATAAATGGCATTACTTAAACTGAGCCAAACTAATATTTTTGAGGTTTCCTAATGGTGACCTTATGCCAAAGTGATTCCTAGCTCAAACACAAGCCTGTCAACATCTGGAACAGTTAACGCATAGTTGCCGCTAAGAGGGGTAGATCGGGATAATTCAGGGGGCCCACAGCTTCACAGGGGCCCACAGAGGGCTATGATATGTTAGGGTCGGGGCCAATTGATTTTCTTTCAGGGGGCCCAAATTTCTAGCGGCGCCCCTGCACGTAGTAGCCTAGTACTGTAGTAGTAGCAGTAGTAGTAGTAGTAGTAGTAGTAGTAGCAGCAGCAGTAGTAGTAGTATTATAGTAGTAGTAGCCTAGTAGCTGACATTGCATTTAGTTAGCTGAGACTGTGGGATGGAGAATTAGCAGACAGCAGAGTTGCTAATTAAAGATCAGTGCTAGCAGCCAGGCCTATAGGAGAGCTGCGGTGGTAGTCTGCTCTCTGAGACATGACTTTAACCTGACACCACAACTGGTGCTGCCAGTCCTAGACGACCACATCCCTGAAATCAAGACCTAGGTCAGCCATCTGTCATAGGCTGGTATAAGAGCATGCAAACAAACCATAAAACTGTGCCACCATGGTCAATAATTCAATTGGTTAGCCTCAGTTAACATTAATTGATGTACTTTAGGGTACCTTTGAAACACAGTTGTGTTTTTAGGCTACAAAGTGGGGTTATATCATCTCCACATCTCCACAAGTTACTATTACTAAGCTATTGCTATTTCTTTGTAATAGTACTGACTTGCTGACTTACAGTCATATTGGTTATTCCAAAATATGGTGTGGTGAATTAGCCTGTGACACAATTATAAGCTCTACAGCAGTTCTATACACAAAAAGGGGTTTTGTTTAAGTTAATGCAATTTCAGCATTGCAGTCAACTTATTCATACTGCCAACCTAAACTCTATTTTCTAAAATGTCATCATTCATATAAAATCACACATTTTTCCTGATATTCTAGTAAACTAAAAGCACTATCACTCTAAAGACTAAATACATGAGTACAAACTGGGTCCAACTCTGCTATTTTATTTTAAACCGGAGCTGAAAGAAACCACTAAACCTCTGCACCTTTACCACACTCGGTGAGTTTTAACTAGCCCTCAACAAAGCACCAATTCAGCCCAGCCAAATAAAAGCAAACGGTCTCACCTTTGTGAGTTCTAAGCTGTGTGTGCAATTGCTGGGGGATCACATTTTGCAGTCTGCACCACCTCACTCTAAGCAGGACATACAGTACTTTATGTAGCGTATGCCATCCTCTGACTCCATGGCAAATGCAGACCATCTTGGTATGGAAGGGGATTTTCAATCAGACCAATGAGCTGAGAGCATGAAATACACTACTGTTGCCCTCCTATCATTGCCTACTCAATTAACCCTATAAATAACACCCTCATGACAAATGGATACAATTACAGCAGTCTCACCATGGCAGTGAGGATGAGCCAGTGAGTGGCTCTAGCAATAGATGGTACCAAAATAAAAATAAGGTTGTACTACATTACATTACATTACACTTAGCAGATTATTTTATCCAAAGTCACTTACAAGCAATAGATTAGTACTAAAACATTTCATACTGGTCACAAGTCATACTGGTTATTCCAAAATATGGTGTGGTGACAAACTAGCCTGTGACACAAAATGGAAAAAAACAACTTTGAGTTTGTGCCACCTAGTAGACTGAAGAGAGCTGATTGGGAGTACCAATATAAAGTGAAAAAATCTGGTGTTGTGAATGCAAGAAGAAGGAAAACCCCTCCACCTATCAGCACCCCCATGTACGTGGACGTAAACAAACGAGAACCATATGCACCCTGTGCTGGTATACATAGAAGAGGAGTGTGTGTGTATGGTGTCGGGGATCTCCAATGGATCTCCAATGGAGGACAAAAACATTTGTTTGCCAACAAATTTGACCCAGAGGTTGATGATAATGCTATTACATGCCTGGAACATTATATGCACAACAAGGCAACTGATCAGACTAGAATATGGTAAAAAAAAAAATGGTGAGTGAAAAGGCCATTTATTAATTCTTAGAATGAACAATGATACTACACCATCCCACTTTCACTCTGAAACTCTAATATTTAAATTTAAATGTAAAAACTAGTTTTTAAATTTTATTTTATTTTTAATTTTACTATTATTTAACTTTAAATTTAAATATTTGCATGATGAAGCCAGAAATCTTTGCTACATACTGAAATAGACTGTGCACAGTTAGAATTGTGCAGACTCTTGTAAATTAGCTCTTACTGCACTGAGTCACAATAAAAGGACACAGGCAACAATTACAGGCTACAAAACAGGCATCAGTTTTTTTCATGGTTACCAGACCATATATTTTATAAATATTTCATTGTGTTTGTAATGTCTCTTTATTTTTTTGTATTTGCACTTTTTGCCCATCTTACTACCACCCCAGATTCCAATGAAGTTGGGACGTTGTGTTAAATGTAAATAAAAAAGAAATGCTATAATTCTGAAATCATACAAGCAATATATGTGTTTGAGAATAGTCCAAGGACAACATATCAGTTATTGAAAGTGGAGTTTTTTGTTGCTGTATTCTGCTCATTTCAAAATTCAGGCCAGCAACGTGCCTCAAAAAAGTTGGGACGGTGTCAATAAAAGGCAGAAAAAGATGATGACAAGATGATTAATATGTTTAAAGCATAGGGGAGACCGGGGCTGGTTGGATCAGGGGCAGGTTGAATCAGTGTTAATTTCCAAGCCACTATAGGGTGCTGAGACACAATTCCAACACTAAAATGATGCCCATTAGGACCAGAGTAAGTCAAGTTATGTAAGAGGTCTCAAAGTCATTAACCCTTTAGGTGAGTAAAACTTTTTAGTTTTGGGGGGTCAATTCCTGGATTTTACTCCCAGAAGGGTAACAGTTAGGGATTAAAAAATTACTTGTTTTAAATGATTGTCAAGGGACTCAGCTATAACGTAAAATAAAGTTTGAGATCCTGAGGTGACTAATGGTAGCAGGCTAACAGTGTTTGTGGAAAAATCTGTACCTCAGTGTGGGCGGGGTTGGTTGGCTCAACAGTTTACATGAAAAAGGCCCATTGGTAAATGAGCATTTTATATAGGGTGTTTAAAAAAATGACATAATTTGAAATGGGAATATTAAAAAGGTGGATTAGGCAAGATTATAATTATTATTATAAATTTTCAATTATAATTCAAATACAACCCTATTTGGTAACACTTTATAATAACTACTCCCTATAAATCATGTATAATGTATTTGCAAACACTTAATTAACCCTTTGTTCATCATTTTTAACCATTATTTTCCACATTATTTGTCATCCATTAATCAGTTATAAACATATTTATATTCTGTCTGCTTCTCTGTTGGCTGTTTGTCAGTATAAATGAAGAAAAGAGGCGCGTACATTCAAAAAACATATAATCACAGGTGCTAGAGCTGACTTTGCAGAGAACCATATGATTACACGTTCTTTTTCAAACTTCGTTCGGTGTTTCACTATGGGAATCGCTTAGGGCGTGACCATCTACGGAAGCTCCAATGACATCACGTCTGTCCATGACAGACAGGTCGACCTCTTTGGGCTCCGCCCCTTGGGTATATTACCCGTCGACCTCCCTGAATCAGGTATTCACGCTTTCTTCCCCGTGAATATTCTACAGCTCCACAAGCGCTTAAGGTAAGGCTGTGCTCGCTTAACTGTTCATAGACGGACCGTTAAGGAATCCGTCGCCGGACGCGACTGCAGCTTATTACTAATAAGTGCTAAGTTTAGTGCCTTCGTCAAGAAGTGTACTGTTGGCTGTTAAGTCAGCTAACTTAATCGTTACGGTCTTGGTAAAGTCTCCGCGTCGTGGCGAGCTTTCCCAGAGAGAGTAACGTGGTAGACTTACTACACAGCTAGCCTACTTAGCTTGGCTTTGGCATTTGGTTTCCTTAGCCAAAGCTATCTGATCCGCTTAGCATTCACTTGCTCGGGCGGGCTTGTGGTTGTTCAGTCAGCCACTCTGGAGTAGCGACCGTGCCAGGCACGCTATCCTGGTTCTGAATCTTCCGGTAATCGGTATTAGCCTCTGCATTCAGTTGCAGAGGCCTCCTATTGAATTCCTTCCACCTAGCATTGACTTGCCCGGTGGGGGATACGAACGGGCTAACGGGTTACTGCCATAGTGTTACAACGAGCCCGATTCTTAGACGAGTTCAAACGAACTAGTTTTTAGCTTGCCCTGGCTCTAGCATCGTAACGACGAAGCTAGCCCCAGCAAGTGCTAACTTATATTCCTGACTAACGTGTTGTGGCGAGCAGGCTTCACGCTAGAGTTTTTGCTGGCCGGACAAGTGACCGTCTGTATGTAGAATACCGGACATTTGGAATATCTAACGGACCTCACTCACTCACAACACGCCGACATAGCTGCGTCGTTTTTTTTATTCCAAAGCTGCGTCTTACCGCATCCTGTAATGCCGAGATATGACAAAACTACGTCTGTTCCACAAAATTAATTTATTTTATCAGTTATCAAATAAGAAGCTTGTAAGTTAGGCTACTATAACCATTTCAAAGACCATTAAACTGTGTGATGACTCACGTAAGAGATTTAGGAAAGAACACAGAACAAATGTGGGCAGCTGCAAATGACACAACAACTCATTAGGCTTATAAATAAAAAATTAAGAGTTGGCGAACAAAAACGTCCGCATTTTGAGTGCATCTCATTTTCTGCGCAATTTCATTCCATTGAAGTGCTCCGCTGCACGATGAAAGTTGAAGTCTTTCAACCCCGGCCCGCTGCTGGAAATGCGCATCAGCCTCGTCACCTTTTTCTCTGACATGCGGTTTCGGATTGAGGTCTTTATGAGGGAAAAGCCCCTTTCTGCTGCTACACTTGACACGGGATTGTACAGGCAATCTTTGCCAGCTTTGCCCAGTCTGGGAAAATGTCTCCCAATTCTCGAATGACGGTCTCGCAAGCAGTGAGGAAGTTCAGGCCGCCGTATCCACGAAGCGCTGTCAACAATGGCACAACATCTCGCTGGGCATTCTCACGGTAAATTAAAGGTTCCACGGTGCTGCCATCGGTCTCTTTTGGTGTCCCGTAATGCTCCATCAAGGGCTTGGCTGCATGATGAGCATATTGGTGTATTTCTGTTAAAAGATCAGAAAGATTTTGTAAACCAACCAAAGATTTTGTAAACTTTTTGTAAAGCGACCAGGAAGGCGCTATAGTCTATAATAAATAGGCCTAATAACAAAAAAAATAATAGCCTACTTCTATTATTTAGCTACTATTATTCTTTTATAATAATAATAATAATAATAATGATAATAATAATAATAGGCCTAAATGATTAAACAGACCACTAACAAACTCACCACAGGACACGGGGTATCTGTCAGGATTGAAGATCAAGTCTTTTAAGGATATTCAGGTCATCATGGGGGAATCTCCTCTCGAGCGCCTCGATGAGCTCTTCGATGTACTTCCTTGTGTTGTTGAACGTGCGCACATGTACCCTCCGTCACTGCAACGTCCTTGAATTTGCCGTCCACGTACTCACGATGAAAGCTTTGCTCCTCTGGGCCTGGGGTGTGTCTCAGATGGGTTAGTGCAGCCACGGACGCTTGAACCATAGGTGAGATGCAGCCCAAATTGACGTTTTCCCTCTGGAAACACTTGTTCAGTTTATCCATGACAGGCAGGGCATCAGAGAGGGTGTGTGTAAGGACAATGAATTTGTATGACCCACGGCCTTGCCCAGGGAGAGCCAGCGCACGGCGCATTGCTGTTTCAAGCTTATCATGTCTTCGTCGGTGAGGGTAGCACTGAGCTCTCGTAGTCGACTCGTTCTGGTTGCAGAATTTTTGTAAAACGAGTAAACCGAATTGATTGTGCGCTTGTAATTTGCAACCATCTGGACAGCCTTGGATGCATCCGATGCTGCCAGCGCTACACGGTGAGCAATGCAGTGCACCTGAACAGCAAACACACTCTCTTTCTTTAACAGAGCACCAACTCCAGCATGGGCCCCCATCATGACACTGGCTCCGTCAGACCCAAGACCCATGACCCGGCCAACATCCAAACCCCTCTCCTTCAGCGCATCCACTACATTAGAATAGATGCTTTGGGCCGTTCCTGATTGGATTGTGTAGTTGCCAAGAAAAATTGTCTCTGCCTTGCCGCTGTTCTCAAATTTCAGGTAGACGATCAGCTTTTGGTCTATGGTGATGTTTCGTCAATTATTAACCCGAGGAATTCACTCTGTTTCAGTTTCTCATCAAGCTCTTCTATTAGCGTTTTCTCAATGCCAACTTCCATGTCATTCAGAGACTCGTTGTTGTGGTACATATTGGCACTGTACTGAAAATCAGGGGCTTCTAAAGACTGAAGCAATTCTGTCAGTCCACGAAACTGATGACTTGGGATGTCACTTTTAGCCATATGGTAGACCACTTTCATCTGTGGCACGAGCGAATCTCTTTTCGACTTGGCGACAATATCACAGTGATGCTTCATAGCACTTTGCTGAGGTGTTAACGATAAAGCAGATCTGTGGTCAGAGGACTCGCTGTGCTCGACTAAGGCAGATTTTTTTTTAAATTAATCGAGCCTTTGGTGAAGCCATTGTTTTTTCCTGCTTTCTCACAAATGATACAAAACATTGTCTCTACACCTCCATCTACCTTTCGTGCCTGAGCCAACGGAATTGCTCTGCCCATTCTCCTTTGAAACTGCGCTTGGTCCGCTTTTTTGCGGGCTCACCGGCTGCTGTATCTTCTTTATCAGCCGATGACATCTGTACTGATGATGCCGCAGTGTCATTCGTTTCGGACACTGTTTTTTTGAAAAACAGACCAAGACTCATCTGTTTTGCCATTATTATAGCTGCGTTGGTTTATCTAATCTGTTCTCTGTACGGGGATAGGCGATTGCAAAACATCTGGTTGCTAGGACAACCAGATATTTCGCGGTAGAACTTGCCAGCTGCGGAGAAGTGTCTGGTAGAATTTCGGCCAATTCTAGCTTTATTCAGTTTTATATAACTGTTGCTTTGTATTGTTTATAGGCATATTACAAAAGAGCAAATTCACTGATTAATTCACTTGTGTGTTTTAATTTTTTAATCGGACATTTTGTCCGGTCACATATTACTATGCCGGTCATGCATGCTTGCGAAACGGCCAATGTCCGGCCACAGCCGGCTAACGTGAACGCTGGTGGCGAGTCTTTATTAAAGTTAGTGATGTTTTTCTCCTCTTTCTCTCGCAGTATGTCTTTCGACTCTACCCCCGTCAAGGGGAAAGATCCGGGTCAGAAGGAGGCTGCATCCCGCCCTTGCCCTGCATCATGCGGGGCTACCATCTCGGGCAGGTACCCTCACGCATTATGCATCGTCTGTATGGGAGTTCAACACGCCCAAGCGACGCTGCTTGACCCTCAGACCTGCACTCACTGTGCTTCGATGCCTCAGAAAGTTAGAGAGAGGAGGATGAAGGTGGCTGTTACCAACGACCGAGACCCCAGTCTGTCATCAGCTTCGGCTAAAGCCACCACCAGCACCCATCTGCCTCGACCCTCAACAAGCTGGGGGGACATGATGGAGAATGCCTCCCAGGAGGAGACTCCCACCTTCGGGCACCTCCTGGCTGGAGTTCAGGAGGAGGAGAGTCTGGAGGGTGAGGTCGATGCCACCTCCGACATGACACTGTCAGCGAAGACTGATGAGGAGGACGATGACGTCTCCCTGCAACAGTCCAGACGCCCCAGTGTCAATGAGCAAACTGGTGCAACAGACCCCAATCCTTTTGAGGTCTGCAAGAGGGCAGCCGCCAAACTGTCTATTCCTTGGCCAGCAGCTCAGGACACTGAGGGGGTGGAGAGAGACCTCTACGACGGCCGGAGGCTTCCTCCAGCTCAGGTCGTGGCAAAACAACCAGCAGTCCCCGCCTGCATGAAGGAGATGCGCCGTTTCTGGTCAAGCCCTCTCAAAAGCAAGCTGCCCACGAGGGACTACACTAGATTAGAGATCCAGGGTATGGATGAGCTGGGCCTGTCCGGCCCTCCAGCGGTGGAGACTTCAGTGGCTTACCACCTCCATCCTAACCGCCGCACCATCTCCGCCGCCTCCAACATTTCTCTGCCCAGCAAAATGGAACGCTTCACTGCGTCCACTTACCAGCGCATTTACAAGTATGCAGCTCAGTCAGTGTGCTCACTGAATATGGTCACACTGCTGTCAGCTTACCAGGTGGAGATCTTGGAAGAAATGGGGCGGCAGCTGGACTCAGAGTCACCGAATCCGATGCTCTGGGACAAAATATGTGTGGTGAACGACCTGCTCTTGCGCTCCTCCCGGGGTGCAGTGCAAGGCTGTGGCCGTGTAATGGGGCTGGCGGTGGCAGGAGAGAGGTCCCTATGGCTTAACCTGTCGGGCCTCGGGGACATGCAGAAGGCTGAGGTGATGGAAGCTGCCTATCAATAATAAAGTTTCCAAAATCGCATACAGGCCGAGGGCCAAGGGCGATTTCACGTCTGCAAAACAAAACGCTCATAAAACAGTGTTTTCCCTGCCCAGCTCCTGCACGTCACTCCGGCCCATTCTAGATCTTCGTGTGTTAAACAGGTACCTGTGCAAATACAAGTTCAGGATGCTGACACACAAAGTGTTTTGTCAATCTATTCGCCCCAACGATTGGTTTGTGACAATAGATGCGGCAGACGCCTTCTACCATATCGAAGTGTTCCCTGCACACAGAAAGTTTCTGAGGTTTGCCTTCCAGGGCATAGCCTACGAGTTTCAAACCTTAGCTTTCAGGTTAGCGTTAGCACCTCGCTGTTTCAGCAAATGTGTAGAAGCAGCGCTGGCTCCACTAAGATACAAGGGGATCAGAATCCTGTCTTATTTAGACGATTTTCTTCTTTGTGCCCACTCAAGAGAACAAGCTCTGCTAGATTCCAAAACAGTGCTGACACATTTAGAGAATCTGGGGTTCAAGATAAACAGGGAAAAGTCGTTTGGTGCCTTCACAATGCACAGATTACCTGGGGCTACACCTAGACTCCCGTTCCTACCGAGTCAGACTATCAGACCCGAGAATAGTGACGTTCTCACGGTGCCTAAACCGCTTTCATTCACAGAGAGTAGTTTCGTTCAGGCAGTGCCTGAGCATGCTAGGTCTGATGGTAATAGCAATTTCAGTGGTACGGTGGGGTCTCCTCATGATGAGAGACTTTCAACGTTGGGTAGCAGCACTCCGCCTGTGCTCACGGCGTCACTTAAACCGTACAGTCAAAGTGACGGCGATGTGTCTAATGGCACTCCATTACTGGAGAAATCCCTCTGTCCTAACGACGGGGGTCCCTCTAGGGTGGGTGTTGTCAAGAATTACGTTAACAACGGACGCTTCTCTGTCAGGCTGGGGAGCAACACTGGGGGGCAGAACGGTGAATGGCGTCTGGCCCGTCCAGTTAAAGAAAGATCACATAAACTATTTAGAACTACTAGCAGTGTTCTAGGCTCTGAAACATTTCCAAGACATATTGAAGGACCAACATGTCTTAGTGAAAACAGACAACACAACAGTGGTAGCTTACATCAATCGCCAGGGCGGCACTCGCTCTCTAAAGCTACACAGGTTGGCAAAGAAATTGCTGCTTTGGTGCAGCACTTGGTTTCTGTCAGTCCGCGCAACGCATGTGCCAGGGGTACTGAACAGAGGGGCCGATCTCCTGTCACGGGGAAATCCCCTGTACGGAGACTGGACACTTCACCCGCAGGTAGTGGCTCAGTTATGGCAGAGGTTCGGGCAGGCAACCGTAGATCTCTTCGCCTCACGGGAAAACACACAATGTCCTCTTTATTTTTCCCTAGCAGACGAAAATGCACCCCTGGGTGTGGATGCATTAGCTCACCAGTTGCCAAACGCCCTGATCTACGCGTTCCCACCCCTGAGTCTGATCACCCCCACACTAGCCAGGGTGAGGGAACAGGGCCTGTCACTGATCTTGATAGCCCCCTACTGGCCGTCCAAACACTGGGTAGCAGAAATAGTTCAGGTGCTTGCGGGCCCACCGTGGCCCTTGCCCATACGAAGGGACCTCCTGTCTCAAGCGAGAAGGGAAATTTATCACCCTCATCCAGACAGACTGGCTCTTTGGGCCTGGCCCGTGAGAGGTGGAATCTGAAGGCTACAGGCTTGCCCCCAGCGGTCATTGAAACAATACAGGGTGCAAGGACCTCATCCACACAGACTTTATATGGCTGTAAATGGCGAGTCTTTGAGAATTGGTGCGCTGAGAGGGGTATTGTCTCCTTCCAGTGCTCGATTGTAGAGCTTCTCTGCTTTCTACAAGATTTATTAGATAAGGGCAAGGCCTATTCTACAATAAAAGTCTACCTAGCGGCAATCTCAGCTTGTCATGTAGGTTTTGGAGACAAACCAGTTGGGCAACACCCACTGGTGTGTCGATTCATGAAGGGTGCACGCCGTAAACGTCCCGTTTCCAGACCTCTTGTCCCTCTGTGGGACTTAGCACTGGTCCTAGACGCTTTATGCTCTCACCCCTTTGAACCTATGGAAGGGGTGGGTTTGAAGTTCCTCTCTATCAAAACTGCATTGCTTGTAGCACTGACCACAGCAAAGCGGGTGAGTGATATGCAAGCCTTCTCAGTTAAGCCTTCATGTTTACAGTTTGACCAGGGCTTTACGAGAGTACATCTCCGCCCTAACCCAGGGTTTGTGCCTAAGGTGGTTGACTCTGCCTACAGATGTCAGACGGTAGAGTTAGTTGCTTTTCACCCACCGCCTTTTACGTCAGCAGAGGATAAGAAACTGAACTGTTTGTGTCCTGTTAGAGCACTCTGTGTGTATGTACAGAGAACAGCAGATTTCAGGAGGAATGATCAGCTGTTTGTGTCGGGCTACTCCTCACAGAGGGAAGTCTCTGTCACGCCAGAGACTATCACACTGGATCTTGGAGGCTATATCGGTGGCGTACCAGAGTAAGGGCTCCCAGCCTCCAGAGGGCCTAAGAGCACACTCCACCAGGGGCATGGCCACATCCTGTTTAGGGGTGTGTAAGTAGAGGACCTTTGTAATGCTGCAAATTGGGCCTCAGGGAACATGTTTGTTCGGTTCTATAGGCTAAATGTGTCTGGTACATCTTTAGCGCATGCAGTGCTGGAGGTGGGGTCCGCAGCTGTGATCTAAATTCTCTTGCCTAGGTACTAGTAGGTACAAGATGAGGTGCAATCCGGGAGTGGTCTATATCTCCCATAGTGAAACACCGAATAAAGTTTGAAAAAGAACGTTAGGTTACTCAACGTAACCCTGGTTCTTTGATAACAGAGTGAGGTGTTTCACCAACAATTCCCTCCTTGCAGAAGGTAGGGAAGAAACCATCTTGAATATCTGATTCAGGGAGGTCAATGGGTAATATACCCAAGGGGCGGAGCCCAAAGAGGTCGACCTGTCTGTCATGGACAGACGTGATGTCATTGGAGCTTCCGTAGATGGTCACGCCCTAAGTGATTCCCATAGTGAAACACCTCACTCTGTTATCAAAGAACCAGGGTTACGTTGAGTAACCTAACATTTTCAGTCATTTATTGAGTGAACTGTATTTATTTTACATTAGCTTATATGTGAGCCAACCAACCCCGCCTACCTGAGCCAACCAACCCCGTGCTGGGGCAGGTTGGCACAATTTCTCAAAGCCAGTTATATCATACATTACTCAGAACAAGAAATATTTTGTTGACATTGGCCGGGTTTCCCAGTTAAGAACCTTCTTAACGAGTTAAGAAGGCACTTAAGAAGAGGTCGGCTAAGAGGAAGCGTTAAGATAAGAGTGTTTCCCAAACGCCTTCTTAACGCCCTTCTTACCAACGTCTTAAGAACCGTCTTATCTGCCTTCTTAACTGGAGCGCAATGAGCAATCGATCTCAGCATGGCCGATTGGAGGGCATAGTTACCATAGTAAAATAAAAGGTTTTAGAGCGCTACTCTAGAATCTTTGGTAAAATGCTCCAAACTGAAGTGGTATAACACGTGGCGTCTGACTGAACTCATCAATAAAATAGCCTACCGGCTAAAAGTATGACATTTGTCGTCACGAGTCACGACACAAAAACAAAGTGACACATATAGCCTAATAATACCGAAACAAAGACCAGGGAAATAAAAATGGAAACACAAAATGAAATCAGTAGCCTGTCATTTCATTTAATGTGTAGGCTATATTCTTATCTGTCTGATAGAAATCTGCTACATGAGGAGAATATGTGTGAAAACCGAGAAATTGGCGTCCCCTTGTCATGAACGATAGGGAAAACACGATCAGGAAAACTGGACGTACTGCATTAATATCTCCTTGCTTACTGTCACATTGCTTTACCTGCCTGAGGGGGGTGCTGTTTTCACTGTTTTGTCGCTAAGAAGGGTGTTAAGATTGGGTTCAGAACTTCTTAGAGATCCTTCTTAACGGCAGGTCTTCTTAGGCTAAGAAGCATTTTGGGAAACGCGGTTGCTTACGGGAGCCTTAAGAAGGGTCTTAAAGGAGAACTTTGGTGTAAAATGAAAATTTGCCTGTTAAAACATCATCCCGAGTTGGTATGTGTACCGAGGAGCAAAAATTATTCAGCCCGCTGCATTCAGAGTTAAACTATTTTTTATCGTTTGCCCCAGAAGGCTAACAATGGAAGTGGTAGGTGCCCTTAGACGAAGCACCACGACAAAGCTATTTTTAAACCATTAAAACAGCTCGAAGAAACTCCACACTCTATCGGTAGTACAACAAAGGCCCTGACATTAAAAACGAGGCACTGAGAACTTTGTAAGTGTACACAACGTCTATTAATAAAACAGGTTTGATAGGCAGTACCTTGCTCCTCACATATTCTCCTCATGTAGCAGATTTCTATCAGACAGATAAGAATATAGCCTACATATTAAATGAAATGACATACTGATTTCATTTTGTGTTTTCTGTGATTGCTAGGTGTGCTTTCATCAGGACAGACCTGATACCGTCTCATTATGGGGTTTAGATTTGATATGTCTCTCCCTACATATCAGTGTTTCTTTTCTTGTTTTGTGGTTCTTTTGTTGTTTTTGTTTTATCAACAAAAAAATAGAAATAAGCATTGAGTCCTTTAACATTCTTAATCATGCCTTAACAGCACGGCTATGGAAATACTAGTTTAAATCTAAGTTTGTGTTTTTCAAACTCTTCTTCATCCTTCTCTTCACATAGACTTCCTTAATAACAGACATTTTCCTCTAACTTAAAGACAAAAAGAATAGAAATGGAATTGCGGTTGGGGGAGATATAATTATTTAAAAAGTATGCAAAACTAAATTATTTATGTACAACCCCAACTGCATCTCCAATTCCCCAATGTTGCTGGCCTCAAATTTGAAATGACCATGAATATCCCATACAACAATAAAAAATCCAGTTTCAATAACTGGTATGTTGTCTTTGGACTATTCTCAAATACAAAAATTGCTTGTATAATTTCAGAATTATAGCAATTATTTTTTATTTACATTTAACACAGCGTCCCAACTCCCAATGGAATTGGGATTGTAAAAAACAAATTCATTAAACCAACACAAGTTCATTTGTACAATGTTTCTCAGTCCCTTCAGCTCTTCATTGTAACTTCATCTCATGGGATAGCTCCTCTTCTTCGACAACTAGAGGCAGGCAACAATACAGCAATGCATGCTGTTATATGGCAATCAGTGTAGGGTGCAGCAATACATTATGTTGTATACCAGTTAATATTCAGCTCTTATGCACTATGATAGACTTGGGACCCATGTAATAATAATAATAATAATAATAATAATAATAATAATAATAATAATAATAATAACACAGACAACACAAACACAGTGATACAAAACCAACAATAATAAATGAAGAATGGCTGTAAGGTCATGAAAGGTTGGCCAAACTTTTTTTTCCACCAGCAAAAAAAAATAAAAAAAATCCAGCTGTGTAGACGGGGCCTCATTCTCGCTCTGGCTTGGCTGCTGGCTGCAGCCTCTCCCTGTCTCTCTCTCCCTTTTCCTTTGTCCTTTTATGCACTGCATTCCACAATGCTGACTTTCACTACACATTGGAGTAACTCTACAGTTACTGATCTCGTTTGAAACTTGTTTTAATAAATGATCATTGTTAACATTACGTTCGGTGTGGTCTCCCTTATGTTATCTCCGCTCTGAGCCAAGTGGGCATAACAATACATTAGATATCTATATATAAACGCTTTTATATCAGCTGAAATCCCCAATCTGTTTCGATGAATACAGAGTAAAAACAAATTCTGTCTTACCCAAAAACATTAGTATTTGAATATTGTTACTTGAATGACTTCATGGTCACAATTATACTTCACTGTATGGCTCCGACTGTCTGACTGCCCATTCCAAGATGGCGGCTGTATTTCCCGTGTCCCAGCCACAGACATCCTATACATGTGACGTCACTTTCTGGCACGCACGGCACAGCACGGCGAGTATACCAAATGCTTTAACCTCACACACTCAAACACACACACAGACACAGACACACACACGCACGCGCACACACACTTATACTCCCAGACATAGAAGCACACATGTATGCACACTGAACTCAGTGGCTGCACAAGTCACATTACTGGACTGGTCTCTGCATAGTAACACTTTGTAATGTGTGGTTCACGTTTGTTAATACATTTGCACTTTTTATTTATAACATCTATTATCTTTTAGCTCTTTGTACTTAGCTAAGCCTTTAAGGCCCTTAGCTCACTCCTCTATTTCTATATTCTGTATCTATCTGTGTTGCCACATCAGGGGTCTAAAATTAACTTAATTTCCATTCTATACATATGGCAGATTTGACGATATACAGCTAACTTTGACTTTAATATTCTGATTCCAGGGTCCATGTTAGATATTGGGAGGCTGCCCGTCCAGGGTTGTCACTATATGGGATACGAATTTAGCCAAAAGTGACCTAAATTCTTGCAAAGCATAAATAAAAGTGTTACTGAAAACCTAACCCTAACCCTAGTGATAAATAAATACAATATATATAGTGAGAAATAATACTTGGCTAGCTATTGGGTCGGGAGCCATGTGTTTACAAGTGCCAGCTATGTATCGAGGAATGAGATTTTTAAGTTTCTGTCACTTCCGGCTGTAAGTGTATCCCATCTAGTGTTTGCCCCTGTCCAGAGACAACAGCTGGGGAGAGAAAATGAAGCCAGCGTGCTATGTAGGGAAACTGGACACGCCAACAGGAGCGTGGTATGTTGCGCACACTGATGTCTTGTCACAGGCCTTCTTAAAAAGACCTAAAATTGACTTTGACATTGCTTTTTGTGTTTAAATCATAAATGGGATGGGACCTAATTACCTATTGAATATGTTTCAGTCATATGCACCAACTAGGTCTCTTGGATCACATCAGAAAAATCTGTTGGTAGAACCTGGTGTTAGAACCAAATGTGGTGAAAGCTCTGAAACCAACTTCCAGAAGACATTAAAAATGCTCCTGTTGGCAAATCTAGACTTAAGACCAAACTGTTTTCAGATGCTTTCTGCTAATGATTTCTAATAATGTTATACTTATTTGTGTGTTTTTTATGCTTTTATATCTTTTATCTACCACATACCTATTTTACTTTTATGCTTTTACACTTATTTTATCTTTTGTGCTTCTACACTTATGCTTTTACATATTGTCCTTTGCTTTTATTTTTGTGATGCACATTGAATTGCCGCTGTGTATAAAATGCGCTATACAAATAAACTTGCCTTGCCTTGCCTTGCCTTGCCTGGCCTGGAAGGCATTGCAAGGGTAATGTCACAGGCCCTTTCCAACAATGTGTCGAGCAAATGGCATAGCAGTGTTAGGGAAAGAGAACAATGTCACTATAAGGCTTGTGGTCTGAAAGAATCAGTGTCATCGTCATGATGCAGTACATGTTATTTTATTTTGGGTCCTTGCTCAGCAAGAGGACATCCAGACTGAAAACTTACCACTCAAAAGCCATACTTCCTGGAACCACAGACCTCCAAACACTCTCAGCACCAGCATACACTGCCATATTAGGAGATGCTGTATATACAACAATGTGGGAGTTGGAATGAGAGACTGTGTGTGTGTGTGTGTGTGTGTGTGTGTGTGTGTGTGTGTGTGTGTGTGTGTGTGTGTGTGTGTGTGTGTGTGTGTGCATGTGTGTTGACACAGATTAGCCAGGATTCTGTGCAAATGAAGTGCAACTGTTGTAGCTTAGAGTTGTTTTTGAGTTGTGACTTTACTGAATGCTTTGTACTCCCCATGTCTCAGTATTGTCCTTTTCACATTCAAGACCCCTTTCCTGTGACGTATGATCTCTTCCAATCATATTGCTAGGTCCTGTTTCTCTGCAATCATTATAAAACAATCATTATTAATTAATAATTATAAATAATAATTATATGTTTAAATAAACTACAAAAAAACGTATTCACTTTATGATAACGCTAGAAACATCACTGGGTATGATAAGGTTTACATAGGCACAATAACGACCACAGCTTCTGGGAACACTTGAGGGGAGCCAACCCACTTTGCTCAACCCACAGACGGAACTTGAAGACCCAACGTGGTTTCCCGGCAAAGCTTCAAGACTCAACTGTAACACTTTGTTTTTGACAAACTCCATTCAACTACCTGGCTGAGAAACATTGAACCCTGCCTGTGCTCTGCGGCTATCAAAGAGCAGTATGGCTTTTGGAGCAGTGAACCATCCACCACAATACATGCCATCAACTCAAGACCATGTGCCAATGCAGGTTGTTTCTTCTGCGGAGCAAAGACGACAGGTTTATGTGAACATCCAGATGCCAAAGCACCACACTGTCTGGTCTGTGTTCCATCTCGTCTACTGCAACCCATGTTGCTTGGGGCTGATAGCCTTCTGGTGCTCCATAAAGGTAGGTAAACATGACCATTTGTTTTCGAATGAACACATCGCTATTTTGGAGATATGCCTCATTTTGCCATTGCCTTTAAAGTTAGACAATAGGGTTTTTTTTAACTTGCGTATTTTCTTTGCAGTCAAATTACACAAAATTTTAAAAACCTAATATTGCTAAAACTGGTTAAACCTGATATTGCTCTTACAGCTTTGGGTTTGGCTTCAAGACTGGTTCAAAGCGGGCTTTGAAAATTCAGCACAGAAAGGTTCACACTCATTTTAATGAAATGTCATACAGGCAACACACTCGCAACATAATGTATAATAGATTCAATCAAACCTCAGTATATGTTAATCTTACATGTAGGCCTGCTCATTTTTATGCAGCCGATGCCCCTGTCTGATGGTGGGTAATACCCAGTTGCTAATACCCAATTGTCTAACTTTAGGCGTCATGGCAATTGACCTAATTTCCCAAAACAGTGATGTGTGTCTTTAAATACATCAAGCTTTCACATTCATTTCAGAGTTTATAATAACAAAGAAGTCTAAAGTGTACTTTATATATGTGTTGGCAAGACGAACGGCCTATACCAGAATAATTCTGCTTGGAAAGAAGGTAAATGATTCAGTCAATTGCTTAAAAAAATTAAGAAGCAGATCAAAAATCTGATTGTATTCATTATAGAGCAATGCAAATATAGTATAATGGCATTTGAAATAATCAAATCAGGAACTACATTCCTAGACCTCTAGTATAACATTTTATTATGTTTCAGGAAAGAAAGTAAAAAGACTTATGGCTTAAGGTTTATAGATGTATGATACTGAGTAATGTTGTGCTGTTTTCTTACAGTCACGAGACCGTTTAATCGCAGGGGACTTTGAAGGTGCCAGACGTTATGGATCCACTGCGAAAATGTTCAACGCAGTTTCTCTTGCCATATTTCTTCTCCTAATTATTGGCCTACTTGTCGGGGTTTTTTATGTGTTATCCCTACCCATGGCAATACGTCTTCGGTACTGACCTATTGTGATATTGTATTTTTTGGCAAGAATTACAGTATTTTCGAATTTTGTCACGTATTTTTAAATGCATTTGTTGTTTTACCAACCATTTTATGAAGATTCTCACTGCTGTATTGTGTCTAGCCTGTTGAAGGTTTTACTGTAAACTGTAATATATGGTTAGTAAATAAATCCTCAAGAAAACAATGAATATGCTTATGTTTGTACCTTTAGTTGTTACGTTGTATCTGTGACATTTTTAAGTTTGAATCCTTTCACTGCATCGATGAGCATGTAATAAAGTAGAACGGCTGCAGTCCTGTTGCCCAGTGTGTGAGTGGTTACGCTGCCTGTAAGATGCATATGTATGTATGTAAACACCAGACAATGATAAAATAACCTTTCCAGTTGTCAAAAAATGCATACTAATTTAAAAGTTGATATGTTCTCATTTTTAGACAGCAGTATACCCCTTTGCAGAGCCCTGTCAGTGGTCTAGTCCAGTGTTTCTCAAGCGGCAACATGATTGTTAAATTGTGTTGGTTGAAAAATAAGTTATTTTGGGCCACGGACACAGACGATTTCTACAGACGCTTGATACTTGCAGAGTACATTATTTAACACAAATTGATCACTTCTATAAAGAGGTGACAGAGACTCAGGAGATAGAGTTGACCAGCAATCGGAGGAACGCTGCTTCAGTTCCAGCTCCTGACTAGCTTGCAGTGTCCTTAAACAGCATACTGATCCCCATACTGTTCCCAGTGCTGGTTGGGGTCTTGTATGGCAGCCTGCCAGCATTGGTGACTGAGATCAAGAATGGGTGAATGTGAGACATGAAATGGTAAAGTGCTTCAGGTTATTCTGCACAGCGTGTGAAAGTGCTACATAACTGCAGTCCATTTAAAGTCTATAAATGCAAATAACAACATGTACACTGAAAAACAATAAACTAACAGAAACATCAAAAATCGTGATAAAAACCAAAAAGCTCAATCTTGTTTAGAAAAATTAGGAAAGACAAAAGAAAAGATCCAACTTGAACTGACAAAAAAAGTGCTTCAAATATGTCCTCTTGAGCCTTGAAACATATCTGTAGACATTGGTTTTCCTGCATAAAAAAGTTACAACAGAAAATAGAGTTTTCTGGTAATGGTATTGTCTAATTGGCATATTACAACATAAAAAAAATGATTTTTGGCCTGAATATTTGATCCTTTGCTCATCAAATATTTGTAAGATGGAAACATGTAAACAATGTGAGAAATGTGAGGCCTAATCAGTAGGCTACTTTTTGTAAACGGCAGTCTAAAAAATCTGAGGCACACTGATCTTAGTGAAAAAAATTAAAATTCCTTTATGATAGTGGATGTCATGCCTACGCGTTTCAACTCAAACCGAGTTTTCCTCAGGACAAACTTTTGTTTCCCACTCGTGTGCTTTTTTTGTAAAATGGGCTCACTGTCAGGTCACCTTGGTCAGATCAGATTCAGTATATTGTTAAATGCTTTTAAACAATCACCAATACTACATAGAAACAATGGACAAATGACATACATTTTACTGAGTCTAATAGTACTCAAATATTCACAAAGTTTCACAGAACCTTTAACAACTGGATTGACAAAAGCCTAATAGGGCCCAGATATACAGTATCATTCACACAGTCCATTAGCTAAAAGCCTGGGACACAGATATGACATGTAAACAGTATCCCACATAATATATTAGTAGGCTTTAAACATTAACAGTCATGGAAAATTGCATCACATGTCAGTGGAAGTATCACACAGTGCATTGGCATGCTTCCTACATAATAAATATAAACTCCACTGAAACAGCACTGCTTTCCGTCACAGAAGCCCTCAGAGTAGCCAGAACTGAAGGTCAGTCATCAGTACTTATCCTACTCGACTTATCGGCAGCCTTCGATACAGTCAACCACAGCATACTGCTAACTACACTCTCACACATAGGCATCACAGGCATAGCACACTCCTGGTTTACATCCTACCTCACTGGACGCTCCTTTGAAGTGTCTTGGCAAGGACAACTGTCATCAACTCACACTCTCTCCACAGGTGTTCCCCAAGGGTCGGTGCTGGGCCCCCTTCTCTTCGCTATCTACACCACCTCGCTGGGCCGCATCATCCGCTCACATGGCTTCTCCTATCACTGCTATGCTGATGATACACAGCTGTACTTGTCGTTTCGACCAGATGACACCACAGTCTCTGCACGCATCTCTGCCTGTCTCTCCGCACTCTCCGCATGGATGAAGGAACACCACCTCCAGCTCAATCTGTCTAAGACTGAACTCCTGGTGATCCCAGCCCAGGAGTCAATCCACCATGATATCAGCCTGAATATGGACACTGTCACGATTGCTCCGAACAAGGTTGCTAAAAACCTCGGCGTCGTGATTGATGACCGGCTATCTTTTTCTGACCACATTGCCTCCGTAGGGCGGTCGTGCCGTTATGCGCTATACAACATTAGAAAAATCAGACTGTACCTGACCCAATATGCTACTCAGCTTCTGGTTCAGGCTATGGTCATCTCTCGCCTCGACTATTGCAACGCCCTTCTGGTTGGCCTTCCTGCTTGTGCAATCAAACCATTGCAAATGGTTCAGAATGCAGCAGCACGACTGGTTTTCAATCAACCCAAAAGGTCGCATGTCACTCCTCTCTTCATCAACCTGCATTGGCTCCCGGTGGCTGCCAGAATTCAACACAAAGCTTTGACTCTAGCCTACAAAGTCACTTCTGGATCCGCCCCCACCTATCTCAACGTCATACTGAATGCTTACATCCCGTCCAGAATGCTGCGATCCTCCAATACGAACCGCCTGGCCGTACCCTCTCCCAAGACAAAGCGAGGTCACTCTAAACTTTTCTCGGTTGTTGTCCCTCAGTTGTGGAACAACCTACCAGTCCCTACAAGAGCCCTACAAAAAGCTTGTGAAGACCCTTCTTTTCCGAGACTGCTTAACAAAACCAAATTCTACTAACCATCTCTTTACATAGGTACCTTCAATGTTCTCTACACATCTGTTTGCTCTTATGTCCTCCTTTTGTAAGTCGCTTTGGATAAAAGCGTTTGCTAAGTGTAATGTAATAATGTAATGTAATAAATACCCATGAGTGAGCAATTCATAGCATTAGACTACCAAGTTAAAAATAAATCATATTGGACAAGCATGGCGTATGTCACAGAAGCATAGCGTGTGTCACAGAAAAGGTGCAAAGTTAATTTCCTCATTGAGGCTAGAAAAGGATGTGGCTCTGAAATGTCTCCCTTTGTAAGAGTCTCCTCCCCTGGTGCTTTTTAGAATGATCTCAGTGACCATGGCTTTTAAAGTCCTATGGTTAGTATGGCCAGCATTTTTGTAGTGCTGAGCCTTTGGATAGTTTGGATTCTGGGTTTTAATTCCATTCTTATGTTCTGCCAGTCTTTGACGACTTACGTTTGGTACGGCAAACATAAAAACAGCCACACTTGCACGCTAACCTATAAACCACAGACATTTTAGCCCCACACACTGAGGGCCACATCCTTTCCTAGGAAGCACGTCAATGCTTTGTGCTACTTCCACTGAAAGCCCCACCTTTGCCATCGTGATCACACAGCACAGCACACAGTGCACACAACGAAATTCACCTCTGCATTTAACCCATCACACACACAAACAAGGAACAGCCATGACAACGGCATCCAAGGAAGTGTGTGGGGACAGTACCATTCTCAGAGTACCTCAGTGGCGCTACTGGTGACCCGGAATTTAAACCTACAACCCTGCGGTCACAGGGTCAATACCTTAACTGCTAGGCCACCACTGACCCAATTTCATGAGCTTTGCCATGGTCTGTTAATGTTTAAAGCCTACTAAGGTGGGGGCTAGTCCTTATTAAGTCTCTCATGTAAACAATGCAAACAGTGCATTTATTTCTATGGTAAAGCTAAAATATAGTGTCGAAAATTGCCAATTTCTGTATCCATTTTGTGTATGCAAATTAGATGGTCAAAACCTCATAATTCAGCTTGGTATCCAAGATAGTTGAATTCAGCATACCTTCACAACTTTTACTAAAAAATGCTTCTAGAATCCTTATACAAGGACTTTTTCTGAAAATGCGTCTCTCTCTCTCTCTCTCACACACACACACACACACACACACACACACACACACACACATACACACACACACACACACACACACACACACACACACACTTTGAAATAAAAGGTCACCATGAGTGCTGGTGACCAGATGGTAATCTCAATGAGTATTCTTGGTTGTGTGTGTGAGGCAGGACAAGGCAGGATAAGACAATTTATCTGTAATCCTTCAAATATGTCCTCTTTAGCACTGAAACATATCTCTAGACATTTGTTTTCCTGCACAATAAACTTTTAAATACCATTTAAACATTTTTTTCTTTGGTAATGGTGGTCGCTAACTAGCATATAGCATTGAAATTCACTATTGTATTGTATTCATTTAAAATAATTAGAAAAAGTTAATTTTGCCAGCCATTTTATTTATGCAAATTAGATAGTCAAAATCTCAAAATTCAACAGGGCTAGTTGAATTCAGCACACCATAATTATGCTACGTAGACAGGTTCCCAGTTTTGCCTCTAGGATGTACATTTGTCAAATGCCTCTAGGATGTACATTTGTCAAAAATGTGTCCAGTCTATGTAGTAAACTTCGGTAATCTACTATATCTTTAGTATAGTCTAGTAAATACTGTTGTAAACTATAGGCCTAGTATTTTCCCTCTGGGAACATCTGCAAATGGCTTCTCCCGCAGGCTTAAATGTGTAAAAGCAGACTTGGTAAAGGCGAAATACGGTACAGGGGCAAAAAAGAATATAGCAGGAGTAGAGAGGTTTGAAAGAAAGAGACGGCAATGTCACTTTATCCTTTTAAAAGAACTTTTGTGTTCTGATCACTCAGGTCTTAAATGACATCACTGTATGCTGTGCTGGTCATACAGGTGAATATTTGTGAGCACAAGTGTTTCATGAATTTACAGTAAGTCACTACTGTCAGTTTTTTAGTTCAATTAGCCAATGAGAGAATAGGCTTAAAGTAATGTCTCCCACCAAATCCTCAGTTCTTCGACTGTAATAGGTACACATGCCTGATTTCTGTTCTGAGCTTGTATCAGTCCTGTCAGCTTTTGTCCTAAAAAAAAAGGCGTCAGTGCTTGTTTGGGGCAGCGGTGGCCTAATGGTTAGGGAGTTGGTCTTGGGATCGGAGGGTTGCAGACTCGACTCCTATTCCATTAGGAAGAAGGAGTGAAGGTAGTGAATAACCAATGCTCTCCTGCACCCGCATCCATGGCTGAGGTACCTTTGAGCAAAGCATCTAACCCCACATTGCTCCAGGGACTGTACCCTGTACCTAAAATAACTGTAAGTTACTCTGGATAAGAGCATCAGCTAAGTGTAATGTTTTGTAGGCCTATTGCCTATTCTAATGCAATTGCCTCTCGATGACATTTATATATATTTTTTAAGTCGTCAAAGTCAAGTATGATGTGCATATGTTGTTTTTAAGAAATGACCCAAAGGAATACAATAAATATTGCAAGTACAAATCAATGATTGATGATGTCTCAGAAATACTGCTGAGCAAAACTGTGATTTAAGTAGGAAGATCAACAGATTTTCCGAGTTTCTAGAAACTGTGCTCTTGTCATCCACAGGTCATCCATAGATTCCACTAGAGGGCAGTATTTACCAAATTGCGTTTGACTACATTGTATTTGCTCCTTTTTCTTCTCTCCTGACTAAGCAACCAGGAATGGTATTTGAACTTCTCTCAGGGATTTTAATTTACAGCTACTTCATTTGCCTAGCTGTAAATTTCACTGCCAGTCTGTTAGCTCATTTGACAAAGCACTTGGTTGGCTTAATGGACTTTTCATCTGCGCAGATACCTATAAAGTCATTGTTGAGTGCTTTAAAAAAAAACAGACAGGCAGGTGACTGTCAGAGGAAGCAGAGACAATTTGCCTCCTCTGACACTATCTGCAATTGGAGCAGCAGACTCAGTACAGTGTATATGCTTCTGTATTTACAAACAAGCAGGAAACATGCAGTAACAAGTCCTGCCATTGAGGTTCGCATCCTTCTTCGTGCCTTCTCCCAATGCAATGCCCCAGTAACACCACCACTCCCACTATCCCATCCTCCTTCCCCCCTCACTCCATCTGGGCACTGTGCCAGTGGGCTCCGCATGCTCTCTCTGTGTGTCTGTCTCTGTCCCTCTCTCTAGATCCCTCTGTATTATGCACTTGCCAAGCCCATTCACAATGCACTGCCTACCGAGCAAAGTAACACTGTCCTGTAGTGTGATGTGGTGTGATGTCGTTCTGTCCCTCCCTCTCTCCACCTCACTCTCTTTCTCGCTCCCTGTCTCTCTGTGTGTCTTTTACACACACACACACACACACACACGCACACGCACACACACACACACACACGCACACACACGCACACACACACAGTCTCTCTCTGTCACATCCCATACCCATACTCTCACTTTTTCAGTCAGCCAGACAGGCAGGACACGGTGTGCACGGCATCCTCAGGCTGATTGCACGAAGGAGTGACTGTAAGGCGATCGCCAGACAGTGAGGCGGAGAGCAGATTAGCAGCGTGGGAGAGCGAGTGGGAGGGAGGGAAAACAAAACCAACACAAAACCAAAGGAAACAGGGGCAGTTGCGTGGAGCTACGCTGTGAGCAGAAGGGGAGGGGGAGTTGATCCTTACACATACACACACTCTAACACTCCTGTCTCTCTTTCTCCCTCTGTCTCCCTCTCTCTCTCTCTCTCTCTCTCTCTCTTTCTTTCTTCCTCTGCCTCTCTCCTTCTATTTCTCTTCTCTTCATCTGTGTGCTTGTCCTGCACTCCCATGCTGCTGCTGTAGCGAGCAGCACGGCGCTCTCGGCTCGTCTGGATGGAGGCACAGGGAGGGGCAGGAAGCCCAGGTAAGCTCCGGCGCTTTCTACCGACCAAACCTGGCAGCTGTTTTTTATATCTGTGGTGTCAAGATCATGGATGAATTTTATACAAGGAGATTCAGTTTGACATTTTGTGTTAAAATTGTGCTTGTGAATGAGGTTTAACTGTGGCATTATCTGCGTTTTTTTGTGAAACTTCTGTTGGACATGATAAGCCTGGGAAGCCACATTAAGGGTAGCAGATCAAAGTACAAGAGTCAGCTGTTTCTGGGTTAAAACAGGCAAGGCAGGATTTTTTGGTGCCTTTGATATGACTCCTTTGTCCCAGTCTTAATATTTTTGGATAATGAAATGTCCAAGTCTTTTTTTGAAGATGACCGTTTCCAGGTAAAATCCTCTCCTTGTAAGGCTGGTCATTAAGCCAACAAAAATGCTGTCACAGGGTGAGGCTAACTACAAATTGCTGTTGCCCCTGGCATGCGAGGCTGCAATTGATTTTATTGAGCAGAGATGTTAAGTTTGTAGAAAGGCACTGTTGTAAATGCAATTACCGAGATGGCTCTGACCAGAAAGGGCTGATTCAGAGAGAGAGAGACAGACAGCCACGCATGGATGCCGCAAGCAAACTATGGCTGTGGTGCGCTGGCCTGAAAGAAAAGTCCCTGAAAGTTAAACTGAGTGTGTGCGTGCCAGTCACAAACATCTACCAGTGGTGTACTACTTCAGAGTGTCACGCAATCATGCCACACACACACACACACACACACACACACAGACACACTCACATATTATATATAATATTCTGTCCTCTGACAGAAAGACTTAGAGGCTCCTGCAAAGCTCAGCCCACCGAGGTTCAGGCTGCATCCCTACACTTTAACAAGAATTTGTGTTTTCCATATGCACTGAAACATTACCTCGCAGATAGGCTGTATTTTCAGATCAAAAATGATCCTTTATCTTGTGATTTTTGTTTAATAATTAATATTATATTTTTAAATGCATTTCCAAATCTACAGTTCTGGAAAACTTTAAGAGACCACTGTAAAATGATCAGTTTCTCTGATTTAACTATTTATAAGTATATGTGTGAGTAAAGTGAATATTTTTTGTTTTATTCTGTAAACTAATGACAACATTTCTCCCAAATTTCAAATTCAACTGAAACTGGAAAGGAATTACTGTCATACATGTAGAGATGCTGATTTTAGGAAAATTTGCAGTGGTCTTTTAATTTTTTTCAGAGCTGTAATCAACATGCATGCTACAGTAAGGCGTTGTGCAAACCATTTGCATACAAACCAACACAACAGAATGGGTGAAGTGCCATAGTGGATAAAGCCTCTTCAGTGTACAGTCATCCATGACTGCACTGTTGATTGGAGGAACAAGGCGGGCCTGCTTCTTCATTCCACTGTTTTGATTGCTGCCCAATAAACAGATCAATACTTCCCTAGTCAGCCGTGTAGTCAGTGCACCCTCTGTGCATGAACCCTCCTTTGTATTCATTATGTATAAAATACATTTAAACAAAAAACAAATTAATACATCAAATATGAGAATAATTGTAGCATTTGTTTGATATAAACTGAATTGATCCTGGTACTTTTATGCATTCATGACGCTGAATTTTACACATTTCCAGTACATTTTAGACCTTCTCTCTCGCTCTCTCTCTCTCTATTTCTCTTTCTTTCTCTCTCTGCCTAAACATGTGACTGTTTTTGGAGCAAAAAAAGAACACAGTGATCTTTATGTGTCCATGTTTACATAGTGAATGTTTGAGCTGTTGATAAAGGGAAAGCACGAACAGGCACGAAATCACTTCAGTTTGGCTTTTCAGAGGTCCTTTATTCTGCTATTGATCATAGTCACAGACTGGTTGCCAACTCTGACCAGATAAACAGCATCCAGCCCCATCCGGCCTCTTCCAATACACATCAAACCTCCCCTCTAAATACATACTAATATGTTTCATTATTATATCTTCTAAGTTCAGAGACAATTTTTGATCTAATTGTAAAAGTGTTGTAGAGATCTTGAGGGATGTGTGAGTCTGTGTTTGAGGAATATTACTGTCTGTCATTAATTGTGAGCATTTAAAGCTCAATGAAATTTAGTCTTTCATCTACACTTTTCATCGTTTACAAAGAGTATGAAACAGATAAATACAATCACCTGGGAAGGCAATGAACAATTTGGATCCTCATTAAATGATGTTCATCAGACTTCATCACCTTGTTGAAAATCTGCTACATGCGTCACACTTTTATAAAACTAAAATGTCTTCAGGGAGTTTTGTATTGTGGTTGCAAACTGACGTAAACAAATAGGTCTATTCTTGGGAAGACCCTGTGGCTCAAGAGTGTTACCTCAACATAAACACAGACATCCATAGCCAACACTATTGCCACACCCGACTGAGGAATGCCTCAAGCATGACATTCTGTTATAGTAGCGCCTCAACAGCTAAGTAGTGTGATAGCAATACCTCTACCGAATGTCTGAAAACCTAATAGCTTCGATCTGATTCATTTCAACAGCCTGTAATGTAACCCATTTTTGGCCTGGCATTTGTTGACGTATGCATGGACATGTTTGTGTGTGTGTGCGCTTGTGCACTGACTGAACAAAATGATGCCACATTATTCTGATATGTTTTTGTGTGTATGTAGCCTTCGTTCAGGCAAAAAAAACTGTTGATGTAAAAGTCTTCTATACAAGAGGAATTTAAAACAGAAGAACGACTTACATGAAGGCACACAATGAAAGGGCAGCAATGCCTACAATACATAAATGATGTATAGCTATAAAACAAGCAGTGTCCTTCATGCCATGCAGATAGTAGCAGTGAGATGTGCTAGGATCATCTATCTGTTAACAGTCAGAGGAAAGTGGTGAGCTTTTTATGCTTGGTCTGTGTCTTGGAACATGGCAGACAAACAGCTGTTGAGACCATGCCTTTTACACCAGAAAAGATGCTTGCAAGGCATACTGTATGTGTGGAAGATTGATACAAATGTGATAAAGGAAACGCATTATAATTCAGTTCAGCTTTACAATCTATGATAGGCTCCATATTTCCTCATAAACCTTCTGCCATTTTTCCACTTTCTGAACAGGCTGTAATGCCTAGCCCTACTCATTTTGCCGTGAGGATTGAGCCTGGCAGATTTGTGACAGTCATAGCAGTGACAGAAAGCACAAAGGCACATCACAGTGGAGTAAATCACTGACTCTTCTTTGCCCCTACAGAGGCCAGCAAAGATGTCCAAAAACTGCTGAAGCCCACCAGCTCAGGAGAGCTGTCCAAAGAGCCGGCCCAGCACCCCACTGGGGGAGAGGAGGGGAGCCTGCTCCTGGGGCACAACTCAAGCTTCCTGCATGTCACCGAGAGAAGGCGTGAGTATAGCCCCAGGAAAGGGGAGCAGAAATGGGTGGGTTGGAAGGGGTTAGGTGGGGTGCAGTTGGGGATGCTGTGGGGGGTGGGGGGGTGCTGGTGGGGAATGTGGTGGGTTAGGTGGGTGCGGGTACAGATGAGGGTGGGGATGGGATGCTGTGGGGTGTGCAGTTGGGGGTGGGTGGATGGGTGCGCTGGTTTGCAATGTGGTGGGTGAGGGTAGGGATGGGGATGGGATGCTGGGGGATGTCCAGTTGTCCAGGTTGAAGAGTGTGCTGGTGGGGGATGTGGTGGGTTAGGTGGGTGGGGGTGAGGATGGTATGTTAGTTGTCCAGGTGGATGAATGTGCAGATTGGGAATGTGGTGGATTAGGTGGGTGGGGGTGGGGAATGGGGATGGGATGGGATGGGATGGGATGGGATGGGAGGTAGTGTGTGTAATGGCTGAGTCATGGTTGTTGGAATGGAGATGGCCCCAGTGATGTCTCATGCTGTATTTGCAGATGATGCATAGACCACAGGACTCCAGAGTGTTCTGGACTTAGCCATGTTCCTTGTGCTTTGTGAGAGATTTATTACTGAATGTAGATACATCACTTTGTTACGATTTGCAGTGGGAAATAATGACAAAGTAAAAGCAGATGAGAGTACACACACACACACACGAACACACACATACACACATCTGCAATGAGTGGTAGGGGAAGACATAATACTCTATGTCGACTTCATTATTTACTGGTCGTAAAGGGCCACTCACTCAACTGTATAACATCAGCTGTGAAGATTATGGAATTAATAAGCAGAAAGGTAAAAAAAAACACTACTGTTTGCAGACATTGCAGTCAGTAAGTTTTCCATGTGCAGTCATGTGTATGATCTACTGTATATTAGTAAGACTATGGCCATACAACCTAGTATCAATCCTCTTTTCAACTGATGAAAATATTTGTCCTGTCTGTGACATGGTGTATCTGGTACATGTTTCCTCATGGGCAGGGATACAACGTTCCCTCACCAAATTGGGGGGAACTTGCTCCATCTCCTGAGGGGTGAGTCATTCTAGCAGCAAAAAACAGGGTGCATCCAAAAATCCTGCTGGACTTCCCCACTGATCTCTCTCTGTTTCTCTGTCTCTCTCTCTGTCTCTCTCTGTCTCTGTCTCTCTCTCTCTCTCTCTCTCTCTCTCTCTCTCTCTCTCTCTCTCTCTCTCTCTCTCTCTCATCCTCCCCACTCAGGGGGCTCAAAAGCATGATTGTGTCCAGCAGCAGAAGCCCTCTCTTGTCACTGCGATGCTGCTGAGACCAAAGAGTCCTAGCACACAAGGCAGCCATTATCTCCCAGGCCCTCTGAACACACAGTCAGAGGATACACAGAAGACGCAGGGCCTGTGTTCATGGCCAAAGCACAGAGCTCTGTACTAACACCCGCCAGAGTATGTTGGGGGCCCAGCAAAACATACCATATTCTGCTGAAGATTGTATTGTCACTACTGTAGTTTAAGGTTTGTCATCCCTTGGGGACCCTATAGCCTTGGAGCCCCAAGCAGTTGCATGTGTTGCCTTTTGACAGGCCCTAGCCCTAGCCCTAGTTGCACAAGAGTGCTCCTCAAGCTCATGTTTATAAGAGAGAAGTGCATTGACAGATATTGGCATAGCAGCTAATTACTTAGGTTTCACGAGTTCTGCTTTAATGAATACAAATTGACAGCACTTATTTTTTCATGCTACACCTTTTTGTTCTTGAACAGCTGTGGGTGCCATGTGCCTGGGGTGCCCTCTAGCTTCTGTGCTCCAGCACATGTATGTGTTCAAAATTGCAGGCAGTTATACTAATTTAGATTTAGCAGAGTTCTATGATGAGAGTCTATGAGTGAGTAGCCCATAACAAAGCTTTCTATCCTCTATTCTATCTAGATGTCTTACTCCACAAACACAGACTCAGACATGCACAAACACACGCGCACGCACACACACACACACACGCACACACACACACACACACACACACACACACACACACACACACGGGTGGGGAGGTATAATTTTGACCTCTGTATGACTACTCTATTATTTATCAAGTCAGGAGTCTTTTGTCCTGCAAGCCCATTTGCCTCATTATTGGCTTATTAACATCTATCTAGACTATGCAATGATGAACAAACCCTCATGCCTCTTCCACAACAGAACCCAGACCAACACAGAACAACTCCCAATTGGAGCTATTGCTGCCAAAATAATTGTGTGGCAGCCATGTTAATTTGCCAAGCCTATTCCTGCTTCTCTTCTGCTTTCTTTATCTCATTATACTAACCTGGAAGGATACAGTCAGGCTCACCACACTCACACACACACGCATGTACACACACACACACACGCATGCACACACACACACACACAAACACACACACACACATAGACACACATACAACTGACCTCGTCATGGCCATGTCTGCCTCTCTGAATCTGACTGGCTCTTTTCAGTGTCTTCAAGTTCAAGAGGTCATGAACCTGCGGTTTGGGCAGAGTGATAGCTCTGTCATGTTTGACCCCTTCACTTATAGATCTTTCCAGACTGGCCAAAAATGGTTCAAAAATGATTTCTTTACCATTTTATTCTGCTGTTGGTGAGCTAAGTATATGTCAAGGAAAGCAACTATTTTTTCTTGAAGCCATATAGCTAGGCCACACAACTATATATTTGACATGACATTTTTTATTATTAATAACTACTAATTTGTATAGATCTGCTGATTTCTCAATGGATAGTGGTTGTGAAAGAGTTAAACAGAGGCTGTCACTAGCATGACACATGGACAGTTTATGAAACATGTGCTACTGATGGTGCTGCGATGGCAAGGCTTCATAATTTTGACATAAGCACCTTATCAGAAAAAAGAACAATAGCAGATGCTATACTAAATTCAGGATTTTAGTGTGAGAGACAAAGGTATATTTTACCCAGTCCACTTTTGATCAGTTTACCTTTAGTTGTATTTTTCAAAGGGAATAGTGGCCCTCTGCATAACTTACAGATATGGCTTAAAGGGAAAATGTGTTACTGATCAATAATTCAAAGAGCAGTGGGGTGGAGAGAGGAGGGGTGTTGGAAGGGTCAAACGATAAACCGGGAGGAGGGGGGGGGGGTGAAGGGGAGGGAGGGAAGGATGGAGGGAAGGGAGGGGTGTGTGTAGGCGCACTCCACAAGGAGGCAAATGTATCAGAAGCACATGGGTAGATTTTGCCTTGATCCCTTACCGTGCAGATTTCCTGCCTTTCACCCCACCACCCTCTACCCTTCATTTGCATCCCAATCTAACGCACCTGCTCTGTCTATTCCGCCCTCTCCTCTCTCTCTGTCTCTGTCTCTCTCTCTCTCTCTCTCTCTCTCTCTCTCTCTCTGTCTCTCTGTCTCTCTCCCCCATTCCCTCCCTTTCTGTCTCCTCTCTTCCTCCCTCCTCCCACCCTCGCTGTCAGCTTGAGCCTCAGAGATGTGAGGCAGAGCCGTAGGCGAGCGTTTTCCTACCTCCCTGGGGGCTCAGTCGCTAAGGGCCTGCTGATCTCCCCACTCCACAGCTGCTGGAGCGCATGTGGCTATGAGCTCAAATCAGAAACAATAGTGGGAGCGGCCCTCTCAGTTACTGGGTGCAAGTGGAGCATGTAAACTCACGAAAGGAGGCAGATGTCTAAGCTGTTGATGTGAACAAAGTGTAAATGTGTACATTTTAAATATACCACAAGCACCCTCCCTGCCCTTGTGCAGCAGTGGGCTACCTGAAAAAGAAGTATGAAAATGTATGGAGCTTAACCCTTTTACAGTTTCCCATTGACCCTTGAAATTATGGGAGTTGTGCCAGTTCCCATACACAACAATCAACTCAATCAAAGCAAGGGTGTTGACACACAACATGTTGATGTGGAGGCACGCTTTGAGAGACTGTTACTACAAAATAAAATAAGAAACAAGAGAGGCGGTCCAGCTTTGGTTTTCAGGGGAGCCTGTATAGTACATTTGTCAAAGATCGAGTAAGAAAGCAGTAAGCTTAGCTGGATAGATTTACAGAAGAATATCAGTTGTGTCAGCTGAGCTTCCTCTGTTTATACAGCTGAAAGTTGTATGTCCATCACTGATGCAGTGGCCTTTCTGGGTCAGTGTTGCATTAGATTGCATTAGATACATGCATGCTTACATGTTATGCTGGTAGGATAAGGATGTCAAGTGTGACAGAAGTGATAGTGACTGTATAGGCTATGTATGCCACTGCATCCAATGATCACGCAAACTACCCATTTGGCATTTGTGCCTTTGTCAAGAGAAAATATAATAGTTATCGTAATAGTTAGTGAATCTGATGATTTTATTGGTTAATGAGAGACCAGAGGAGACCGCAGGAGGCTCAAAAAGGGGCTGTTAGGAAATCCAGCCAGCCAGCCTCCAGCAGTGACCCAAAGAGCTCATCCTCATTGACATCCTCATCATCGTAATTAATATCTAATCACCAAAGCAGCTATAAAAGTGCTGCACTGCTCACTAATCAGCCTTGCTGACCTTCATCTGAGCCTGGGATGACCAGTGGGGCCTGAGGTAGATTTATATATGTGTGTGTGTGTGTGTGTGTGTGTCTGTGTGTGTGTGTGTGCACTTGTGTATTTGGTGTGTGTGTGGGTGCGTGTACTTGTGTATTTTGTGTGTGTGTGTGTGTGTGTGTGTGTGTGTTTGTGTATATGCGAACGCATGTGTGCGTACAGAGAGAAGTGTGTGTGTGTGCCTGTGTGGTTACCCATGGCCAGTCCGTTAGCAGAAGAGGCCGTGCTTAAGCGAAAGATAAAGGGAGGGGTTGTCACCACATTAACAGCAGGACACATTAACGCGAGGGAAAGGTGAGCTCTCTAATTCCCCCCTGGTTGGAGACGGCTCATTAGGGGAGACTTCAAAAGGCAGCGCCGCAGCACCCGTCTGTCTGTCTGTCTGCCTGCCTGTCTGTTTTCTTTACTAATGCAGGAGCAAGGGGGCAGACTGGCTGTCTTTAAAGCCCTCTCATATTAGCAGTGGCATAGAGTTGGGGTGGGGTGATTCATAGGTTGATGATAGATAAAAGGAGAGAACCAAAGAAGAAGAGATTTTGACGACAGATTTGTGGGTAAAAAAGAAAAAGAGAACACTTAGTGATTTCAGTCTTTCACTTCAAACCATTTCAGTTGTTGACTACATAGTGAGAAATACCCAGTTTCTTTGTTAAAAAAATCATGATGTCAGTGGTAAGATTGTGTGTTTATTTCGCTTGTGACTACTCTACAGTGCTGGGTATGGTAATAGCTTGTGACTACTCTACAGTGCTGGGTATGGTAATAGCTTGTGACTGCTCTACAGTGCTGGGTATGGTAATAGCTTGTGACTACTCTACAGTGCTGGGTATGGTAATAGCTTCTGACTACTCTACAGTGCTGGGTATGGTAATAGCTTCTGACTACTCCAGACATCCATCTCCCGTGACCTCTGGGAGCCTCCCAAATATGAAAAGCGACTCCTGGATGCCCGCAAGTAATACAAAATCTTCCACAACTTGCACAAATGTCATTAACTAATTAGGACAAGTGACAGATGCAGCAGGTGACAGGGAGACAGGCGGAGTGAGGGAAAGTGACACAGTGACAGTCCCATCGCAGATGTAATAGACGGGGGGGAGGTGCATTGTTAACTTCCCTGAAATGAGTTTCTGCCGGTTGGGATGTCTGCTACCCCACAGTCTTGGGTATAATAACTCTAGAGCATTCGGCAGCTCAGCAGGTGGGCTCTCTAATAATGGCCATGAATCTCCGCACAGCCTGCTGTACCCTGCGTGCGTGTAACCATGTAGCACACCAGTTAGCATGGCTACATACAAAAGCTAGGAGTACAGCCATCTCTCTCTCTCTCTCTCTCGCTCTCTCTCTGAGGCAGTGCCAGATGCCCTGCTAACCCCATTTCTGGATTACAGAGCCAGTGCCTGCGGCCATGGGGAACACTTGGCTGAGTGTGGTATGCAGCCCTGTCTCAGCCTCCATTGTCTGCGGGCTAGAAACTTACTAGGGAGGCTACAACTCAGACCTGACATCCCTCCCACTGCACTCTCCCGATGCGCGAGCACACACACACACACACACACACACACACACACACACACACACACACACACACCACACACACACACACACACACACACACACACACACACACACACAAGACACACATGCACACACAAGGCACACGTGCCCACGCTCACACACACACACACACAGACACAAACGTGCGCACACACACACACACGTGCACACACAAGGCACACATGCCCACGCTCACACACACACACACACACGCACACACACACACACACACACACACACACACACACACACATACACACACAATCTGCCTCCCAGCTCTTCTTGCTTCGCTGTCTTGCTGTGGCGCAGCAGGGATCCAAGGCTTCAGATGAATCCTGGAAATAGAACCGGAGCAAATGTAAACAAAGTTTTGACATTGCTATGCTTGATGTTGAATTGACTGTGTAAAAAACACCTTCCTTTCAACATGGAAATATAGGAAGGAGATGATTGCAGCAAGAAACATTTCAAAATGCTGGCTGTTCTACATAATTATAATCACTTTGTTGTTGAATTTTACATAATAAATGATAACACACTTCTTCGTCCACAACAAGACCAACATGAATCTACTGCTAAGTAATATACACTGTTACATTTCTAAGTCCTGAACCAGCATCTTCCTTTATGACACAGTACTGAAGACGGATACAATGAAACAGTGAGAGTTGACACACCCTTGCAGTACTGTAATGGTGTCATTAGGCAATCTGTATTCAAGTTTCAGTGTTTCATTTATTGCAGTGATGACTGCTTGACCTTTGCCCTTTGACCTGTCCTGTCTGTTCCACAGAGCCACTCAGCAGCGTGTCCTCATTGGAGGTGCACTTTGACCTCCTGGACCTGACTGAACTCACAGACATGTCTGACCAGGAGCTCGCCGAGGTGTTCGCTGACTCCGACGAGGAGAACCACAACGAGTCTCCAGGAAGTAAGTGCAGCCAGGCAGATGTAGAATAGCTTGCTAAAAGAATGCAGTATGCACTGCATACCTGCTGTGTCTGTATGGACTCCTGAGGTTAAAACTATATATTTATAACACACACACACCACTGTTTAGATATATACAGCTTAAAAGCAACAGCTTTCAAATCTTCAAATTGGGCAATTTAATTGAATTCAGTTTTACTGGTTTATAAATACGGCTCTGGAAAAAAAGAGACCACTGCAAATGTTCCTAAAATCAGCATCTCTACAAGTATGACAATCATTCCTTTTCAGTGTCAGTTCATTTTGGAATTTGGGACAAATTTTGTCAGTAGTTTACAGAATAAAACAAAAATATTTACTTTACTCACACATATACCTATACGTAGTTAACTCAGAGAAACTGATAATTTTACAGTGGGCTCGTAATTTTTTCCAGAGCTGTATTTCTTAGGGTGTTTTACAGAGTCTAGCTGGAGCTTTAGCTTTATCCACTTAGAGCACATGGGCAAGGAAAAATGTCATCTCTCTTCTTCTCCGACCCCTATTTTATTTTTCTGAATGGGAAAAAGCCTCAAGCAGAATCGTGGGAGGTGGAGGTTTGGTGGGTAGGGGTTTAAGTGGTTGCACACACATACCGAGATGAACATACAAACAGACCTTGAGCACCAGTGCGTAATAAACACCTGATTTGTAGGATTGGTTATGTTATAAACAGGATATATTCACACATAGGTAGCACTTTGTAATAACTACTTCCTAATAAGCATTTTTTTTGCATTTGTTAACTCTTACTTAACACTTTGTTCATCATTTGGTAACCATTGCGTTCACACTATTTCTCATCAGTAAATAATTTATAAACATATACACAGAAAGGCAGCAGCTGAGAGATAGCATAGCATAGCAGTTATGCGGATGCAAGCAGCGTGGCAGCAGTGGCATTGATGCATAGCAGTCCAGTGGACATACGTATCCATGACAACCAATCTCAAAGGGGCAGGTACAAGTAAGGAGAAGAGTCTGTGATGGGGCTGGTGCATGAGAAAAAGGCATAACTTAGCCACAGCTCAGATGAAATCTAGACTGCTGGGACTGGCCAAGCAGCAATGATGCAAGAACATGACATCTTTGAGCAAGCAAGGCATCAGAAGAAGTTGTAGGTTACCGCAAGTATCTGAAAGACACTGAAGGACTGAAACATCAATCTACGATGAATGAGATGGAAAGAGCCTATGTGAGTCAGCAGAACCAGGATGCCAAATATGCATGTATTTCATGTATGGTTATAATTTGCTGTTATATGTTATGATGATGAAAAGTAATGTTTTGCCTAATGCAGCATGTTCAAATAGATACCTATTTTAACTGAGAGAACAGACACAAGGTAGCTAAAAAGAGTTTTAGACATGCACTTAAATGGTTGCGATAGAGGGGAAAAAACTGAGAACATGAGCACTTCAATGTCAATACTTTAATTTGTTCAGGATTAGTTATTAGAATTTGGTTGGTCATTGCATTGGCAATAAGGCAGTATAATATTATTTATTTGAATGTGACAGAGAAGAAATTAAGTAAGTAAACAGTAAGTCCTTTTTTCTCTCTTGACTGGACCCAGTGGTACAGGAACCTGGCAATGGCTGCCAGGGACCTGTGAGGCCTGAAATGCCACGGCCTTTTGTTTCCATAATAATGGAAAAGGTTGTAAGCTTTTCAGAGGGAGTTGTTAAATCAAGGCAGCACAGAAGACTAAACAGCCCACCCATGGCTCAGAATACTAAACAGTTAGAGTACTCAAGGTCAGTTCCACAAGCTCAATCAGTCGCACACATCTTTGTAATATCATTAGGCGCCCATTTATAGTTCAGACCTCTCTTCTTTGGAAGTATGTTCACTGTAATTGAGAGACAGTATACGGTAATTGAGAGACAGAGGGGTTGAGGGTTGAGGGTACAGAATAGCTGCGTCTTTAACGACTGGCGGGGAAATCGAGTGCATGTGGACCAGACTACATATCAAGGAGGGAAGCCAACATGCAAAAATCAGCACCAAATTGTTGTTGACTCTTTTTCCTCCCCCAATCCCGTTCAAATAGAGAATCTGTTGCACTAACAGCAACCACCTAATCTGCATCTGAGGCAGAGGTGCTTGACATTAACCTAGCATCAAGGACATGTCAATTTTAGATATATCTGGCTGACAGCCCAGCTAAATTTATCAAAGAGAGAGAGAGCACTGTATATTTAATTTAATTTAATTTTTAACTTCTAAAGGCCACAAATGCACATAGGTCAACATCACTTGGCTAGATTATCTCTATTCACCACTGACAGCAGGGTATGACCATATTGACAAGTTCTAGACCTTACTGCTGTTTTTCTTCATTTGAGGGATGACTCCTCTGTTCTCTTAGTCTACAGTACCAATGTTAAAAAGAAACAGAAAAACTTTAAAATACTGTTCACTGTCTCATATTTGATTTACTCATGATTACAGCCACTTTTACACATTTGTCATACAGTATAACAAAAGTATAAGGCTTATATGTTTTATATAAGTAATACAAATGACATAGGTTTCCTTTTGTAGAAATGAACTTAATATCTTGTATGTGGTTTACTATCATATATTTTACTTGTAGGTTTTAGATAAGATGTTTACACTATTTATACAATTAATCTATGTAATTTACATATGGGTGGTCTTGTGGTCAGTCCTTGGCTGAGACTGCCTGTCACAGAAACATGAACCTTGGTCAGGGCTGAAGGTCACACGGACCAGGCTTTCAGTAGTGCGTGCCATTGAGCGATGCATTCTTAGCCACGGATGTGTCATGTGCGTGCCTGTTATTTTTCAAACGGTGTGGATCACAGTGTGTCACCGTTAGGCCTTCATGGAGATGCCTGTCACCCAGCAACAGTGCCGCTTGGCACTCTGCCCTGTCCCTGCACCCTTTGACCCCCAACCGTCCGAGCCCCTCCCTAACGCTCAGCACACTGACACTGGCTGCCAACCTCTGCTGCTGCTCTGCCCTCGTCATCCAAGGTTGTTATTGTCCTGTCAGGTCCCCGCCTTTTTAATTACTCTTCCAACCCTCTCTTCGTCTGTATAATTAAGCCACTGTCAGAGGGTGTGTGTAATTTGACCTGCACTTGTGTCAGTGGCACAGGCAACACACGCTGCTGTACTGCCTTTGCTCCTGTAGCTGCTGCCTCATAGTGAAGCCTAAACGAACTGTTCCCTGAGCTCCAGTGAGCGTTGTCATTCACGCAGCATGCCCGCACCTAACCGACCACAAAAAAGCCAGCCGGCAGATGCCTGCTTCTGTTTAAACGACCAGTCCATAAAACTCACATTAACTCTAAAAGGGGCCAAACGATGCACCAGCCGAGCTGAAATGGGTTTATTTGAATGCCACTGACACTGAATAATCAGGCCATAAACCTGACTGTGACGGACTGCAGTAACCATGTCACACATCTATAGAAAAGCCACTCAGCATACCTAAAGAAAAAAAAGACACAGTACAGTTTTTTTTTTTGTTGTGTGTAAAACTAGTAAGCTGACTAGAAAACAGCCAACAATCCTGCCTTGTAAACATTTACGCCACTGACAAAAGCTAGTTTCTAGCTGATATGTAATATGTTATTGGTTATATTAAACTGCCTAATGTAAGTGTCTGGTAATTTATACCTTGTGAAGCCTCACTCCTCTTTTGCATTCAGTCTTCAGACTTCTTCTCGTCTGTATCAGCTGATCCTCATTTCGCCCGACCTGTCCTAAAGCAGTGAGTTATGAAGCCCATTAGCCCATGGGCAAGGCTCCTGTACTATCTTCCCGTTAATGCAGACCACTTTAATAGCCTCCGTAACCCAGTTCTCAACACAGCCAATACAAATCCCTCTCCTTAATCCTCCATGTTTTCTTCATTGCTATAAGCCCCCATGAATCAGGACTGTGCCTCCTACTACTGCAGAAAGAGGAACTAGGGGGTTGGGGAGTGTGGTGGTTGTGTGTGTGTGTGTAAGGAGGGTAGGTTAGTCAGTGTCACAGGCAATCTGGGAGGCTTCATCCAAAAGCAGCCAGTCTGAGTGGGGCTTCCCCTTGGGCTTTACTGTTCCACATTCTTTTGTACTCTCTGACTTGGCTCCCAGTCAGGAATAGTACACTACCATTTCAAACACAGATTTATGAATTCAAAATGCAAGGATGGCGTTTCTTTTTTTTCTCTCTCTCTAATAGTCTCTCTCTCTCTCTCTCTCTCTCTCTCTCTCTCTCTCTCTCTCTCTCTCTCTCTCTCTCTCTCTCTCTCTCTCTCTGTATCTATGTCTCTCTCTCTCTCTCTCCCTCCCTGTTTCTCTCTCTTAGCCTCTATCTCTTTGCCGCTCTCCCTCTAACTATCTCTATCTCCATCTCTGTCTCTGTCTTGAGTTCAGTTGTGAGTTTGTAACTAATGGTTTTAAAAGGTGTTATAATGGTCAGCTTGCATGGGTACAGGCCCCCTTGATTAATAGGGAATAGCAGCAGAGCATCGGGTGTGTGCCCCAGTGTGGACCCTACAGCACAGGCCAGCTGACAAAAGCTGGCAGCTTCAAGCTGTGTTGCAGCTGCCGGCACACCTCAACCAACTCCACTACTGAGACAGTTAGCTTCAAGATCCCTTTGTATTCAGTATGTTTGGGTTTGTGAAATCAAACACAACACACTCTAGCATGAATTAAATGTTGGTGACTTAACTGGTTATTGCATGCATGAATATTCAATGATCCAACCTCAGAGTGACCTTTAGTGTGTGTGTGTGTGTGTGTGTGTGTGTGTGTGTGTGTGTGTGTGTGTGTGTGTGTGTGTGTGTATGCCTGCTTTAGGCTTATGAATAAAGTCATTTATTTGTAACTTAATACAACAATATAGACAAAATAGATAGAAATGTTTATTACTACAAGTGTAGTAAAAGTAGACATGTGTGAGTATGAGTGTGTGCGTGTATGCATGTATGTATGTATGCATGTGTTTGGCTGCGCATGTGTGTGCGTGTGTTTGTGTGATTCATTCAGCTGTTTCTTGGCCTTAGATTATCCGAATTCTTAATACATTAATGGCAGATGAGCTGTAGGAGGAGTCCCAGATGTATTCTGCATTGTGTAAATCTCCAATTTCACTGGATGTCCATGGCAGTTTTTCTAATCATCCCAAACGCATCAGCAAAATAATATCACCAGGCTGGAGTGACGTAACATTAGGGATTGAATCACCTTATCAAAGGGACAAGCAGGGATCAGAGCTGGGATAGAGTAGGGGGGCAGAGAGAGAGAGGGGAAGAGAGAGATGGAGAGAGAAAGAAAGATGGTCCATAAGAGCATTTAATATAAAAAGTAAATATTACATTATTTAGGCCCTGTTCTTTAAAGCAGAGCAGACGTTTTGCACCAGTCACTGTGTTGACTAAATTTGTGTTAAAACAAAAACAGAGAGCAGAATTTTCTCAGAAACAACTTAATAACAGTTTACTTTTTGCTTCTGTGACAGATGATTGTAATAAACAGTGTAATTAAATATTTAGTTTTGTCCAATGCCCTTTTACCCCCAAGGTTGATTGAAGGTTTCCTTCCTGTTGTGACAAATAATATTTTTTACTGTTTTTTAGACAATCATGAGAGTTAGGAATTTAATCATGTTCAACTAGGACAAGATGCTTACTATAGGGCCATATTTTAGGATTATGCAATTACTTTATAACTTTCTTTTGTCCATGACGTTTGTGAAATGGACAGAGGATGACTGTGTCAGACACATCCAAATGCTGTTACTGTCATTTTTAGAGAAAGAGACTGACTGTAACTGCACCGCGGGGCGGTGACAGGAGGAGAGGAGGAGAGGTGGGGCAGGACTGAGGGGCTGGAGGGAGGTGTGACAGGACAAGAGGAGGAGAGGATAAGAGGAGGAGAGGAGAAATGGGTCAGGACTGAGGGACTGGAGGGAGGTGTGACGGGGAGAGGAGGAGTTAAGGAGAGGAGGAGAGGAGGAGAGGCGGGTCAGGACTGAATGACTGGAGGGAGGGAGGAGAGAAGGAGAGAAGGAGAGGTGGGTCAGAACTGAGGGACTGGAGGGAGGTGTGACAGGGAGAGGAGGAGTTAAGGAGAAGGAGAGGCCGGTCAGGACTGAGGGATTGGAGGGAGGTGTCTGGGCTCTGATGGTGTGATCTCTGGCTGTCCCTGTCCTGCTGAGACACAGCTGCTCCAGCATCCATATTCATGTGTCTGTCAGTCAGATGGAGTGTGACGCTGCCACACAAACACACACACACACACACACACACACACACAGACACACACACACAGACACACACATGGCATGATACCACGTTGGCTGGCTCGAGTCTGCCAGACTGCTTGTCGCTATGCAGCTCACGACCTGACCAACTGGTGTTCTTATGTGAGTGCGCCAAACCACACACACACACACACACACACACACACACACACACACACACACACACACACCCGCACAAACACCATGACGGATCGCCGGATGGTCGCAAACAGAGAAATAATTAGATGGGGCTCACAGAAAGCTTTGTTTGCATGGAGGCAGTCCGGGACGAAGACAAGGTCTCTTGGTGAGCCAAACAAGTAATCGTCCTGCTCATTAAAATGAAGCCAGGACCGCATCAATCTCTGGAGATCAATATCATGACACTGGACAGAGACTGAGAAAGGAATGTGGCTCAAAAGAGGATTCCATGACTACAGATGCTCTGAGATTTATAAGGGTGGCATTTAAGAGAAAACAGGGTGTGATACCAAGGCTACATGACTACTAAACACAAAGGAATACAAACACTTGGAACTGCTGAAACTATAGAACTGCAGAACCATACAGAATGTACAGAATGACACAATTAAATCCAATTTACTTGCTATGGCTTATAATGGCCTGAAGAGCGGTCCAAGTCAGAATCTGTGCCTTTCAGGGTGGCTGTTATCCGGTAGATGGTGCATAGGCTCCAGTAGTGTGCCAAAAGCAAGGCAAAAAGGAGCTTGCACTTAAATTCAAAAACTAAAAAAGACAGAATGCACTGAGGATAGGGTCACCTGAAACGCTTGTGAGCCAGTAAAGCACCCTAATGGGATGAACTACTCAGTTTTTAACAATGGCTTGAACACATTGAGTTAAGTATGACAAGAAAGATACCAGCACTAGATTCCCTAAATACTGCTGCTAGGTGGAACTCCTCCATCATTTCTGAGCATGCATCAGTAAAAAAAAAAAAAACAATAACTTATTTTAGTCTTTTGCTTTTGTGATGTATGATGTGTATTAAAACCATATAATCATGTTTTTAGCACTGATCAATGGTCTTTTTTATTCGTAAAGGAAGCTTTAAGTGCCACCTGGTGGTAGGATAAAATATGGAACTACTTAAATGTGTGTGTGTGTGTGTGTGTGTTAGAAGAAAGACAGAGGGAAGAGAGCAAGAGATAGACTGCTATCTATTGTTGTTAAATAATTCCAATCCATGCTCTCATAAATGAGTATCTTCCTCTCTCTCTCTCTCTCTCTCTCTCTCTCTCTCTCACACACACACAGACACACACACACACATATTCACATATTTATCCTTACTACCATTTGGGGATAAATGTCTCGAGAGGTAGCCATTTGTCATTTTCTAATCATCTGATTATGTACCTAATTCCATCAGTAGGATTGATGGTGCAGACGTGCACTGCACAGTGCTCATGGAGTCTAGGAGGGCAATGTATGGATGGCTCCAAGGGTAGTAATCATTATAACAAAGAAAAATCAAATGCGATCTCACCGCCACTTCCCTCAGTCGTTACCCCGCTGGCCCTCTTATCCCAAAGCCATCAGTCTTCTAATCAGTACTTAGCTTAGCACACACAGAGTCACTCTCTCTCTTTTTTATTCTCTCTTTCTTTCTCTCTCTCTCTCTCTCTCAGACACACACACACACACACACACACACACACACACACACACACACACACACACACACACACACACACACACACTTCATTGAGTAAAGTCAGGTCTGACAGGCAAATAAAAGTAATAACCTACAGGTACTGTTATGTTAATGGACTTTTCCTTCCTATCTTTCCAATATATTAACAATATTATATTGTATAGTATATAGTTCAGTACTGTCATGGCGTTGTATGGTTTTATCCCACCTATTTGTAATGGTCATCTTGTGCTGCTCTGCATGAATTCTAGTGAGACTGACACTGACACCTGCAGAAGGCCATATCAATCAAAACATTGTGTAATATTAAAACCTTTTAGGAACATATAGATCAGTGCATGGGCATTCTTTTGGTTGTGAACAAAAAACTGATCTTGCACCTGTTACACCAACTTTGGATTGTATGTGCACCCTGTGAGACTTTCAGAAACTAATAACTCTCTCCCCTCCTTTGTACGCCAACATCTGCCCCACCACCACCCCTGCACTCCTCTCTCCCAATGCCCTCCTTTCCCTGGCAGGTCAGCACCACCCCCACCCCCACCCCCACCCCCACCTCCACCGCGGGGGCTACATGCGCTCCCCTTCGTGGACACGGTGCAGCAAGGGGGAGCCAGCGCGCGACAAGAAGCACCACAGCGACTCGGACAGCACCGAGGCCTACCTGAAGATGGAGCGACCCAAGCAGCCCTGAGAGGGCAGACGGACACGGGAGGCTCAACAGGTCGGACAACCAGAACATCAGAGCTCCACAGCCGATTCCCAAGTCTGAAAGGAAAAGAAAGAGATCAAACTATGGTGCTAGAAAAACAAGACTGCTTATCTTGCTGTGCACTTACAATGTAAAGGAAGAAATCATTAACTAAGACCTGAGCGTGGGTGAACCATAACACATAAACAGATCCACATGCGTACATCGCTGAAAGCGTATACTTACATCTCACAGTGTATCCACATTCTCATATTTACCTTGTGTTCTCAGTGAGGGGTCAGGGGGTGCAGAGGAAGGTCTGGAGTCCATACAAATGGGAAAAAGTGGTGGATATTGGCCATCGTACACACATGCACAAAGTGCATCCTGGGTTATCCCTCAGACATCTAGTATGTGCTGATCTGGGACACGGTTGGTCAATAACAAAAGAGAAAAATCTACACACTCTGTGTCTCACAATGCAGTGGATGTTCATGTATATTTCAGTTGTACAGCCTTTTTGAAGCCTTTGTAAAGTTTCGAGTTTAAGGCTACACAGCTGAAACATTGTTGAGTTTTACAAACATCCACTGCATCTAGACACATTTAGAGTGTGTGGTTTCTCCCCTTTTTTTACTTTGGATTTTTTTCCATGACTAGCACCTTTACCAATAATAAAGATACACAGTGTGCATTTGCTTTTCATAGCAGACCTTTGGTCAGGCCATGCAAGACAACCTGAAAAGTGCCATGGCAACAGACAGGAGGTATATTCATAGCTATATGGTTTTGATGTGATGCCATGCTTTTTCAAGTAGGAGAACCATTAAATCATCTGTGCAGACTATAACCAAACCCCATGCATATTGTGCAGCATTCCCCCCCTAAAGCATTTGCCGGTTGAAGTCACATTATTAAATGGTACTGCCAAAGCAAAACACATGCATACTCTGTGATGTCCATAGAAATCAATATGTCCATTTCATTTCCTGGAATTCATTTGTAAAAAATAGCTGGAGAGTTTTAAAGGAATGAATAAACAATTTGTTATTTGCAGCTGAATGTGTATGTGGTAGAGGTGTATGTTACAGCGTTAGAGTAAAATTGCTCTCCAAATAAGTGAACTTGCCACTGTAAGATAGAAGTCATATATAACCATAACACATTTGCACAAGAAAGACTTTGGTGGTGGTTGCATAAGTGAAATTGGTTGACGTGCTCATCGTTCACACATTCCTAACCTACTGATACCCAAACTGACCCAACTTAGCCCATTACGTACAGCCCTTTAATAGGATCATTTCATCAACAGCATTTCAAGTATGATCCATTCACACTGCTTCACATCGATCTTTTTATAAACAATTAAAGATAACCTGTGTTAAACAAATGAAGGTGGTTGTACTGGAGTCCATTTAAGCTCCATATATTCTTATCTGCTTATCTGCTTATCCGCATGAGTCAGCTACATCTGTGGACTCAGTACAGCAGGCAGGGGTTTCTAGTTTCAGCTTTCAATGACCTATGGAAACTCAGTGGGGGGGCATTCCACTAACCTATATAGTGGTACAGCCATGGTAAAATGAGGTCCAGGCACCATATAGAATTGGGAGGTGCACACTGTACAGTCCTTGGCAACACTTGTGCTGCGCATTTCAAAATCGCGATGCACAGAACACATGCACAAGTAAGCAACGTCATCTAAACATAAACTTGACAGCCACACGTGTACATATTGGCCAGACTGTGTCAACAGTTGCCATCGCCATTGTACAAGACAACACTGGGATTTTTACAGAAAAAATAAAATCTTAAATTTCAATTAACTTCATATTTCCAATGGTCACATTTAAATTCATTGTGAAGCCAAGTCAGCCACTCTTTGCAGTGATGTGAGCCTGTTACGTTGAAGTAGGAGTAAATGCTTACTACATGATGCACTAAATGCACTACAGAACACCTCATTAAATGAATATTTCTTTTAGCTTAGCATTATTACCAAATATTGAATAAACAGGATCTCTCTCCACCTCCTGAAAAAAGAAACCACTGGTAAAACACTGTGTGTAAGCACTGAAAATATTTTGTAATCGCCTAAAGGATTACCACCATCGAGCAACATTGTCAGAGTACCCTGTGAGCAACAAACCTAATGTGGACTAGAACCATTGTAGTATTAAACATGGATGTGTAGGAGTCACTACAGTTTTAGGAGGCACTGATAAAGAAAACAGGTCACTCCATGCATCAATGAAGACAACATTTTTTATTCTGTCATGTAAAGGCAGTTCCTGTAAAAACACACATACACACAGAGGTCAACTTCAACTTTACCTGTACTCATGACCAATTCAACAAGGCTATTATCCTTTTATATGTACAAACTGCTGTTGAAATTTGTGGTACAGCATGAGTAACAAAGGCTTTTAAAAAAACATTCCTTAGAGTAAAACCAGGGTACCAACTCTTTCCAGCTGGGATGCAAAAAATTGGATGACAAAAACCTGAGTACGCCAAAACTTTTTTTGCCACATCTAATAAAGGACACCAGAATTATATTCAAATGTACATCATTGTGCCGTCAGGTCCGTCCATAAAGTAGACACATAAGAGGCTCGAATTACACAGACACACACACAGTTGTAGCTAAACATGGTACAAATGTACACACCCAAACTTGCTCACACACATGCACACTTGACTGATTCTTTTCCAAGGTGCTTTATGGCAGGCTAACAGTCTTCAACACCTCTTAATACAACTTATTCATTACAGTTCTTCAAAATGTTGGACTATTCACTTCATGCTTATGTACAGTGATTTCATCACTTCCACTGGACAGTGATTTTCACAACAGTAAAGATGGTAAAGACGCAACGTCATCACGATCCATCTCAAAGTTCAGAGCACATATTCCCTTTTAAATAGGGATTTAAATCTACTATTTCATCACCTAGCAAATGGAAAGACAAACCAAACGATACCTTAGAAATAGTATATTGCACATTCCAGGTCAGTGGAACTGAACTCTCTCCATGTAGGTTAGCTTTGAAACCAAAGCCGTCTTAGCACCCTGTGTATGTACCCTGTGCAGTGAGTGCAGCACAGGAAACACAGTACAGTAGACATCTACACAGCTGTCACTTGACCCTGCTGGTAGTACGCCAGTCTTCTTGAGGTCCTGCCCCTGAGCCCCACTTCCTTCCTCTACAAGTACACGGCCCCCTTCAGCTGCTGTGGAGGGTCGTCGGACTCTTCTCTCTCTTGGTTCCAGTTTTTCAAGCCAGTTGGAAGACTTGTGTCCTCCTCGAAAGTGCCCGTGCCCTCGACAAACTCCTCGTACGACGATTTCTCCTCAAAGGGCCTTGGACCCAGAAGCTCCAACATATCGGCTTTGTCCAAGACTTCCCTCTCCAAAAGCCGCTTACCAACCTGGGGCGAGGAAGGAATCAGCCTTATGTGTTTTTTTTTTTTTTTTAATTGAAATATGCAAAATAACAACAACATCAAATGACCAATCACCAATGTTAAACGTTTTACTACATGGCATGGTAATGACATATTATACACTGTGTGGTCATTTCTTTTATTCTGTTCTTACCATTTCCACCAAGTCTCGTTTGTCGTTGATGAGCTGCCGTGTCTTGGTAAGGGCCTGGTTGATAAGGTGCCGCACCTCTTGGTCGATCAGCTGTGCGGTGGCTTCACTGTAGGGTTTCTCTGACATCAGCTCGCCTGGCTGGGGCAGATTATAGGACATCTGGCCCACAGCGTCATTCATGCCAAACTGCACAACCTGCATTAAAAAAGAAAACAAATCATATTTGAGAATTCACTGGGTACTGCAACAAACCATTTACAAATGACTGGTAATGCAACGGACTTTATATTGTATATATATAGAGAGAGAGACAGATAGAGGCTGCCGAAGAGTGAGAGTGAGAAAGAGAAAGGGAGAGTATGTGTGTGTGTGTGTGTGTATATTTGAGATTGTGTGAGTGAGGGGAGGGAGAGTGTCTAAGCGTTGTCTGAATCTATAGGGTCATTGACTTGCTTCTGGGATCTGAGGACTAGCATGTCACACCTGTGCGTAGGCAGACTGCGTGACCTTCCTCAGGTCATCTTGGGCACCAGTGGTGATCCGACCGAAGAACACCTGCTCCGCCACACGGCCGCCTAGCATCATGCACATCCTGTCAAACAGCTGCTCACGGGTGAACAGGTATTGCTCCTTCGGCAGGTACTGTGCATAACCCAGACCTTTCCCTCGAGGAATGATGGAAACCTGAAGGGAGGAAAGAGGAAACACACACAAAAATCTCAAAAAAGCTGTTTAGATGAAGTCTTTACCCTTACCCTGAATTCTTATACAGTACAGTATATGTCTACAGTACGAGACCTCTCTTGCCATTAACATGTACCATACAGACACACAATATCTCGGGGTTATACATTAACCAGTTGCCATCAAAACTCTGAAAGACAGACTGTATTTAGGTCATTTAGCCAATAACTTAGCAGAACATTGATATGCAGTAAGTAACTGACACAGATACCAAGAGTTGAGGGTTACATATAATGTCCCATAGTGGTAGAATGGTAGCATCGGCACACTGATGACTTATTATTGATTTCTAACAACCTTGATTTCACAGCCATTCCAGTTGACAGAAGTTTAGTGGGGTGTGGTTTACTGCTGTGCTAAAAAAAAAAATCGATACAGCGATATATATCGATATTTTTAAAAACTATATAATATTGATATTCTGGCTATTAATATTGATACACTCCCAAGTAGCTACTGCACAGAGAAATGCACTATTGATTCTAAAACAAAATGTAGTAAATGTACTTTGTTCAGTATAAATGTACATTAGCCATATTGTATTCTTTTGCAGAAATAGCTTTTATAAGTTGACTACAGGTACCTAGTGAGACTGGGCACCTTTTCTGTGACATGTTCAGTAAAAAGCATTGAAAAAATGCACTTTATTTTCTTGTTCAATAAATTGAACATAAAAATAATATTTGTCTGGTTTTGTTGAGTGAATAACATTGAGTAATAATTATAAAGTAATATTTATCGATATCGGAATTGAATCGAATTGCACTGTATTGAAAATCGTATCGTATCGTGAGCCCTGTATCGAAAATCATATCGAATAACCATGTCCTAGATGATACCTAGCCCTAGTGTGGTTGATATAAGTTTAGTACATATAACAATCAGATGTGGTTTAGTTGACTGTCGGTTTTCATACAGAAATTTTGAGGCAGGAACTGTATGAACCTTGAGAAGGGGGTCAGCATGCTCCAGGAACCAGCCCACCACAGCGTGGCCAGCCTCATGGTAGGCCACTGTGGTCTTCTCAATGGGCTGAAGGACCTGGGTCTTCTTCTCCAGCCCTGAACGTGGGTAAACACACTTAATGTGGGGACCTAATGACGCCTGACTTTAGCTAATTTCCCATTATATCTTTTAGCAGCAACACATCACAGGAACTGCCTTTAAGTTGGAGTGAGAAAACTTTAGTTATGACTAAACTCAGTTCAGTATGATCAATGTGTAGTGCAGTAACTTGATCATTACCTTAAAATAGTGATGATGTTACCTCACTACTTCTTACCAAATTAGTTTATAAAGCCTCCATTTAGATACATTTCACTAGCCCTGAAATGGGAAACCTTCAAAACTGAGGAACTCCATAGCTAACAAATGTTTGCCAACACACACTTGTGGTACACAGTGGTTGGTCATCTGTAAATTTTAAATCACTGAATGCCTCCAGAGTTTATGTACTAAGTCTCTATATAAACCATTTTCAGACATGGCTTACCTCCAATGACTCTGTCAATGGCCTGTTCAAAGTGCCCTGTCTTGATTGACTTGTTGAGATGTCTGGCAGCAATGAGAGCTGCTTCATTGCACACATTGGCGATGTCAGCACCTGCAAACAGACAAAACCTTTATGGAAAACCACTATGGAAAACCTGCAATGTTGATCTCCATAAAACTGTGTAAAGTAGTGTAGCGCAGATAAGGGGAAGACATTTGGGAGAGGATCCAAATCACAGTGCAGATGCAAGTATTAATATTTTTTGACCTGTGGCAGTGTCAGCGCCAGAGCGGATCTACTGGGCAGGCACTTGAATGACTCCTTGATTGTGAATTAGACACCTTGTGCATACACGTAATGTGCATGCACACCTATGCTTTTGAAGATGTGCTGTGTCTGACGGGTGCTCCATCATTTTCATAAGGGAACAAGCACTGCTCACAACAAAAATAGGGTCAGGGGTGCCAGCAGAATTGGACTACAACAATTCTGTACGCACATAGTACGCACAAACATTGAATGTGCATGTGCATAGCGCACAAAACATTGAAATCATAACAATTTTCCTTTATTGATAACCTATTTAAATTTGACTTTGAAATCAACTGACACAGGTTGATGAACAGCGTGGAGCGCCATATGCTATAGCTATACATGCTATAGCTTTGTGGAATACGAAATCCAACCTTTAATAGCCACAGTCATGTCCAGATAATTTAGCCTACATGTTTCATATCTTTACACAATTGCAAACAAATTGCTATGTCATATTGTTTGTTATATATACCCTGATTGCTTTGGCTTTCCAACTGATGATCATTACAGTTTAGATACAGTGGGCCCATGCACATGGTGTCATTACTATTCTGTGCCAGCGCATCGTTCCTTTTTTTTTAGGTAAAAAATCACATTGTCTAGATAGCAGATGACACTGCGCCGTCACGGGTGTGTCAATGAAAACAAGAGGTGTGGTCTGGCGCAAAGCGTGCCAAATTCCAGTGCCAGATACCAGAGACCAACAAAACCCTAGTCTGTCGTCAGTTCCGCATTGCTGAAAAGCTATTTTATGGGCGCACAATGCTTTGGGATATAACCTGAGGGATCCCCCTCTTTATGAGTCGCTGTTAGGGGACAATGGCTATCCACTAAAGGCATGGTTATTGACACATACATCATGCCAAAAACAATGCTTAAAATGTCTTCAAGCTCCAAAAAGATGTCCAACTGCATATGACTTAGCTGTTCTGAGTAGCCTAATCTGATTATTTACTAAGTGCAAAGACATAAACACTGATACATATTTTGCAATAATGCAAATAATTTATTGAGCAATCTGTTTTTTAATTAAAATATACACATTGTTCATAACCAAAAAAACAGACCTAAATAAAATATCTAAATAAAAAGTCACAATAACAAATGCGTGAGGATTTTGGCGGTTTTCTTCCATTCCAAACATTAACTGCTCATGCATGAGCAGATCGATCTTCAAAGAAAAACGCTCCTGACGGCAAACACGCCATGGTAATAGCAACAGGCTATGGACAAAGCGCGGCTGGTTTTTAAAGGTAATGAGAGTATAAACTCTGATTGGTTTATTGCATGTTACGCCCCGAACACACCTATGATTAATTAGGTAACTTAGGACCACTTTTCGCGCCGTCAAAATACCAAATTGTGTCGGGAACGCCCCCAAAGCAACTTGTGCAACAGAATTTAGACAATGCGCATATTGATCCGGAAAATAGAGCCCAATGCCTTTTTGTGCTGCTTCCAAAACTAGCAAGTTTTTACTGCCTCAAGGGTGTGTGTGTTGATGGTTGTCATGCACAACCCTCTAAATAAAAGTGGAGTTGTTGTTTCATTCCATGACAGCTAACGAAAAGATACACATCTCAAAGTCGGCAAACCGGGCCTTATATTAGCCTACCATAGGTATACATTAAAAACAACTAAGTTTGGCCACTGGCTCAGAGGAACACACTGCAAATCTAAATACCACAAAAGTAGGTCAGCGATGTAAGCTGCCTTCAAAAGACCTATAGGCAATCCATCTGTTATCATAACAGCTTCCTACCAGTGTCCAAGCCCTAAAATCCCTGTGCATTCCTATAGGTAATGCGTAAAACGCCCCCCATGATGCCGAGCCTGCTTGGTGGTGGTGGCGGTTGTATTTGTAGTGGTGGTGGGAGGGGTGCCTTTGTTCTTACTGGTTAAAGCAGCCCACACAACTGGTAGCACTACTCACCAGTAAAGCCAGGGGTTAAAGCAGCAAGCTTTCTGGCGAGGGCATCTTGATCTATGCTGAGGTCCAGCCTCAATGGCCGCAGATGCACCTTAAAGATGGACGCCCTGCCTTTGATGTCAGGAGGGCCTGTGAGACAGGAAGAGAGAATAGAAGATTGGAATTAGGAGAGATTGGGGGGAGGGGGGGCATGACATAAGTGATAACAGCAGTTTAACAAGTGACAGCTAACAGAGCCTCCAACCTACATCGCAGACTTCAGTTACATAATTGGTCTGAAAATAGAGGGGTGACTTGCTAAATCCTTTCATTTTCCATGTCAGCCTGGCATCTGGCCCGTCGCTATTAATAAAAGCTAATTATGTATAACTTTCATAACAGAAAATTGTTTAAACTTTTGTTGTTAATTTGACATAAAAGACACTTTTTTTGAAAATATGAATGATTTGGAAAGTATATTTTCAAAACTAACTTATTCAGAGGATTGTACCAGTATGTGAATTGGACAGAGCATTAAACAATCCTTGCTTGAAGTGATGAAACCTGAGATACCTAGTTTTTAAAGCTTTTCCGATGTCAGAAACACCTGTATGCACTCTAACCACTGATGGCACATGGCCAAGTCAAATATCCCAATTAGTACATTCCTATAAAGTACCTAATCAAATAATCTTGTTTATCGATTTAATTTAAGATGACTAAGGAATGGACTTAAAGTAATTGTCAAAACGGGTTTACTGAGGGTTTGTAATACTCCTGTAATACTTGGTGATTTAGGGAGTAATTTTCTGATGTTGTCTAGGGATACACACCAATGTAGATCTGCCTGTCGAATCTGCCAGGCCTCAGAAGTGCAGGGTCCAGGACGTCCACACGATTGGTTCCTGCCATGACAACCACGTTTGTGCTGCTTTTGAAACCTACGACATCCAGTAAAGAAGACAAAATTAATAGAATTCCAATGAAAGCAGTTTTTCAGTTTACTGATTCAACCTGAATTGGAAAATTGCACATTGGACATACCCTTAATTTGAAAGACATTTTAAAAAGTAAAAACTGTAGGCGGATTACAAAATTGCTTATGTAATGCATAAACAAGAATGTCTCATCAGTGAAAATCGTTCAACCACCACAAACCTCGTTATTGAACAAATGAGATTATTCAACAATAACATCACAAATGGTGGAAGTATTAAATAATGTCCAAAGTAAATGACTGTAATGATGACTGTAATTCACAACTGAGTGACTGAAATAAGAGGGTGCGCTATGTTGCGTAACCAAATGATCAGTCATTACCTCAAAGAGAATTTTGATAAATATTCAAAATATTTGGAACATCTTGGAGTATTACTTAAGCACTTATGGTTATGAATCATTCCTCCAGGGCATTACAGTAGCAATGAACATTTTCCCCCACAAGGAACATAGTTATCAAGATCTTCCAGCCTTTGCATGCCCTCTTCACTCTTCATAAGTATGGGAAACTGCTTCAGGAAAGAATGTGTCTGACTGCATTCCATCTAACACCTCCTCAACAAAGCCAATCTTTTTGAGGTGCTACATATGCCATCCACACATGTAACATAAAACAACCACCAGTGAGTGATGAGTTGTATGTCAACTCAGTCATACTGCCAAGATGTCCGACTCTAAGTAATTAAGTAAGCCCTGCATCAGGGTAAAACCCAGAGGTTGCATTAGGTTAACACCCTACTTTGTGAACCACAATCTCTCTGTGTCCAAACTCCATTTAACTCCTCCATACGTACCGTCCATCTCCACCAGCAGCTGATTCAGTGTATTCTCCTGCTCGCTCTGCCCGCCCAACTCCCCCCTGCCCCGCTTTCTGCCCACAGCGTCGATCTCGTCGATGAAGAGAATACACGGAGCGTTCTTTCTGGCCATGTTAAACATGTCCCTCACCTGAGGAGGCAATCAAAGCTTAATGTAGCTCTCCACCTAAATTAAGAATCATATATACTTCAATATATATGTGGAGTTGTTGTTTCACTCCATGACAGCTAACGTAAAGATACACACCTCAAAGTCGGCAAACCGTGCCGTTTAGTTAGTACCATAGGTAGGCTACTAAATATATATATAATTTAATATTTATAAGATATTCATTCTGATTGTTGGGATCAATAATTGGTGTGATGGCAACCACTCTTTTTCACATTTCCTAGCCATGAGGAATAGGAAACCTAGGAAACCTAAATGACTGTCAGGACTCTGGATGAAACTATGGATTTAGTATCATATACTGGACCCTGAACAAAACTATGGAGTTAGTATCAATGTACAATTTTATATATATAGGACTTTAAGCTGGTTCTGTTTATCAATTACTGGTACATTGATGACCAGTCTAGTTCACATTTTCAGGTCATATTACGTGTTAGTAAAGCGTGAAAATTATAATCTGCCGACAATGTGACAGAGATCAGAGGTGCCAAAGCCCAAACACAAAGAGCTTTGTGTCTGTAAGCAGGCAGTGAGTTACTGAAAGAGATTGCATATAGTAAGCCATGACGATAAACCAAACTGCATTATCTGAAAGGCGATTCTCACCCTAGCTGGCCCAACTCCAACAAACACCTCCTGAAACTCAGAGCCACTGACTGAGATGAAGGGGACATTGGCCTCCCCAGCCATTGCTTTAGCCAGAAGAGTCTTCCCAGTCCCCGGAGGTCCTGATAAGATAGCACCCTGGGGGACAGAGCAAACAGCAACATTACCTCCTACTCATGCTTGTTTATGGTGGCACCAAGCACCACATGCTGCTAGTAGGACAGCGGGTAACTTTTCACTTAGTCAAAAATTATAAGTGAAGTGAAGTGAATGTGCAAGTCATTCATCTACTTGTTCCCTGAGAACCCATAATCCTAAGAATTGCTGTGAGGACAGAACAGACACAGCCAGTAATGAAAAAAGTTTTCAGTGTAAATAGTGCAAATAGTGTAAAAACCTTGGGGATTTTGGCTCCCAGTTCCTGGTATTGCTTGGGATTTTTCAGGAAGTTCACGAACTCCATGATCTCCACCTTTGCCTCTTCACAGCCGGCCACATCCTTAAACCTTACACTGATGTTGCCTTTGATAATCTTGGCTTTGGATTCGCCCATGCTGGTGGGGTTGTTCCTGCCCCCACTGCCACCGCGGCCTCCCATCATTGGTCCTTGCCTCAGAGTGAAAAGCAGGAATCCAATCAGAAGCGCCGTAGGGAGGATGTTCATCAGGAAAGATCTAAACAGGAAAGAGGGGAGTAAACCAAAACACATCCCTTAATAACAGGCTCTCATGGCTGTTTTTTTTTTTAATTCTTCGCTAAGGCAAACGGATATGCCTCTGATGCTTAGACTACTTCTGGTGCGTCACAGTCAGCTGCAACAATAAACAATGTACTGTGGAGATGCTTTTAGGGAGGGCTTATGGCATGAGAAGCACTGCAAATCGCACAAAAATCTTTGTGCACATCCCAAGTGCAGGACAAAAAGAAGAAATGGGTTTGTACACTTTAGATCCATTGGTGATCTTCTATTATACGGCACAGAATAAAACACAAAAAAGTATTTCCAATGTGCAGCCCATCTTTTTTGGACTTTATAAGGAGCTCTGTGGGTTTCGTTGTGTATGAACATGACCTTACCCATCGCTTTCTGTGGTGTAGAACACAGGCACTTTATGGTGGGATTCCAGCCCCAGCTCCTGCTGTGCCATCTCCAGATTACGCTCGAACGTCTCCACGCTTCCTATGTTGAACCACACGTAACTCTGTCCATGCACACACATGCATCCATACACCCCCCCCCCCCACACACACACACACACATACACGAGGACATTTACTAAACCATCATACAGTAGTGTTGGCAGTCATACTGGTCTATGGTTAACTCTACATATGTAGCACAAAGGAAGACAGATTTATGGAGAACTGAGGTCACTTGCCACATTAGAAGTGTTCACTCCTGGCGCTGGGATCACTCTGACATACTGCTTATTAATCACTTCCAGACGGTCAACCTATAGAGTAAGTACCATTTAAGCATGAATATCACATTATGAGAGCAATTCACCGTTAAAGAGCGATCATCTTGATAAACTAAAATACACTATTTTAGTTTATGCATTTACATATTATTCTCCTTGTGTTATGCCTCTTCTGAGATTCAAGCTCCTAAAAAAAGTCCTCACCAGTCCTTCTGTGAGGTAGTAGCTGACAAAATCTTTCCAAGAGATCTCTCTGCCGGTCTCCCTTAAGTGCAGGTAGATAAATGCCGACAGCATTCCCGCCACTGCAATTCCTATGTGCTGGAACTTCTTCTTGTCCCATGGAAATTCACCCTGTCCAGTAAGCAGAGCGGGGAACAATGAACACAGAACAGTGGATGGCCTGAGACACCCTGTCACCATGTCTTGCGAATGACAGAAAGCTGACTGCAGTTTATTCCAAGTAGCGCTGACAAGTGCAAACACCAACAGTTGGTGAGCTGTCAGACATTGGTGCTACAAACTTGTTAGAGATCTAGGCTCTGGCTGGAAATTTGCTGACAAATAGGTCTGTGTGGAGAATGTGGGTTAAGCCTGAGCTGGCATGAGTTACTGCCACTTTTCAATGAAAAGACTTTGCAGCAGGGCAACGGTGTCAGTTGACGTCAACAACACGTACCCTCTGTATGCGAGCCCACCAGCTGTCCTCCCGGCCTCCATCATCTCCTCCTCCCTGGCCACCACCTCCTTCACTGCCTCCTCTACCTTCACCGTGTACTTTCCTTCTTACTTCATTTGGTAGGGGATCATTGGAGAAAAAATTATTTCAGTATTTCAAAATACATTTCAAAGATTTTGTTAGAGTTTAAGGACATGCAGTATCTGCAAAAGACATATCTTATACCGCATACTTTTAGGTTCTTCACATGATTTCATCACACCAGGGGACTCTTCAGCATCTTCACTTTTCTTAGGGAAATACTTCTCAAAACCTGACAACAGAGTCATGGCGTGTAAAACAACTACTTAAGCTCAACAACTGGCAGTTTGATACAGTGTCTAAATAGCTGGGCAGTAAAGTTCGTTAGTGGTCCAAACCTACCTCTAGGGGGCTTCACTGAGAACACCCTGGAGAGTGCTGCGACTTCTGGTCTTCCAAACAACAGAGTCTTTTTGAAACTTTCATTCTGTTTTCAAATAATCATAATAAAAAAAACACTTGTTGTTGTGTGCCATAATGTCACCGTCCAGTCAAGTTGTGTTGGGACAGAGAGCATGCTGTGTACGTTCAGTTTGAAAACGTGAGGGGGGAGGGTCAAGTTGTAAGTTCTGTATCGAGATTGCAGAGAACCAAATTAAATGTGTATGTATTTAACTGCAATGCCATACATTGTTAAAAGCTAACATAAATACTCAAACGTGTAATATTAAACGTGTGTATATTAAAATATATATAACAAAAGGTACTGTTTTTCAGTCTTTGTATCTGCAGCCTAACTATGAAATGTAAACAAAGCATTGGCTTACCTTCCCCGTCGACCCACAATACTTTAGTGCTGCGAATGCATTCGTGTTTTTTCCCCTACAGTTTGCTGCAAATTTGATGGGTCCAGTGGCCGTCAGAAGCAGTCCAATCATCCGAACCATGGTTGCAATGAACAGGATGTACAGTAGCAGTAAAACGTTGCGTGGAACGTTGATCTGCAACTACAGAGGTTTTGTTGTGTTGTGGATATAAGTTTTTTGCTTCTCGCATATCATACTCACAGACGCGCGATTAAAAATTAGTAGTTTCAGGTATGAGAGCTCCACACAGCAACACGCACAATTGTAGTGGGTCTGGGTATTTTGCCTCAGACGACTGTGACGATTGGTTGACAGACTACTTATAATTATTTGGGGCGTTGCTTATGGAAACAACAATCACGTGCCGCCCCCGCTGTATGGCTAGTCGTACATGTCAGAATGGTGGGCGTGGCGGCCAGCGCTGAATTCGATGCTCCAGTACATAATGTTCTTCGCACCATGGTATGTTTTGGGTAGACCTACTTACAGTGCCATGTGTCTAATTCATTCACATGCACAATTTGTACACACATAAAGCAAAGTCGTTTGAAGAAACAGCAGTTTTCATTTATTCATGCAAGATCTTATGCTGATACAATACATAAACATTTCAGAAAACAATATGACAAAATCTTTTAAATCAACACACAATTCTGTAGCTGACATAATAGGACAATACCTTGACTTCACCTTTTCTGTCATGCTGAAACATAACACAGCAAATATATATATACTTTATTTTAAAACAAATAAGAGTACATTTTGTTTACACACTGTCAACAAAAGACCAATAGGCAACAATATCATAAGGTTTTATAACTCTTATAAATCTTATTTTAGTTCAGAAGTTATAAAACCTCACAAATAGTCAGGTTTATCAAAACACAATAGTCATCTCATAATACTTTTGCACAATTACTCTTCCACAAAAAAAACTAAGTAATTACTTGCTTTTAAATGTCTTTAATAGGCAAACTACCAGTCCCCCAGGAATATGTTAATTGATAATAAAAAGGCCATTAATAACAGATTCCACTTCCTGCTCCTGCACAGTAATATCATACAGTATGTGTTAAACCTCCTCGTAAGGACATGCTGTTCTTATCACCACAACAGAAGGGTACTGAAAGGGTAGAAGACTACACCATATGTCTGAGAATAGTGGACCCATAATCATAACCTGCTTTTATAAGACTTGGTAGTTAATGGCAGTTCACATTTAAAACTCATGAATATTAAAACTGATTTTCATACAGAAAACTAGTGATCGGTCATGATGCCGTTTGTTGGCTGTACTTGTGTTGCTCGAAGTTATTGTGAGTTGAGAGGTACAAGCAGTTATGTTTCACCAAGTTACACCACTCTGGAATCTGCATTCCTGACATGTAGTGCAATTCACACACAAAAAAAAACAGGAACATTACTGATAACATTTCATGTATGACCAGACACAGAAACGGTACTTCAGTGTAGTGCAAATTAGGAATGTGTACTGGACAAGTCAAGCAGATGTAAGTGTCCACAGAATCACACAGAATCAGCATCAAAAGGCTCCTGCTTTCGTCCTGTCATTCTAGCACATCGTGGACACGTTGTAGAGTTATCATAGTAACAATCCCTGAAATCACAATAACAAAAAGCATGTTGTTTTGAGTTAGGACTTTATAATATACAAACCCTAAAAGAGGCAAATTATGAACACATTTCTTTTCCATATTTCGCACCTAACAAGGTACATAAGGTGAATGTCAACATAAAGGCTTTTTACTTTTCACGTAATTACAAACAAACAGCATTATAAGACAATGCTATAACTTTGAATGAGATGAATTTATCATCTATGCATCGAGCATACACAGAACTATCTTGCATTACATAACTCAGAGATCAACAAACCAGCTTGAGAAAAGCTCTGCCATGTATTCCTTCTCCCTGTGCACTTAACACAGGTTATTTCATGAATAATTGTATCTACCTGGCTAAAGAGCTGTGCTAATTAGGATCAACTGGTTCAGTGAATTGGCTGGGACATGTGGCAGGATTTCTACTTTCTGAACCTGGGATGTCAGCCCCTGGTCTCAGAGCTAAGATGAGAGAAATAGCTTCATGCACTGTCACACTGAGGTCTCTTGTTTACTGTCTCTCTGGGAGGCCACTCAGTTAGCTCGTGTAACTGAAGAATCATGGGATATGGAACATGAAGCCTGTTGACCTACTGACCTTCTAATTTGTTTTTCTTTACGCAACCATTTTGTTTTAAAATGCTCTAGTTGAGCCGATGCCATACCGTTTCCTGAATTTGATTCGGAAATGGCCGCAACTTAAATTAAGAATCTAATGAAATCCGAACAGTATTCTAGACAATGTGATGAAACAGCATCAGCTCGATACCTGATTAGCAAACACTTTGGCTGAGCAATTTGCACACAAATCTACACATCTACATGTACACACATCACAAACATCCATGCAGTTCTCACACTAGAGGGCTACTGATAAACTACACATTAACCATAACCATTAGCAAAGTTTTAACAGTTCATCATCATAGATACAGGTTTTGTTGTATTCATTCGATTAGATTATTCCCCAGGTTACCCCGTGTTGCTTTGTAAACTCACACCACTATTTCATAACTGGCTTAGAGTATTCGACAGACATAGTCCTAATAAATCCACAAACAAAACAAGTCTGACCTATAAAAAGCCCAGTCTAATACTATTACTTTTCTCTAAGACTCAGGAATACCAGAACGTAATCACCAACCATGGTCATAAATTATAACCAAAATCTTATCATAACCCACATTGATGTGAAATGTTTTTTGGTTCTAATCCATAACCCAGTTTCTCAATGTGAATTTTGGCAGACATTAAATTCAGTGGAGGTAGCAACTCATCAACTAATAATAGTTTATTATACATTACTTGGTGCATCTTCTCCTAACTTCCTGTTTGTTTCATTACAGGTAGAGAGGTTATGGGTGCTCTCACCTGTGGAAAACCGCAGAGCAGTCTTGGCAGACGGATGTGTGGCTGTCAAATGGGAAGAGAATGTCTCCCTCTTTGCAAAGCTCACACACGAACCCTTTGGCCTGGCATCGCTACAAAGGAGAACAGAGAAAATTAGTCCTCCACAGAAGGACAAGTCAAACGCCTGGTGTTTTTTTTTGTTACAAGTCATAAAGGTAATAAAACTGTTATAATAAATAATAAACTGAGATAAATAGTTTGCACACCTGAAAATACTTCCAAAACTATTTCAATCAAGGCTATTTGGGTTTGTAGACTTCTCCTCTTTTATGTACTCTTGTTTGGTGCAGCTGTCCAAGTTTAAATTCCTCAATGTGCGTACAATAATACTTCCCTGATTTCTAAAAGCAAAGTTATTTCACACAGTGATATTGACTGTGACTTGTGCAAAAGTGCTTGCAACAAAACAATTAACAGCCCAGAGTAGAATAGAGCGCATAATTAGTATGACTGCACTGGTACTGTCACAGTGGCAGACAATATATGCATGGCTGGGTAGTACTGTATAATAACTATTCTTTACAAATCATCAATTTTCACTACAGATGTTAGAGCAGACAGAGAGGCAGGCAGATAGCAGATAGCATGAGGACCAACAGACTGACTTACAGACAGCCAGTAGACCAATGGATGTAGATATGTTTACAAAGAATTTAATAATGAGAAAACAATACATCATGAAGAACTAAACATAACTAAAAGTTAACAAATGCACTACAAATGCTTGGTAGGGAGTAGTTATTATGAAGTGTTACCTATGGGTGAAATAATCTGATTTGCTTGTTAGCATGATTTATTGTGCCTATGATGGACGACATACGTCTGACACCATGCCACCCATGTCTACATTTAGCACACTGCCACACTAACCTACACCGCTGCTGATAAGCCTGGCTTTCTGCACCACAAACCTGGTGACAAACCTCAGTCACACAATTCTGACAGATAGGCCCTGAGCTAGTGCTGGACTTGACACTTGACACAGGCAAACATTTGTGTATTTTGTGCATTTGTATATTGCATATTTTTGGTGCATGGCTTGAAAAAAAAATAATTGGTAATTGGAGAATGCTATCGCTGCTACCTGGCTCTGGTGTGCAGTGGTAGCCTTGCTGCAGCAACACCACGTGGCGCTAGGCTCACCTCACAGTCCAGTTTGATGTGCTTGGCAAAGGTAGTGTGTATCTCAGTGAGGGAACAGCTCAGGCGGCCAGTGGAGATGTCCATGAGGTCTTGCAGAGAGTACATGTCGTCATTTTCCACAAAGTGCTGCCTGTCATGAAGCTAGGAACGGAGAGACAGACAGAGAGATACAGAGAGCCGCAGACAGAGAGAGAGGGAACGTGAGAGAGAGCAAGAGAGAGAAAGAGGGGCAAAGAGAGGGAAAGTGAAAGAGGCAGAGGGAGAGAGAGAGAGAGAGAGAGAGAGAGAGAGAGAGAGAGAGAGAGAGAGAGAGAGAGAGAGAGAGAGAGAGAGAGAGAGAGAGAGAGAGAGAGAGAGGACAAGCATCAAATCCAAGTTCTGGCCCAGTGAGGAAAACCACAATTCTGTCTTGATTACAATCAATATGCTACATTTTTTTTTTTTTTAGCCATTTATTTTTTTTAGCCATAGAGTGCAGCAGTGTCCCTTTACACTTGGAATACATATCCTAGTGTAGGGATATTATTCTAACCATGTCCAGGCCTCTTCATCCATGGCACTGCTGACATCAGCACATGTCCATGTGCACATGTGTTATGCCATTTGTCTGTCACAGTACATTCCAGTGCACAAAAGAGAATGTGTTCTTACACAAGAACACCAGGAGATGGTGCCAAAGATGCATGTCCAATGGTTGTTTATTTATTACATTATTTATTTATGATTATTGCTTTGTTTTCTTATGTTTACATTATTTTCCCATTTCCATTTTTATCAACAACAATAATCTGTAAAATACCAAACTCTTCTGCCCTATAATGGTTTATAACAACTAGACACACTTATGAGATATCGCTGTGACTACCTTTATTTGGTCATACAACTTCTTGAACTCATGAACAAGTAGTTCAAGCAGTAGTATGACCACATAAAGTTAGTGACAGCTGTGAATTCAAACACAATTTAGTCATTAACTGTTAATCTAACATATTTTAACTAACTTATTCATGGTTGTGTTTTTTCTTTCTTCAGTTAAAGTCTGACCTGCAGCAGCAGTCTGGCCTCCATGGCCTCCTTGCAGGTGAGGAAGTAGGGCTTCATGAGCAGGATGTCCTGCCGCAGCTTCTGTAATCACATACACATTGGCCCAGACCAGTCGTTAAAAACACCTCGGATTTTAGATTTCTCTAATTCAGCTAACTTAATCCAGAAACAGCCCGGGAACTTTAAGACCACCACTAGGACACCACTAGGTTTAAAGTTATCCACCGACAGCTTAGGCTCTGTCACAGTGGTCCGGCATAGAGAGAGAGGAAGCTTCAATTGAGTACAGTCTCTGTCAAAGTGGCCTAGAGAGCAAGAGACAATTTACATGTGACACTGACCTTTTGGATAACAAAAAGTCTTCTTCATGCACAGCTACAAAATAGCTTGCAGCAGTGCTTGAAAGTTGATAAGCCCATTAAAATGTAAAATATCCTAGAGATCCATTTTTCATCCAAATCATAGAAAACAAGAATGTGCTTATTCATTACTAATGAACCAAATAATCAATAATTAAATTACTTCTGTGTGGGAAAGTATGCAAACCTCTTAAAAACATACGTGATCCACTGAAATAACAAGTAAACAGACATTTTCTAGGACTTTCTGGCTCATTTTCTTAAAACACATGAGTGATGTTCTTTCACACAAACCGCTACTTCAGGTTCTGCCCCTACAGTTTTATTTGATTAAGGTTGAGACTTTGGCTCCAGACAGATAGTCTGCTCAGTCTCCTTCTAATCACTTTTCCTCCTGCCGTCAGAGAAAATCATTACAACATGGTCATGTAAACGTTGTGAAGAATTTATTAGGACGTAGAAAACACAGTGCTGGAAAATCTGACCGCACTTCGCCCCATAATTACTGAATGGTGGCAATTAATGTCATGTGATGGGTCATGTTGACTTACACAATGTGTGACGATCAGTGACGTTCACCATATGTTAAGATTCTTGCTACAACATATCATGCATTGAATGGGATGATGTCTGTTTAACAAACTGACCCTGATTTCGACCAGTTCCTCCACGAAGTTAAAGAGCAGTGGGTTGACCTCCTTCAGCTTCAGGACAGGTCGGGATATCATCAGAGCCAGGTAACGCATGGAGGAGCGACACACCTGGGCACACAGGTACAGGACAGTAGGGGTGGGTATTGGCAAGGACTTGACGATACGATACGCATCACGATACATACGCCACAATACGATTCTGTCACGATACATTGCGATACTGGGTATATTGCAATATATTGCGATATTCTAAATTGTTAAGTGAAAATGTCAAAATAGAACTGAATTATCAGTTGCTATTTACAATCTAGATAGTCTCACATCTTATCAAAACCTAACTGAATCAACATAACTCAGAGTTACTGAACTCAACATAGCACAAAAACATAAAGTGCATAGGATTGGAGTCAGAAATTGATGTAGTATATTGTAAAAATTAGTATCACGATATTGATGTTTAAAACGATACAGTGTATTGCGATACGATATATTGCGATACGATATATTACGATATTTTTTGCACACCCCTACAGGACAGTACGTCTCTTTTGCTCTCCCAATCAACCTAGCCTGGTAAATCAGCCCCTCGTACTTGATTTCATTTTGTACAGAGGGTCTGGAACAGAGACAGTTAGAAACGATTTGTTGGAGGTGTGGACTCTGCTGAAGTTTAAAAAAAGTGCCTCTGCTTTTACCCAATCGCTAACGCCTGGTCGTCACGTATGCAATGAGCCTACCTACGCACTACAATTCAAATGTAGCACACAAGGTCAACGTCATGGCTAACGAACACATCCTCTGTTCGCTGATTGGATCGGTGTTGCTGAGACTTGCTAAATGACCCTCAAGAGATTCCGGTCCAGACCCTCTGTACAAAATGAAATGAAGTACGAGGGGCGGGTTTACCAGGCTACAATCAACCAGTGACCATGACATAATCCATATGCAGTAATCAAAACTCACTCAAGCCTAAAGCTGTTTACAGAATTCAGTTGGTCAAAGTACAGTAGGTTTGTTCACTATGTAAAATTTCTAGACAGCTGACATAATTCAAAGCTTTAAGTAAATGTCTGTGCCTTAAATAGGGCTCTTTCAGACATAATCTCAAATAACTGTATCTGTACTTTACCATAAGTAATGTGATCTGATTTCATTCCGCTGGGTATTTGACCACCTATATAACATGACCTTAAAAGATGAGATGAATATGACACACTGTTTGGGTGTTTTAATTGTTAGGACTGGAGACGTTCTGAGATGTTCTCTGTACCTTGTGCGGATCAAATTCCCAGTTGTGGATGACGCGTGCTGGGATGATGGCTGTGTCGTTCCAGTGGCAGCTGCTACAGTAGTACTGGCCCGTGTAGTCACACTGACGCGCCTCCGATGGCACTCCCCCTGCAGGACAGAAATGAGTATTGCAGCATCTCTGAATTTGCTGAGCTTAGCACTAAGGCTACACTAATCATAACGTTTTGGGAGACAAAGCAAGTGTAGTTGTGTTACAGATAACACACATACATACACGCAAACACAGACGGAAGAAAAAATGGAAAGAAAGAAAAAAAGAAAGCAAGAAAGAGAGAGAGAGAGAGAGAGAGAGAGAGAGAGAGAGAGAGAGAGAGACAGAAAGAGAGTTGAAGTTCCTCATACAGTTCCTCAGTAAGTACTCCCTAAAAAGTCCCAACAAAGCTAAAGAAAACTACTTTATGCACCTTCTGACCTACTGAACACACAGGCAAACAATGACACACAGCTTGTGTGATTCCTGACTGAAAGTGAGGATTGGGATGACTCAGTGAGCGACCAATAGCACGTGCCACGCGGCTCAGATGAGGTCATTGATTGTGTAGCTGTGGCAGGAGCAGACTGGGCAGGGCAGTGTGGCACTCACGCAGGGAGATGGGTGTGCGGCACTCGGCGCATCGGTAGTCCTGCTTGTCCAGGCCAATCTCCGGGCAGATGTTCAACTCGTACTCGGACTGGTGGCTGACCTTCGACCTCACACATGGCTTGGTGATTAGGTTCATACACTTGCTGTGGCACCGGTAGTAACAGCCTTCAGGGGAAGCAAAGCAGAGCAAGACAGTTAATTCTTTGTAGGGTTGGAACCACATATACATTTTTAAGTTTCAGTGAGTGAGTTAGTTAAGTTTCAATTCCTCTGACTGCATCTGGATGATACAATACTGGTAAAGCCCCAAAACCAACCTGGATGGGTTAGCAAGGGTCATAATACAACACAATGGCCAATTCATCCTGCTTTAATACAACCCCGATTCCATAAGAGTTGGGACATTGTGTTAAATGTAAATAAAAAAATAAATGCTAACATTTTAAATCATACAATAAGCAATGTAAATAAGTAAGTGCCTGTGTTAACCAGCAGGGTCATTTTTAAAAGTAGTTGTTGATATGACATGATGTTTATTAACAACTGATTACCCAGTTGTTTAAAAACCAACTAAATAAAAGGTGGGCATTACTCTCACTGACCTGTGCATGTGTACCAGGTCTGAATGAGGCCCCAGATGATGGCGCTGCACTTGTCACAGGTCTGCTTGACGCTCTTGCTCTTCTCCTTGGAGAAGCGATGCTCCAGCAGCATTCGAAGGTTTGGCTCTTCCTCCTCCGGGTCCTGTTTCAATTCATTACACTGAATTGAACCTTCATATGCCTTTGCATAAATACAAAACACTACAAATACACAATGCAATTTGGGGTGCTCTACTCTGCCATACAAAGGCAAAGCGCAGTAACTGCGTAAACACTGAAACAAAAAAATGCCTTTAAAGTTGTCATACTGCCCAGTCAAACATGCTGATAGTGGTGATAATTTTATGTACTTTCTTAATTTGGAAGAAGGCAGAGATTTAGTCACAAGACAATATAAAGTCAATTTCCTGTCTAAACTCAATTTCATAAAATATACAGTTACTGCCTTTTGGCTTTGTATGGCAGCACTAGTTCGGTGCTTTTAAAAGGTAGTAATAAAAAAGATGAGCTAATGAATAGATAAATAATGTAGGCTGGTAAATATATAAGATTAAAAGTACACACAGTATAAAACAACACACATGTCCAGCACAAGGCATACTGTAGTAGCCTGTCAGAGCATGGCATCAACAGTGACCTGCCCTATGCCCGTGCCCTTTATGACCGACACTCATCACTCTGTGCACACATGCTGCAGCTCTGGTTATATTAAGCACTATTGCGGAACTTTGGGCTGGGCTGGCAAGAACATGAACTGTGAAAAATAACTGCACAGTTCCACATGAGCTTTTAGTCAACTGCATGGTTTTAGAATGAGCCATTACTTTCACATGTACTTTCAGCTTAATGAATGTTGTTTTTTTAGTTTTAATAAGTGAACATCAAGATGAACCTTAGCACAAAGCACAGCCTTTGATCTAGCTCAAATTGTCCACATTGACAGGGCTATGCATACTGGTGTCGCAGCAAATACTAGATCAAAATAATACACATTTACAAACCATTAACAACACCCTAAAACAACCACATCCACAACCACATCCTCCCTAAGTGCTCTGGCCTTACCTTGAGTTCCTGTAGTTTGAGGCGGAGGTGAATGAGTTTGACCACAGTGTCCTTCTGCTTCTCAGAGTGCTCTGGCAGCTCCAGGATCAGCTTCTTGCACTCCTCTATGGCCTGCTTCAGCTGCTCGATGTCAGACGCCACGAAGGAAGCCTGGGCAAACAGGCACAGGCATGCACACACAAACGCATGCACACACACACATTTCCCAAAACAAACTGAATCCTCACAGAAAAAATATCTAAGGGTCAACAATTTTTCAGTTCAATGAATTACACTTTGTCTTTTGGTAAACAATAAGGTACGCTTATTTCTTTAGGCAGCAGACAGGCAGGATGTGATGGCTCTATGGAACAGTTACCCCATTGACAACCGTTTCACCGATTACTTCTGTAAAAACATACTTTCGCCTAAAAACTCCAATTCACTTTTTTTTTCCTAACAGTTCAAATGTTAGAAAGCTAAAAAAGAATAGGATACTCAAGCACTTTGCAGTGCGAAAGTGGACCATCACATTCAAAATCAAACACAGATACTTATTTATTTAACAGACACACACTGCATATTAAGGCACAGTACTTAATAAAATACACAACGTGAACATACGCGAGTTAGCCTAATTGCCAAGTATCATCCTTAGACCCTAAAAGACATTAAACATACATGAGCACCAGGTACCTACCACTGGACGGGAGAAGTGATCCTCAGCAAGGCCAAGGTCCATGGTTCGGTCTGAACTGTGGATTCTAGGCTCTGAAGAGAAGAGCTCAGGCCTCACCTCTGCAGAAAAATATGCGTAGTTAGGCTAATGCATACAGTTTGTTCTTGACCCTCACCAACTGTCAAATGTACCATGAAACACAACAAGCTATTAAAAAATTCAAAGGTGTCCTTTCAAGCTGGTTTGAATGAGAAACAACATGAGCTTTGTAGTCCATGCAGTTACTGTACCACAAGAGAGACACTTTACACTTTACTTTTGCTTTAACAACTCATAAACTATGAAACATTGGCTAAATGATTAACATTATTTTTCCATGTGACACAGTCTGGTCAATGTGAAGGGCATGATATGCACACTTTGTCTAATTGTTAAGCTTTCACGCTGACATTCAAGTACCACAATGCCACACATGCTGAACAGACAAATAGCCAACTTGTCCATTATAAGACAGTACCGTCTAAACCAATGAATTAACTGTATGTCTAGCAAAATGGAATGGCAACGCACAGCGATAAAGAACAGAGAAAAATACAAACTGACACCACTTTGCCATAAAACCACTGGGTGTTAGATTTATCAACTGCTGGCTTGCATTAAAAAAGCCACTACAAACTACATGGCTAATATAATAATAATGTAAAAAACACATATCTAGCCGATAGGACCCTAGAAATCCATTAGCACATTCCTACTTCTGAACATATGTTGGCAGAAATTATAAGAAACACTTAAAAAAGGTATGGTAATGCACAATTATTAAACCATTTCTTCTTTCTTTTAGTTAAGGGAAACTATGTAATCACAGTAACAATCCCAAACTTTTCTGTCAGCAAACCCCTTCCATTTCCAACAAAAACACTCCACACTATTGTAAAGCAGTGCCAATATATTACCTGCATAGACTTCGCAAGAAAACATGACTAGTTCTATGAGTAGTATGACATCAAGCAAGAACAGTTAATCAGCCAACAAATCAAGCGTGTGTCAGATCCTGATCCTAACAGGAAGTGATATTAGCTGCATCAGATCATCTGACCTCGACTTCAATGTTTGGTCCCTGTTCCAAACACCCACTCAGGATTTCATAAGAGAAGTCATCTGATATTTGACCACTTGTAAAACCAGAACAGCAGCTACATTGTGTTTCCGAACAAAACTAATCTCTAATGCCTCATGCTTGTATGAGTCTGTATGTGTATGTGTGTGTGTGTTTGTGTGTTGAGGGGGCACATGTATTTCCTTGCGTGTATGTGTGTAGTTTGTTTAATCTGTGTTCAGCTACACCTCTGTTATCTTTCTCCTTTTGTAAGTTGCTGTAGAATAAAAGCAGCTGCTCAGTGTAATGTAATGTAATGTAATTGTCTTGTGCACAGTCACTCTACTGTGTCTTAGATTGTAACATGGGACTAGCTGCATGTACCAAACAGCATTGCATGGGTACAGGATATGCGACACATACACAGTCGTAAGACTTGAGACTGACTCACACCAGTGTTGGCCATACAGGGAATTTGTTAGTTATGGTGTGGGCTGCCCAGGGTTATGGTTAAGAAATACATATAAATTAATATATTACTACTTATCATTATATTTTCCTTTGCATCATGTTTGTTTTCCAATTTCCAGCTGGTGTAAATAAAAGGCAACTAATGAAGTGTCTTTTGTCATAGATATTCCTATAATTTCATCACCTACTTTGAAGGCCAATTGCAAAAACATAGTTAAGGTGGGAGGGATGTGCTGTTAAGGTGGCAACCTTAACTATAAATTACTGGTGGAAACACTGCACACACAACTGCTACACACCTGCTGACTCATGGATATCTGGCCGCTCCCCTACACCTCCATTTTGACTTGATTCTGAGGGACTGACTCACCGGCTTTTGAGGGACCCTTGCTCTCAGTTGACGCCTCATCTTCTCCTCTGTCAAAGGGATTGACAAGACCCTGGCGAAAGCGGGCAAGTCTCTCATCGTATTCCATCTCACAGGGCCTGGCTACATCTGGGGAGCAGAGACATGGTTCATCATCTCGTCATGCAGGACGACTGGCACAGGCCAGGGTCTCATTCCATTCACCATGGGTAGTAGGAAAATCTGCATTACTTTCGACATCAATTTATTAATACTGCCTCACCAATGGCAGCTTTGACAGCAATATTAGTCAAATAGAGGGGAGGAGTTAAGAATTCTGGCAGGTATCATTTCATGGAATGACTGAAAAAAAATCAACACTTGTGTTCAGTCCTCAGATTTTTTTCTTTTTTTGTATTACTATTTATAAGGTTACAATAGTTGAACACAGTTGCTGTTCCATTTATAGGACTACCTACTGCTTGAAGTGTGTACATTGGACCAGGCAAAACTGGTGAAGCAAAACCAGCTCTTTAGCCATTGTGTGCATTGAATAGTCGTGACTAAACGCACAAGATCTTCGCAATTCAGAGTATCACTAGAAACAAGGTTCCTTTCTTTTTAGTGATCCTCGGTGTATGCCTATAATGAAGCGGTGTGCGCCTATAATGAAGCGGTGTGCAGTCATGGGTGACTCCAAAAACAAAACTGTAACGTCATCCAACATTGGGCACCATTTATGTTTACATTCACATCGTATCGATAAAGTAAAAGCGATAGCTGCCTACAAAAGCATTTAGGCGAGTGTGCAGCTCCCTGGTTCTAAAAACAATACATCAGACACAGTGGTTGTGTTTGAATGCCTTACACTTCATTAGAAAGTTCGTTTGCACGAGCTTCGACAAATCACCGACATTCAATAGTAAGTGGCTTTTGCGTTGAACAATGGTAGTAATACCTAATGTCAGTTGGAAGGCACATGATGTATGGGAATTATAGCCTGTACATTTGCAATAACGCTAACACTAACTACGCTTAAAAAAGAGTATGCTGATTTAGTGTATGAATACTAAACATGCAAATGTACGTTTTTGTCTGACACATCGCTGTCATGTCACATCTCTAGGTCAGGGCTCCAAAATGACGAGAAAGCTGTTTACGTAGCTAGCTGGCTAGCTAGCTACCCGGCTAACGTTGAGCCAAGATTGTGTACATTACTTACCTCATGGTAGTGTTCCAAAGGAAGGTTTAAAAGGCAACCCTTGTACAAAACCGATGCAGGCTTTGCGATCTGTAAGTACTGTCGCTCTGTGAGGCCACCAATTCTCTTTTGTTTGCAACCTGAAAAACAGCAACATCACAAAACCCCTAGCAACTCTAGCATGAAATAGGTTGAGTCACGGTCAGAAGAGACATCTAGTGGACGAATTATGTAAAGAAAACAAAAGCAAAACAGCAGAATAATATTTTTATGCGAGTTATAGTAACGCAAATGTTGGATTATAGCTGATTCTCCGGGGATTTCGGAAGCTTATCTTTTCAGTCTTCCAACTTATCATTAACAAAGGGGGAAATGAGCGTGTTCAAGTTTCCTCACTTGAATCTGCACTGTTAGGCATGTGATGCAACAGAAGATTGCAGACTCGGGAAACAGCCAACTGACAGATCCTATAGTATTTCCTGTTTTGTGGACCTATGGCATCAGCACTTCCAAGGGTGTTGCTTTTCAGTATAGCCCTACAAAAACCCTAACAAAACATTTGCTGAAGTATGCAGTTTTTGCAGTGTTGTGTTTGTTCTGTGTTTAACATTTGAAGCTTTGAGGCCTATGTGGATGATCTGTTGTTAACACATGAAGATTTTTGTCCAGCTCTGACCTGGAACTGACTTGTATTCTATCACTTGTAGCACTCTGTATCAAAACACAGCTGAGACCAACAATAAGTTGATGGTAGTCGACTGCTGATTTCTGTTTATTGTATCAACGGTCATATAGATGAGCACCCAAAAGTAAATCTATAACGTGTGTGAACCAAAACTAGTTCAGATTTCCTCCACACCTAATTGCACATCAAAATGCTATTCTAATGCTACTCTCTGCTGAGTTGTTAAACTGTGAACCCTAAGAAAGACTCAGAATTGGAAGTGGTTTAACTGAAGTAGCCTACCCAGGTGTCTGTCCTTTCAAGTGATGACTGTGCATTTCCGGACTGTACCCTGTCCAGACTAAGTACCTCCTTCTTCTGGTCAGTCAGACAGGCACAGACAAGATGTATGTGTCCCCTGGGGTTTAGCACAGCCTACTTCCTACTTCTTAGGTGTAATAGATAGGTTTCCTTCACCTCGCTGTAATATAGACCTAAATGATTCAGCATTTTTTACTTTAGGATGCAGCCCTTCTCTCTATCATTAATGTGATGCTCTTTAAGTGTCTGGAGTGCTGGAATTTGTGCCAAAGCAATGATGAACTTGCATAATGCATGAAGCCTAATAAGAGAGGAGAGCACTCAATATGGCAGTAGGCTAATAGCTTCCATTAGGGTGCAATAATTATTTAAGAAAACCTGATTGGGTTTATTAAGAACAGTGCATTTGGAATATAAACTTTGATGTACTGCGTCTATTATCAGTAACAGCACAACATTACAGGAACTGAAGGAACAACTGGTAAAAGGTCTGGTGGCAGGTTTTAGTCCTTGTTCATTCTTTGATTTTCCTTCTTTGAAGGATTCGCCTTAAGGTCTGACCTATATTTATCTGATCAGATGAATTGCCAGTCTGGGGTGGGGACGATATGTGTGTGTGTGTGTGTGTGTGTGTGTGTGTGTGTGTGTGTGTGTGTGTGTGTGTGTGTGTGTGTGTGTGTGTGTGTGTGTGTGTGTGTGTTGGGGGGGGGGGGGGGCAGCCTGAAATCAGTTGCCAGGGCGCCACAGAGGGGTCAGTGTTGTCACTGCCATGAAAGCCTGCTCTGTTCCAGGAGCTCTTTTGTAGGCTATGTATACAGCTGTATTGCCAGCATGTGATCAACAAACACGCCTTTCAGTGCAAGTAAACTAAGTGGCATAGGGAGACATGAATATGAGGAGAAGAAGATGCTGAGAGAGTTTGCCTCTGGGGACATAAATATTTTCATCTCATAGGCAGGTCATTTAGGCGTGGAGCAGTCATGCAACTGAAACTTCATTTTACCTCATTCAGGGCATCCAACATTGTCTCCTTATGCATAATAAATACAGTGGGAATTGCTAATTGTTGTTCCTATATTGTTCTCTGTTCAAGGAGAAAAGCATGAAAGGGTTGTTCCATAATACTGGTGCTTTGCTTTGCGGAAGAGAATACCATATAAATGTTGGCTGAGATTTATTTTTCAAACATGTCTTTATTTCACTTTGATCAGTCAGTACTTAAACATATCAACATGAGCTGTTGCGGTGTTCAGTCATTGATTACTGGTGGAGCTGAAGTTTAGCAAGGAGAGCTACAACAAACTGTACGAAGCAGGAAAGAGATATAGAGAAAGGATAAGGCAGGGAGGTATATTTTTGGTCCTAAACGACACTGTGATTCTCTGACGTCCTACTACACAACCATTGCCTCAATGGGCCACTCCTTAACCCTGAGTCTCTGACTCTTCCTCCTCGTCTTCATACATTTCGCCCTCCTCGTCCACAGTGGCGTCCTGGTACTGCTGGTACTCGGACACCAGGTCGTTCATGTTGCTCTCGGCCTCACTGAACTCCATCTCATCCATGCCCTCGCCCGTATACCAGTGCAGGAAGGCCTTGCGGCGGAACATGGCGGTGAACTGCTCCGAGATGCGTCTGAACAGCTCCTGGATGGCCGTGCTGTTGCCGATGAACGTGGACGACATCTTGAGGCCCCTGGGTGGGATGTCACACACGGCTACTTTAACATTGTTGGGGATCCACTCTACAAAGTAGCTACTGTTCTTGCTTTGGATGGCCAGCATCTGCTCGTCCACCTCCTTCGTGGACATGCGGCCACGAAACACGGTTGCCACGGTGAGGTAACGTCCGTGGCGTGGGTCGCACGCCGCCATCATGTTTTTGGCATCAAACATCTGCTGGGTGAGTTCGGGCACAGTAAGGGCGTGGTACTGCTGGCTCCCCCTAGCTGTCAGGGGGGCAAAGCCTGGCATGAAGAAATGCAGGCGGGGAAAAGGCACCATGTTCACTGCCAGCTTACGCAGATCCGCGTTGAGCTGGCCGGGGAAGCGAAGGGAGGTGGTGACTCCACTCATGGTGGAAGAGACCAGGTGATTGAGGTCGCCGTAGGTGGGGGTGGGTAGCTTGAGTGTGCGGAAGCAGATGTCATACAGCGCCTCGTTGTCGATGCAGTACGTCTCGTCCGTGTTCTCCACCAACTGGTGAATGGAGAGCGTGGCGTTGTAGGGTTCCACCACAGTGTCCGACACTTTGGGCGAGGGCACCACACTGAAAGTGTTCATGATGCGATCGGGGTACTCCTCCCGGACCTTGCTGATGAGCAGGGTGCCCATGCCCGAGCCTGTTCCTCCACCCAGAGAGTGGGTGAGCTGGAAGCCCTGCAGGCAGTCACAGTTCTCGCACTCCTTCCTCACCATGTCCAGCACCGCGTCCACCAGCTCCGCTCCCTCTGTGTAGTGGCCTTTGGCCCAGTTGTTCCCAGCCCCACTTTGACCTGCAGGGAAACGAGGACATGGTGTAAGAACACACGGATAATAGGAGCATAATGGACACACCGGTTGTTTTAAGCTGCAGAGAGGAACCTTTAATGTGAGAATTAAGATATACAATTACAAAGAATCAGAAAGAAAATGTATGCTAATAACAATATTTATACAGACCCATAAACATCTAGACCTGCAGAATACGTACAACAAAATAAATATTCTACAACTCTAGCTGCTGACAGTAGACATTCTTTATCAATCCCTGGCCTTCAATTAGTTGAATTTCTACAATTAGTATTATTAGAGGGAAAACAATATCTAGGGGTTAAATAATCAAACAAAAGATCAGACAGGACAAACAAAAGGTTGTGTGTAGGTGTGTGAAGATGCGTGCATGTGAGAATGAGAGCCAGGGAGAAAGGCATGAGCAGCTCCTTAAGTACTTTGCACACCCATGCAGGTAACCAATAATCCCACCCTGCTATCGCCACAGCCGCTGCACTGCCACGCCAGGACTAAGGGCTCATTCACACCAAACACTCTGCGTATTCAGCGCGTGGCCGTTTTCTGTCCGTATTCGTTTAGAATGCATGTGCACAAATTAGACTCTTCACACCGCAAGCGTGATCTGCGCATATTCTGTCCCTATACAAACATATTGTACACGGATACGCGCTGTACACGCTCAAGTCGGTGTGAATGAGCCCTAATGGGGGCACAGGGGGTCGTAACAGTAATAAGTAAATCATCTATAAAGTAAAAAAAAAAACGTTATAATACCAACCAAAAATGAAGTTGTCTGGTCTGAAAAGATGCCCAAAGGACCCAGAGCGGACACTGTCCATGGTGCCAGGCTCCAGATCGACCATGATGGCTCTGGGGACATACTTGTTGGCTGAGGAGAGATGGGGAGGTTTCAAAGAAACGTCAGTGACATTCAGCTTATCAACAGCATAGCACAAACATGTGATGTATATGCCTCAGTTTAAGGTGCTATGTGAGAAATGTATGGCAAGTAATCATAATGGCAATGGTCACCAGAGAATAAGAAAACATGTTGAAGTGAAACACTGATTTCACTGACAAGAACAGAATAGGTAGAATATTTGCATTTTAAAACTTAATTTACAGCCAGCAAATTATGTTTATATCTTGATTTTGTAATCTACCACTTTAGAGGGGGGAAAGGCTGTACAGTATTTTGAATTTGATGGCTACACCAGTTTTAGCCACTATCCTACATAGTGCACCTTTACAGTAATCTTCAGTTCCATTTCCCTCTCTTAATCCTGTATAGATTCACATATTCTTGCCTAAATGAGTGTGTCTGCTGTACTCTTGCAAAAATTTACAAGAATGCTTTAAGTCTTTCATTTCTGAATGACCTTGTAACTTATTTCCTTTGGCTTCTACTCAGAAAATGCAGAGTTACATGGCTATGTGTTCTTGTGGGACGACGACCACAGCTGCAGGGGCAGTAACAGCTGAGCTTTCTGGCATCTGTGTCCATCATTTTTCATCTGTTGTAAATGCAGAATGTTTCCAATATTTGCTGCTATTACATAAAAATGCAATGTTTTCTTTTAGGACGATGATAGTGCTAAATGATTTTTGAGTTCTAAATGAGTTTTAAAAGGACATCCTGTCAAGCTAAACTTTTACCACTGATCAAGCTTTAGTCCCAAGAGAGTCTGACATAAAAAAGCAATGTAATGAAAAACAGGTGGAACATTCATTTTAATCCTAAAGGGAACAAAACTGACAGATACAAATATTCATTTTTGCTCTTCTCTTATCAGCAAGTGTGAACTTACTGAAAGCTTCGTTATAGTATACGTTGATTCTTTCCAGCTGCAAGTCTGAATCTCCCACATAATTTCCAGTTGGGTCAATGCCATGCTCATCACTGATCACCTCCCAAAACTAAGGGCAAACAAACAGGTCACAGTCAGTGTGGATAAGTACAAGCTAAAGTAAAGCAGTATCTCATTACTGTTTGTGATTGTGCATAAATCTGACACCTAATACCTCTGGACATATACAGTAACATCTCTTGTCATGATATGCAATAACAATCGACCAAATGCACATTTATAAAAGAGACAGTGAAATAAGACAGAGGATACAGGACAGCATTTAAATGCTTAACTGTTAGCAGCGCAGCCTGCCTATTTTGTTCACAAAGCACATTCTGCAGACAGAAGGGGTAAGTCAAAGTCAGAGATGTATTGATCCTGTGGGGACAAACAGCTGTGTGTGGGTGTGTGTGTGAGAGAGAGTGAGTGAGTGTGTGTGAGAGAGACAGATAGGAAGAGAAAGAATGTGTGTGTGTGTGTGTGTGTGTGTGTGTGTTGGAGGTGGAGCTGACCAGACTAATGGAAACACCTAGGGAAAGACAGACACAATATGAGTGAGGTGGAGAGGAACCAGCAAGAGCCAGTGCAGTCCAGACAGCTTAAGACAAAGAGGCCGGGTGCACATGGGGGGGGGGGGGGGGTTGCAGAGAGCTGATGCTATGACATAATGGATCATTCTGGCTTCACCACCACCGCCCTGAAATCATCCATTCTGCCCCAGGAGCAGAGCTTAGCTGCCACATTTTGTACCGACATTGTCAAAGACTGGGTCGCCTCTGGTATTTAAGCTCCCATTTTAGCTTGCGTTGTCCTGTTTTTTTAACACTCAGGAGAGGTGGGTGGGCTGAGGTCTTTCAGGCCTCTTTCAAAAGAGTCACAGTGTAGTCATAGGGGCGTGACTCAACGAGCCGACAGCGCACAGACAATGCACTTCCTCACTACCTCATTATGAGCTGTGCCGGGAACATGTGACCGGAGTCAATCCCCACTGACCAGCACTGCACAGATACGGGCAGGATTGTTGATGAGGACTGTTGAGCTGCCAGGCCATGGGTGATATAGTTATAATTTATAATATACAGTAGTATAACAATATAATATAGTTCTGATAATATACAGTTTGTTTGAGTTAAAGGACGCTTCTCTCCAAAGCGACGTACAACACTAAAAACACCATACACCACAATAACACCATTTTGTGCTTGAGGGGTGGGGTTCACTGTAAATGCAAAAAGTTAGGTTTATCAGCTAGTTGTATGAGTAATATGTATACTATTGGCCCCAATAAGTGCTACAGCACACTTTGTGTCAGAAGGGTGCACTAGAAATGTACAAAAGTACAGCTTCTCAGCTAGTGGTAATTTCAGTCCTGCTGAGCAAGTAGGGCAGGGACATCTGGACATTAAAACATGACTTCATACAGCTTCAACAAAGAGTATACAGCGGGGGCGTGGCCCTAAAAGGTTACCAAATAGATTAAAGATGGGTGTTAGATTTCAGTGAATAACCACTTCTGTCTGTTCAACATCAGAATCTTTGTTGGGTATTACCAGGATTAAATGTCACATTTGATTCAGATTTTTAGGGCTTTCTGATATGCATGCACCAGAGCGCATGCGGAACAGCTGAAAAGCATCATTTAAATGTCTCTGAATATCTCTCTCTCTCTCTTACACTTTTCACCTATGGAAACCAAATGACATCACTGGAAAGTGAGGAGGAAGCATATTAAATCCCCTATACATCCATGAACGCAGTTGATCGTAATTTTCAGGACGACACCGCAAACTGCGCAAGAAATGTGCGTTAGCCTCATACAGCGCAAAGGGGCTTGTCAAGACTTGGAACATAATTTTAGCAAAAAAGTGCAAGTCATTGTAACAAATAAAACCCACAGAATGCATTTAAACCACCAGATGCTTTCGCTGGAGTTTTCAAACATGGATCATTTTTACAAGTGAACAATCGATATCGTAAGTAACATAAGAACATAACAATTACTTGTTTCACAGTGTTTAAGTACATTATAGACCGTTGTAGTCTGTTAATACAGAGCCATTCGCCTGCGCGGTATAGATATCTGAATAAACATTCCAGTTTTACCTTTGCCTATGATTTCATACAGATAAAAACTTCCATGGCACGTTCTAGTGCTTTACATATAAGGTTATAGTTTATGGCGATTCATTCATGACGTAGCTACGCATGTGATTGTTATAGGTGTTAAATTACCTTGGTTCCAATTTGATTGCCGCACTGGCCGGCTTGAATATGGACGATTTCTCTCATTATGTCTAGTCAGTGATGCGTATTTGTCTTCTGAAGTAGCCAGCAAAAGTATTGCAGGAGCTGGCTGAGGTTTTCATGCAGCCGCAGGTCATCAGCACTGTCTACTCTGACCAGGGATGCTAATGTTTCCCCCCTCATGACGTCATGTTTGGGGATGAGACCAGGAATATCGACCAATAGGAGACAAACGAAATAAATCACTGCAACTTCATGCGGTCTGATGGAAGAAATGTTTATAGCCTCAGCAACCGGACTATTCATTTTAACATGGCGCATCAGGTGCTGTAACCTGTAGTTTATAAAGAAAGGTAAAACACCAAGCATAAAACAGGCTTGACTTTTTGCTAAGATCTGTCTGATTTTGTGTGCTACCTACCAGCAAAATACAAGTCACTCAGGAGTAGCTTATGTTAGGAACAGCATATGCCTTGATCCATTTTAACATCTGACTTCGGAAATGTCCGGTGCACTACAAAGGAAGCTGTTAGGCTTATTTGATGAGTCATTTTATGATAACTATGAGATATATTTTTTTGCCGTTGGCATTATATTTTAACTTGTCACGATTAGTTCAACCCTATTTATTTTAATAATCAGGTTTGTTGATGATTTAGCCCTCAACAGAATACAGACTTTCTCAGTGACCTCCTTTGTTTTAGAAAAGAGTGTTCCCCTGACAGATAGCATCAATATTAGCCCAGCAAAAAATCCCTGACTCATTGTAGCTCGTCCTAGAGAGTGAGAGAGACAGAGAGAGAGAGAAAGAGAGACTGAAAGAAAGAAAGAGAGAGAGAGAGACAGACAGAGAAAGAGAGACAGAAACAGAGAGAGACAGACAGACAGACATGGGGGTGGAGGGGGGATTGTTCACTTTCTTATCAAATAAGAACACATTCTAATTCTTAAGTATATGAACCTTAGACAAGCACAAGCAGCCTCATCCTCCTGACTAGTCAAACAATGCAAAAAAAAACAAAAAAAACAATTCAGAATACATTAGCCCATGCTGATGGCTCTTACTGTAACGCAGTCATATTCTCGTTAGAAGCTTCCTGATCGGAAAGTATTGATTACTGGGATGGGGATGGGGGAGTGGGAGCAGGTGGAGTTACATCTTGAAATGAGCACATGCCAGTTCTGTTTCAGACAGATGGTGCACCTCAAGGACAGCAGGATGCAGCACTGGAGGAACACACACACACACACACACACACACACAGGCATGCACGCATGCATGCACAGGCACACATACACACACAAATGCAGTGTTTACATCTATTCTGTGCATGTCTAATATTATCTCTTGGCTACTAATTGTTTGCGATGGAATTTTTAATTTGACCAGAGGTGAGGAATGAGAGTCTCCATATGTTGGTGATGGGCTTAGCCCCAGATGTCCGGACCCTTAGGCTGGCCACAGACACTAATCACCCTCAGAGCACTGCAAAATTTAAAACTATTGATTTATAACGACCAGCTGTAAACTCAGCATAGTACAAACTCACAAAAAGGCTGTCAAGAAAAAAAGTATTCAGTATGCACTGAAAGATCATCACACGGATCTACTCAGAGGTCTGTTGTTTCAGTTTCTGTGTCTGCGCTCTCAGATAAACATCTAAATGGCCCAGACAGGAAGTGACTCTTTCATGACACATGTAGCGGTGGTGCTAAGAGTGGTGATCCACACCTCTGACTAAAAGCAGGCCTGCCACAACAAAGGATCCTGCCAAAGGGCTGTGTGTGTGTATGTGTGTGTGTGTATGTGTGTGTGTGTGTGTGTGTGTGTGTGTGTGTGTGTGTGTGTGTGTGTGTGTGTGTTGTGTGTGTGTGTGTGCGTGTGTGTATGTGAGTGTGTGTGTGAGTGTTGTGTGTGTGTGTGTGTGTGTGTGTGAGTGTGTGTGTGTGTGTGTGTGTGTGTGTGTGAGTGTGTGAATGTGCGTGTGTGTGTGTTTGTGTGTGTGTGCGTGTGTGTATGTGAGTGTGTGTGTGAGTGTGTGTGTGTGTGTGTGTGTATGTGAGTGTGTGTGTGTGTGTGTGTGTGTGTGTGTGTGTGTGTGTGAGTGTGTGTGTGTGCGTATGTGTGTGTGTGCGTGTGTGTGTGCGTGTGTGTGTGTGTGTGTGAAGACATGTGTGTGTGTGTGTGTGTGTAAAGACGTGTGTGTATGTGAGTGTGTGTGTGTGTGTGCGTGTGTGTGTGTGCGTGTGTGTGTGTGCGTGTGTGTGTGTGTGTGTGTGTGTGTGTGTGTGTGTGTGAAGACGTGTGTGTGTGTGTGTGTGTGTGTGTGTGTGTGTGTGTGTGTGTGTGTGTGTGTGTGAAGACGTGTGTGTGTGTGTGTGTGTGTGTGTGTGTGTGTGTGTGTGTGTGTGTGTGATGCAGGATGCTTGACATCCAGCAAGCTCCTACATTCCCAGCATCATAAGATGTTAAGGCATAAATGTGTTCTGTCTCAAAGAAATACACAGGACCACATAATATTCCAAAGCCAGAAACAAACACTGCATTACTTCAGTCGCTGCATTATTACAGTCGCTGCATTACTACAGTAACTGCATTATTACAGTCGCTGCATTACTACAGTCGCTGCATTACTACGGTAACTGCATTACTACAGTCGCTGCCTTACTACAGTAACTGCCTTACTACAGTCACTGCCTTACTTCAGTCGCTGCATTATTACAGTCGCTGCATTACTACAGTAACTGCATTATTACAGTCCCTGCATTACTACAGTCGCTGCATTACTACGGTAACTGCCTTACTACAGTCGCTGTGTTGAGCTACTGGATTATAGCAAAGCCAGTAATAAACACCACATTACTACAGTCGCTGCATTACTACAGTCACTGCATTACTACATTCGCTGCATCACGCTACTGGACTATAGCAAAGCTTGTCATGTATATTTCTGTGTTGTGTTTCTTTGCTAAACTGTTAAATTAATTTATTTTTATTATTTTCTATTATCATCATTGTTATAATAATAATAATAATAATAATAATAATAATAATAATCTTAGATAAGAATAAAAATGAAAATGTGAGGGCAGAGGACCCTACATAATGTACAAAACAGCATTGACAACAATAATTACGGTATAATAACTGAGTTTAAGTGCATACATTAAGATCGGGATTGGGTAGAGCCTATATGTTTTGTAAATTACCTATAGTCCTACTGCATTTTGACAATTTTTTAATAGGGTGTTAGGATGAAAGTAAATGTAGACTCACTAGTGGGTTAGTATAATACCAGATATGTCCTAAAATGACACTAATGAACCTCAGTCCATTCTGCCCTACAAGCCAAAAGGCAGTAGCTACATATTTTGTCAAAACTTGGTTTAGACTGGAAATTGACTTTATAACATCTTTGTTTTGTGACTAAATCTCTTGCTTCTTCCTATTAAGAAAGTACATCAAAGCATCACCACTATTATACCAACATGTTTAAATGCATTTTTGCAGCTTCAGTGTTCATGTAGTTACTGCACTTTGCCTTTGTAGGGCAGCACTGTCTGTATTACCTTCTTGTTGAGAACTATAGCAAGAATACCATAGACACCTCAATCTCATTTTGAAAATCTGGGAAATAAGGTCAGAGGTGCCTCAGCTGAACATCTTGAAAACTTAAAATTCTTCACAATATGGACTTCGGTTAAAGAAATGGTAGACTGACTATTCCTCTAGATGAAATGGTTTAGCTTCAGCCATATTTGTACAAATTCATTTCTCTAAATCTGCCAGATGACTCTCAGCACCGTGGCTGTTGAGTAAGTCAATGACATCCTATGGGATGTCAGCCACAGCTGCAGTGACTGGCTGCGTCATTCTCTCCAGTGATCCCCCATGATCCTCACTTCACTTCCTCAGCCCCAGATCTGAAGCTGGAGTATATTCACTCTGACAAATTAGCCAAGTAGTTTTAACAAAAATGCAGTTCCGTGTTGTGTGAAAGAGTGTTCTGCTGTAAAAGCGTAGACACTGAATGTTACTCCATTACAAGTGCAGGGTGGAATATGACTTGCACTATTTATTTATTTATTTATTTATTTATTTATTTATTTATTTATTTATTTATTTATTTAACTACTGCGTTGTATTCAGTATGGAGGGCAAAAAATGACTTAAATAAATATAATTACGTATGTAAAAATATGTAGCATAAATAAATAAAATGACAAAAAAATGGGAACGAAGTCATTTTCATTTACTGCTGCATTTATTTACATTTACATTAATTCCATAATTTATTTATTTTCCATTTTCTGTTTCTATTTATTGACAGATATTTTTCCCTGTAATATTGTCTACATACTGTTTTATATGCCCTGCATTTCTTTCTGGCATATTTATTTATTGTCACTTCTTTTTACATTTCTTCGTCCTACATTTACATTTCTGCCTACATTTCTGCCTCGGTATGCAAATAAATTGGGCGTCACTCTCTCACCCATTGGTTTTTAAGCAGGCTAACACAGGTTGGTAGATACTGGCCAGAGACGATTTTGATACTGGCAGCCTGGCTGGCCAACAGAAGTTATCCAGCAAGATAGCCTACATCTAATGGCAGTCTTGCACAGAACTGCTTCAGCATTGCGAACTGCAGGGTCTACATGGGCTTATTACTATTGCTGGGTTGCCTAGATAACATTTAAGTGTTGTAATATCGTTCTACAAATGCAAGAAGTGTACTAGTACAAGCTTGTGACCGTATATGTTAGCCTGCTTGCTAGTAGTTAGCTAGTCGTAAGCTAACTTTGCTAACTTAAAACTTCGAGTGATTAAATGCCAATCTACAGTAGCCTGGTTGTCTTAAATCAGTTCGTGTTACATCTAAACAACAATCCGTGATGGCACCATCACTTTTGGTCACCCAGAGACCACTCGATCAACCAATGGGCAAGAGGGTGACGCCTTGTGAGACAGCCTACTTCATTTGCATACCGAGGCAGAAATGTAGGCATAAATGTAAATGTAGGACAAAGAAATGTAAAAAGGAGTGAAAATAAATAAATATGCCAGAAAGAAATGCAGGGCATATAAAACAGTATGTAGAAAATATTACAGGGAACAGTATCTGTAAATAAATAGAAAGAGAACATGGAAAATTTATGTCCAGTTTTATGTGTGATATATTTTTCAAATGCTTTTCTAAGCACATTTTTGGTGCATTTTTTAGTTATTTTATTTATTTGTGCTACATATTTTTACATATGTATTTATTTATAATTAAGTCATTTTTGGCCCTCCATAATTCTGGCAGCTTTTCCAGTAAATGCAGGCTCATTATGGCCTGCATTAGAAGCCTTCGCCTCCCTGTGTGACACGTTTTATTGATCACTGCTCTGTGAGGCACGTGGAGTTAAGTTTTAGGATGTGAGCATGCTGCTCTCCACAGATAGGGCCTTTTAGTGTCCGCGGGGCAGAAAATGTAAGGAGCCTTTGGGGGTAGGTTATGCACAACACACACACATAGACATGCACACACACATATGTATATATTTGATATATATATATTTGATCCGTTTATAGTTATCTGAATGGTCAGTGTTTATGATAATCACTCAGTCAATGCTGCCCCAATAAATTCTATCACAGATAACATATAGAATGAGAGAGAGAGAGAGAGAGAGAGAGAGAGAGAGAGAGAGAGTTTTTAGTACAACAGAATGTGTAAAAGTGTTTGAATGGTGCCCTCTTGTGGTAAGACACAACAGCATTTGTTAGGGGAGACTGCATGCATGGGCCTCATTCAGCAACATTCTCTTACATTTCTTTTATTTTTTAGTTTTCTTCTTCATGGTATACAGAACAAAATCAAGAGGAGGCCACTCCAGATGCACCTAAGCTTCTTAACCAATTAAATCATGGATGTGGATATAGGTCTATAGGTTTTCAGAAGTGTTAATCTATACTGGCTCATGCAGTAGCGGTTCTTAGGGGGGGGCAAGTAGGGCCATTGCCCAGGGTGCAATTTTGTGAAGGGTGCCGTGCCTTTGGCCTCACGAGTGCTTAAAAAAAAATAATCAAAAAATGTTTATTATCTATTATATCACTGTGTAGGAAATTGGCAAATTGGCGCCACCTCTGGCTGCAGGCGCCCCTGCTGAAAAGGCCCAGTGCACAGAAGCTGTGTGAGAAAGGGGAAAGGGGAGGGGGCGCGGGGGACAGTTCACCTCTGGGCAATACTCTGCAATTAGTTAGCGAAATCAGTCATACATAAGCTTCCTTCCCAATAATGCACATTTCATTCATAATATTATATTTACGTTTACAATTCCTGCACAGTTTTTAATTGTGTGAAAGGGCTAATAAAAAGGGCAATACAAAGCGAGTATGCGGTCACCAAGATGAATTAGTCACTCCTGGTCGGCAGTGACAATGTTCGGTGATTGGAAATATAGTATGTTGACTGTTGAATGACAAACAGAAGGAGATGGACAGAAAAGGTCGAAGCCATTAGAAGAGTAGAAACGAGCAAAAGATGAAGGTATGCAACTGTGCTCGGAGGGGGTCTTGCCCGAGGAGAAATTCAATGTAGAACCGCCACTGGGCTGGTGCATGTCTGACCTCTTCTAGCATATCTGCATGGCCAGATCATCTAAGAACAGTATGCATAACATTTAGATGGTAATGGTCTACAATATCATTAACCTTTTTTTGTAACTCTGTTACATCTGTTTGTCTGTTGGTTTATATTACCTGTTTATTGGTTAAACATGTCTTTGCTGTCCATCTGTGTCTATTACAATGAATTCAGACTACTTCAGACAGCAATCCACGACTTCTTGTAGGCTACAGTTAGCGGTCTTGTTCTTCTTCAATGAACATTCTATTTTGGAATGTTGAGACGGTGGTCTTGGGTGCCCTGGCTGCAAAGCATCTCATTTTATGTACAGTCTGTAGTCTCAACTCTTGCATAGTCACAATGGAGGAAACAACCATTAATAAACATTCTGGGACACACACTTAGTACAAGAGGGAAAGAGAAAGTGGTGCACAGAAAGAGGAACTAGATGCATGGTTTTGAATTTTGGAATATGAAATACAAATGTTAATGCTAATAGGTTAAAATGACCAAGTGTACAGTAGTAAAATATTTTGATGTAAAATGACAGCACCTCCTATGCATGAAATTTCATCATATGTGGCAGGTTTCCCGAAGTTGTTTTGCTGATTGTACATGACAAATTTTGTGCAGTTCTCGCCTTCTCAAGTGCAAATTCATTCCCTTTATTAGAACACAAAATACATCTTAAAAACATAAATCTGAGAAAGAAAATGTTTTTAATCTTTTAATTCAGACATACAGTAAAACTGTTTACTGCTGACTAACTATTACTTGGGTTAACTCATTCAGATAACCCGCACTGTCACAAAAAGAATTGGTCTACAAACACCAAACCTGAAAGAACTAAACAGCAAGGCCATCAGATGCATAGCACATGCAATATCACAGGACACCACACCTGCCATTTGGAAAAAGATTCAATAGCTTAAGATGCAACAAAGCCCACTACAGCAGAAGCCTTTTTCCCCTTCAACAAAACAAACTTTTTAATGTATCCATTTGTATTCATGCCCTACTCAAGAAATGTATACATGAATACGTGTGAATATGAATGTCTGAATGAATATATGTGAATATGTATGTGTATGTGAATATGTATGTGTGTGTGTTTGTATGAATATGTGCTATATGTTGGGTATTTTGCAAAGCGAGAACAAAAAATGTAAAGAAGCAACAGTGAGGACAAATGTTACCGAGGGGACAGTAAACTAATTAACAACAAACTAAGCACCCTCTCTGATGTGTGAAGTAGTGAAGAGAGTAAGAGTGAGGGTCTCCTGAGGGCTCCATCATTCCCCCTCCCATGCCTCTCCATCACCCCCCCCCCCCCCATCTCTCTGTCCATGCCCCCATGCCTCTCCATCACCCCCCCCCCCATCTCTCTGTCCATGCCCCCATGCCTCTCCAGCACCCCCCAGCCCCACCCCCCCCCCCATCTCTCTGTCCATGCCCCCATGTGTCTCCATCCTCCGTCTCCATCATTCTACAGCTTACCGGACATTTTCAGGACGCACAAGCAGATTCTGTAAATAAACAACAGTGACGTCAAACATGTTCCATTACAGTGAGGTCTAACACCATCCATTACAGTGACGTCAAAAATGATCATCCATTATAGTGAGGTCAAACATGATCCATTACAGTGAGGAATATACCCAGCTGTGAGGTGAAAAATGATACATGATATTTTAAATATGTATGCCTGTAATATTTAGTAAATCTGGGGTGGGTTGTACTGTGTGGTATTTATGTATAATTGTGAGTGCTGTGTGAGTGTGAACAGGGGCGGTTCATTACATAATAAGTACACAGATCCCTCCCACAACTGCCATGAAGGTCAAAGCCACTTTTTCAGCCATATCCAACTTGCCATCTGCAGGAGGAAAACATAATCCCTGACGATGAAATAGTTTCCCAGAAGGTTCTGTTTGATATAGATTAGCAAGCTAAGTGACTGCACCCATGGGTGTGTGTGTGTGGGCTGGGGGCTTCAGTTCTGTGTGGTTCTCTAAAAAGATAAGTGTGTTTCTTAAATAAATACTCACATGAACAGGGTTTTGGTGTCTTCAAATCAGTTCCATCAACCTTTGAGGCCAAGGCTACGGCTTCACTTCAGGAGAACATAAAATGAGACTGTGTTAAGTCAGATAGAAGCTATTTGTTTAAAGGAATACGCCACCCCCAGATGAAATTGAGTCTGTCCCCACAGTCCCTAGAGTTGGATAAGTGGGCAGAAGCGTTTTCTAGCAGATCCAGCCATTGTCCGAATCTGGCAGCACTGACCTTAGCTTAGCTTAGCATAGTCGCTGTAATCTAGTGTTGCCAAGTAGCACACTGTGGCAAACGTGAATCAATTCACACTTGTGACCTGTGCATTCAGGTTGAGTACAAATGACAATGCAAATTACCAGATCGTTACCAGAACGTTAGTTGTGTTTGCACCTTAAAACTTAATAAAATTAATAAGAAGACTCCCGTGCTGCACCATTTTTTTCCCTTTTTACTTATACGTTGTCCTGTTTTGGATGCACCGGGATTGCTTTTCATCAGAAGCGCGGAGTACGTTTTTTCCTTTGTTACTTAGTTTCTGGCAGTGTTGGCCTGCCTTGGCACATGCATATGTACGTCTGGGATGGAGAAATTTTATATGAATTTAAAACTTCCCCAATTCCAACCATTTTTGATGCTGTCTGTCAAATCTAACTACACTGAACAAAATTATAAACGCAACAGTCAACATTTTATCATGTAACTGCTTAATATTAATTATAAAAAAACAAAACAAGAATTACAATATATTAAAGTATCATCATAAAACACTGTGTTGAAATGGTTACAAAAAAATTCAGAAACCAGCTGTAGGGAAACAGTCAAACACAAGGGGGGTAGTCATTCCAAAATCACAAATCAGTACTGGGTATGGCCACCAAATGCATCTCGCAGTCTTCTGCGCATGGACATCATGCATCTTCTGTGCATGGACATCACCATATTGTCTATGGTGGCCTGTGGAATGTTGTCCCACTCTTCTTGAAGGGCAGTACGGAGCTCCTGAACCTTTCCTGGGATGGGGACACATCGTAAACGACGCTGCAGGATGTCCCAGAGGTGTTCTATGGGGGACATGTCTGGCGAGTAAGCAGGCTAGGGAAGCACTGGAACATTTTCTTCTTGAGGAAACTGGGTGCAAATTCTGGCAACATGTGAATGAAAACTGCATTCTGCTTGCCGACAGACGTCTGTCAGATTGTGCCCCCTACGGGGATGGCGGGCATGGAGATTGATTTCTCAAAGGCGATTTCGGGCAGTTTGCAACAGAAATCCTCCTGTTATGCAGACCTGCAGTCTCTGCTGCTGTAAGTGTGGCTGGTCTGAAACGGTCCTGCGAGTGGAGGAGCTGCATGTACCGATCCTGGGCCGGTGTGGTTACTCGTGGTCTACTGGCTGTGCTACCAAACTGCCTAAAGTGTTGTCTCAGTCAACTGATTGTCGGGTAGTGCACATTACACTGCCTGGCAACGGCTCTGACTGACATTCCTGGGTCAAGCATGCCAATGGCACGCTCCCTCACGTTTTGTGGCATTGTGATATCTGACAAATTTGGATTTTTTTGGGTGGCCTTTTATTGTCCCCAGTACAGAGAGTGTCTGTGTAGTGCCAGTAGCTGTATTTGCAGTGTCACTGTGGCTATGTTCATGGTAAAAAAACAAAAGTATTGGACTTACAATGCACCGTCATGCCATAAATTTGAAGGCCTCTCAATTGAGAATATATTTGGGCGCGGTATTTCAATTACACTGTTCTTTACCCATCACATTTACCAACACCCATTCCTACACAGAAACAAGAGCAATATAATAATAAAGTAATGTCTGTTAATCATACTTCAGCGTCATTAGCCTGACCAGTGTGTGTGTGATGGATGTGTGTCTGTGATGGGTGTGCGCGTGCGTGTGTGTATGTGTGAGAGAGAGAGAGTATGTGTATGTGTGTGTGTTTAACTGACCCTGGGAGGGCCTCGTCCTCGGTCCACTGGAACACAGGAGACTGGGTCGGGAGCTCGATGGAACACACTTTAACCCACTGGCCATCCACTGCACCTTACACAGCAGATACACACTCACATTACACACACATTACACAACTTATACACACACCTCATTCAACAGATACACACACCTTACACCACAGGTACACACACATTACACAACAGATACACACACATTAAACAACAGATACACACACCTTACGCAACAGATACACACACATTACACACACACATCACATTCCTACACCACATGCCTTTTGACTCTGTCTTGTCGATCCATTAACAACCTCCGCTTTTCAATTGGTCTCTCTTGATAACTATCAGTAGCCAATGAGCTACTACATCCCGCTGCCTGCATCTGGAAATGCTTCAGCTCCTTACAGATCAACACCAAAATTTAAGAATATTTTTAGAATTTAAAGTGAGAGAGAAAGAAAATGTAACTGAGAGCGACCAATCGAATAGCATGAGGTTGTTAATGGATCGACAAGACGAAAGGCTCTTCTTTACAGAATTTAATTTCTTGGTTGCAGATTTAAGGTTTTGCTAATATGATTCTGTGGTTTGGTTCTAAGATTTTGGATTTTGCTTCTAAATATCTTAGGTGCTGAATTGATGGCATACACTACAACGACAGACAGTCATGCAGACTTTATTTATCAAAAGCTGTGAAAGTGCAGCAGCATGAGATACAGGGACACACAGAGACAATAACAACACAATGAAGAAAAGAGCACAACCTAAACACAATAAAGCAGTATACAATATAAAATGCAATATAGAATGTATACAGAAGTTTAAATGAGCAGTATTAATTGTAGTGCAACACACAACAGATCAGGGCTGGAGTGGGCCCCTTTTTCAGCCCAAGAGTTTCATGCCCAATGAACTTACTTGACAGTTGATGTTGACAGTTGAAGTTAACAGAAAACACTTCACTTTAACAATATGTTTAATTTAAATTTAAATTAGATAAAGATTCCAATTATAAATATATATGATAAAAAGATTAAAAGAACAATAATTTAAAATGTAAATAATTGTAAAATGTAAAATTGCATTTTTCTTCCTGTCAGAGAGGTGCTATTAGGTTTACATTTAACTGCTGGTACCTAGAGCATCAGAAACCTCCTAAGTAGTGCACTGGTTTCTGGTACAGTGGTCCCTCGTTATTCGCGGGAGTTACATTCTAAAAATAACCCGCGATAGGCGAAATCCGCGAAGTAGTCAGCTTTATTTTTTACAATTATTATAGATGTTTTAAGGCTGTAAAACCCCTCACTACATTTACACACTTTTCTCAGACAGGCAAAGTTCACACTTGCAAACATACAGCACTTCAGGGTCACACAGCTAGCGGTGGAAGATTTATGTAAATTTTACAAGCTGAGCGCATTCTGTACTGTACAGGAGATTGCATGCACTAAAAAAATCCGCGAAACAGCGAGGCCGCGAAAGGTAAACCGCGATATAGCAAGGGACCACTGTACTTAATTACAGTGCATGAAGTAAGGAATAAAGGCCGATGAGGTGACCAGTTCCGTGGAAATAATGGCGAGGTGGAGGCAAAGAACTCTGCAACAAGAAGCGTTGTTAGCATCATTAGCATAACTGATAGGAAACATTAGTAAGTTAATTAACAGTATTAGGCAGGTTAGCTAATTAACATTGTTAGTGGAAGTGGGGAGTTTCTGATGTCAGAGGGACTACTCTTGATCAAGACCGTCAAGACATCAGAGCCTCCCCACTTCTCAGTATACTGTAAATGCCCTACAAGTTAGCTTATTAGCACTATTAGCTTAATAGCAAGCAAACATCAGCTGAGGATACTTCACATGGTACATCAGCCAATGTACCATGTGAAGTATCCTAGCAACATCCTAGCAATCATCCTAGCAAACATCTGCCATGAAAAAGTGTAACCACTTTGTCAATGTAGACGTATACAAATTCTCAAATAATGGCTGGTTTTTCAAACTGATTACCATTCAGCAGGATTCGAACCCATACCTCACCGAAAAAGATAATACACTATCTTCGTAAGTTGACGATACATCACAAACTGACATTCAGGTGTTGCTTTCTGTCGTTATGACGTTGTCTGCATCAAATGTTTCTGAATACTATCCAAACACTTCCGAAACATCTGTATACTTTGCAGTTTGAACGACAGATGTCCATACTATCATAGTTTAGACTTCCATCGTACCTTGGTGGGTGGAGATTTCACGTGACACAGTCAGACTCAGGGGTGCGTTTCCCAAACAACGACGGAGGTTAGCATTAAACCACCGTTGTACAACGTAGGTTCAAACTACTCAGCACCCCACAACCGACTGTTTCCCGAAAATCTCCAACCACCAAAGTACGATGGAAGTCTGAACTGTTGTTAGTTTGGACTTAGGTGGTTCAAACTGCAAAGTACCCAGATGTTTCGGAAGTGCTCGGAGAGTATTCGAATGCATTCGTTGCGGATGACGACAGAAACGATTGATCTACATAAGGACATAAACGTAGTCTCATTTCATTTAAGCCGGTATAACAGCTGTAGAAACTCTGGGATATCTCCGTAAACACAACCATGTGCACTACTCATTAAAAGTAACAAACGACTGTCAGTTTGTATCATATGTCTGTATATTTAATTTATACTGCATGGAGCAACAGCTATAAATATAACCACTCCCTCCATGTAGGTAAGTGGTGAGGTGGATGAGTGGTTAGCTTGTCGGTCTAAGGCAGTGTTGTCTTTTTCGGTGAGATATGGGTTCGAATCCTGCCGAAGGGTAATCAATTTGTAACAGGTGAAAATGATCTACAGGGCAATGGAATAACCGTGCTTGTGGGTCAGTAATCAGTGCACATACATCACAATATTACAAAAGTGCTCATTAACATCACTGACGCACATTAACTTTTATCCAACCACATTTTGGAACAGCTTTTTGTGTGTTATCGGGTGTGTTTTTTACCTACTTTTTACATGATCTGTCAATGCAATACCGAAAATTAAGTGAATTGGGAGTAACATCATTTATGCAGGTGGTGGCAGTAACGCACAGACAGCCACCTAATCCGCCACAAAAAGGCCAAAGGTGACGAGCAAGACGTCACGTGAACAAACACGACGGTCTCACGACAGGTCCATGCTAATCGTTCCAACCTCACAGCTTCACGATGGAACTTCCGATGGTTCGTCCAGACTTTGTTGTTGGGAAACACTTGTGTCGTTGAACGATCCATCGGACTACTGTAGTTGTAAACATCGTTGGTTGCTAAGTCTGGACGATGGTGTTGGGAAACAGCAGTGTGGTAAGACCATCGTTCAAACCTACGAAGTTGCTAAGGAAGTTAGCAACGACGCTTTTGGGAAACGCACCCCAGGGTAGTTTCGAACCTACGTTGTTCGAACAACAGTGGTATAATGCTAACTTCCGTTGTTGTTTGGGAAACGCACTCCTAGCAGGCATTTGGCTAAAACATCAATTTTATGGTATGGTAACATGCACAACTTCACGGTCTAATGAATTTGTGTTGACTAGGTACCACTAATTTGCTTTTAAGCCATGTTTTGATAAAGTGCTGAAAATGGAACTATCTACACATTTGTTGCATTCCATGATTTAGTCATGAAGCATTATACTGAATGCTAACCCAGGAGAAAACATGGAAAAATAACAATGTAAATGTTGACTTCTGGATATTTTAAATGGGTGCTGCAGTCTCTCTCTTACGTTTTCAACGGAGCTTTCATAATATAGGTAAAAAGAACATCTCAATAAATTTACTCTGGTCGGACTGACACAATGGCTATACAATATAAATTCTCTTTCTGATTGATATAAATTTAAAACAGTCAGTGTAATGTGGAACTGCTGTGATAAATAAATACCCAATTAAAGAGTGCAGTACATTATCAGATGCTGAATTAAAAAAATATAGGCCTGGGCTTACTGCAGCCTAAGTAAATGAAGGCCTCAGACACTATTTAAGGAATTACAATATATATATATGTAACCTAGGGTTAACCTAGGGTTAGGGTTAGGGTTAAACAGTGAGATAGCCAGGCATATGGGCTGTTCCCAACCTTCGAAACCTGGTTGAACGGCTCTGGCTCTGTTGACTATAGAACGGGAAGTCAACCTCCAAGCCTTTACGCGCCAACATCCTGACCATGGTTCAACGCCAGACACAAGTTCGATGGGCCACGCTATGGGCACGCCATGGACTAAAGAGAGGCTAGCTAAGATCTACAAAGATGTTTCCCCAGAATGCGACAGATGTAAGCAAACCCCAGCCAATCTAATTCATATGTTATGGCTCTGCCCATCTCTGTGTAACTACTGGATGGACATTGGATTGAGCCGAATGCTCTCACCGCGTTGTTGAGACTCACTACTATCCAATGTGTAGCTGACGACCTTGTTATAAACACGCACACACATACACACAGTGACTCACCTGTGCTGTCCAGTGTGTAGCTGATGATCTTGTTATAAACAAACACACACACAGACACACACACACACAGTGACTCACTGGTCCAGTCCAGTGTGTAACTGATGACTTTCTCCACCTCCAGGTCTGGCTGTTTGATGACACACTGCACCCTCTGCTGGCCGTCTGTGGATAGCGCACCTATCAGGTAGCTGGTGACAGTGGCAGTTGCACTGGTGTTCTTCGGGGGAATGGTGATGGTTCTAGCAGTGTTCTCAAGAGGCCCCAACGCCCACGCTAACTCCATGGGAGCCTGGCTGCTGTCAGCAGTGCATGTAGCGAGGATTGTTTCATTTTGAGCAAGAATTGAGCTGACGTCATTTGGCACTCCTACAGTGACAAATACAGAGCAGAAAAACGAAATAACTGAAATAATTTTACTTTAAAAGACAATTCTGAAACCTGGAGAGTTCATTGAATGAAAAGATGCTGTTTGCAGGTGCAGTAGATATCACTACAGGTGAATTCGACAACAAAAATACTAAATAACTGGCATTATTTTATTAAGCACATAATTAAAAAAATAAAAGATGTGCAGGATGATTACAGATCACAACAGTCATAATAGTGAAACGAGGTGTTACCCACGGGAGGGTTGTAATAGTATGTAACAGTGAGAGAGATGTGAGTTGTTAGGAAGGGGGGTGTATGTGTGTATAATAGTATAGTAATAGTAGGAGCTATAGTAATATAAGTACTATATAAGTAGTTGTAGTAATATTATAGTAAAAGTAATAGTAGAGTAATAATAGAGTAAAATGCATGTGAGGTGTGAGGCGTCACCCATGGGTGTGTGTATATAATAGTATTGTAGAGTAGTTATAGTAATAGTAATAGTATAGTGATGCTACAGTAATATGCATGTGAGGCATTACTCATGGGTGTGTCCCTACTGGCAGCTGTTCCCTGGAGGATCACAAGCACCAGCACCCTGCTGACCATCCACAGCTCCATTGCAGACCCCTATAAACACACACACACACACACACAAACACACACACACACACACACACACACACATACATAAGCACACACACACAAACACGTGAATGTGGTGGAAGCAGCCCATTTTTTACATTTACCCATTTCAATGGCAGGTAAAACAAGTGTTCATACACCTCTGTGACACTGTCATACCAAAATAAATGTATTGTCTGGGATGAAAGGGTTGGCGAGTTATTTTGGTTAAAGCCATGTCTTCTTGAACAACATTCCGACTCGTGTTTTAGGATTTCCAAAATCAAAAAGATTTATTTTCTCCAAAAGTCACATCAAAACATTAACAAAAAAGGTTTCATTATTTAAATACTCAAATAACTATTTTTCTATCGACCTATGTTCCTAAAACTGCGGTCAGAAAAGGCGAGACTCCATTACCAAAAACTGCATCACTTTGTCTCTGTTGAAATACGACAGGTCACCCCGAGTTGTATATGCATGCTGCACGTGAAAATGTTCTTCTAACCTGATTGCCTCCATTAGTCAGTGAAAGAAAGTAGGTGGAAAAACGAGTGAATAAGAAAAAGGCCAACAAAGTGACGTAGGTTTGTAAATTAGAAAAAGCTATGCCACAGTTTTGATTACTGGAGAAGTTTTGTTGCAGCACACATTCACTTAGTGAAGTATAGGTAAGTATGTGTGCTTGTGTAGAACGTTTAGATCTTCTGTTTGGTTCGCTATGACCGAATAGGCTTCGAATGATTGTAGCCTGTGACTAGCATAGCCAAGAACCTGTCATTCTCCCTGCTCCATCTCCTCCACCAAACTAGAACAGCCTGAAACAGAAGCACTAAAGCATTTTTTTCACCAAAACTGGCTCACAGGGCAATTATTAATACTAGAGACCACCGCAAAATTAATGAAAACACAATGGAAGTACACCTTTAACACTGCAGTAATTTACCCAAATCTCTGTTCTTACTGCCCTCTATAGACCCCTCGTAGTAATACATTTAATTCTAATATTATTTAAACTGGCACTTACATACCCGCCCCCAATTGTCTTGTAAATAACAAACTATTTCCATAAACATTAAACTTCACTAATACTTAAAGACTTAATAGTCGTAAACAATTTATTGCATATACATTTGAAACAACCATATTTTTGTACAATTTTCTTCTTTTTTACCTGGAACTCTTTTACATCATATCTTCAGGGTTTTTTTTAAAGTTCAGTCTCTGTTAATGTCCAATACGTGTTCATGAACTGGATAAACATGAAGTCAGAGGTTCAAGCACATGACTCCATTGGTGATCAGTCTTTACCACTGTCTCATGCTACATCAGCTTCAAGTAAAAGACACAGCTCGGTGACTGGTCTCAGGAGAAGATTGGTGCTGGTTTTCACTTGACCTTGACAAGCTCTTCCGTTACTGTCCATATCTCTTCAAAATTGTATGTTCTCTCTTGATGTCAAATGGACTGAAATACCGGTCAACACCAACATTAGTAAATGGCGGCTCATCAGGTAAGTCTCTCTCTTGGGGAAGGTTGGCCATAATATGACTGCTTGCGGTACCATGCTGGTGTCTACATGTGACACACTGAGACTGCATGTTCCTAATGACAGCATGAGGCTTAGGTGGCCAATACCTTTGCCTCAACGTCGACAGCATATAATTGCGACCACTATGGTCCACTTCCTTATGGATTGCTCTTAGGATAAGCAGCATAATGTGCATCTCCTTTGACAAGATAGTCGGGTACTCTGACTCCCTGCTCTATTCAGTCTGCCACCCACTCTTACAATGTTGTCCTGCAGGACAGGTGACAACCTGTAGAGGGAGCTGCTCTTTGAGACCAATTTCCCTTGTTCTAATACAGCAACACAAAGAAGCCTTAAGTTCAGCCATCTTTCTTTCCAATTCTTTGTTATCCTTTTCAAGACCAGGACTTCCTTCTTTTAAAGCTAACACAAATTTCTTTCGTTTTTCACTTAGAAACTTTAGGGTGTCCTTAAGCTTGATCATCCAAGCAACTGCTCGCTTCAGACGATGCCAATTTGAGTAACGATGGATGAGCTTTAAGACTATGTCGTCTGTGTTCTCACTCACAACGGCGGATACCGCAGCTTCCTTCCCTTCAGAATCCTTTACCAGAGACTGACTGAAACTGTCTGGAAAGTTAGGCCATGCCTAACAGGTTTTAACAGGAATTCCGGCCCGATAACCAGGTAATGACCTTCCACTGTGCGACCTCTATAAGCGTGGTCTGCTGGATTGTTGAAGGATTCCACCTATCTCCACTGACTTTGATTGTTTCCTGATTGCTGTAATCCGGTTGGCAACAAATCTACGAAACCTCGCTGATTCATTTTGGATGTACCATATTACGGTGGTACTATCAGTGCAGAACATTGATTGTTCCAAGTCCATATATTGAATAAATTTTTGACCCCTGAGGCCCTTTCCTCTTCTGGCACTGATGCCAGGACTGCGAGATCCACTTGGTCACTCTAAATCCACCCAAAGCACACAGAGCTTTTATCTCCTGTATCAGTGCAACTGCTTCATGGTTAGACTTAACTGACTTTAAAGGAGAACTTCGGTGTAAAATGAAAATTGGCATGTTAAAACATCATACCGAGTTGGTATGTGTACGGAGGAGCAAAATTGATTTAGCCTGTTGCATTCAGACTTTAACTATTTTTTATCGTTTGTCCCAGAAGGCTAACAATGGAAGTGGTAGGTGCCCTTAGACGAAGCATGACGGCTACGCTATTTTTAAACCATTAAAACAGCTTGAAGAAACTTCACACTCCATCGGTAGTACAACAAAGGCTCTGACATTAAAAACGAGGCACTAAGAACTTTGTAAGTGTACACAACATTTATTAATAAAACAGTTTTGACAAGCAGTACCTTGCTGTAGTTTCTCGTCGCCGCCATGATGAAAGTGTGCACAGGTCGATTGACGAACACGAACCAGCAGGAAGAATAGGAGGAGAGGTAGTACAATCGACTTCTTTGGACTTTCATCATGGCGGCAACAAGAAACAACTGCAAACGACTGCAGTAAGAAGAGCTTTTTAAATAAACGTTGTGTACAATTACAATATTCTCAGTGGTTCATTTTGAATGCCAGAGCCTTTGTTGTACTACTAATGGAATGTGGAGTTTCTTTCAGCTGTTTTAATGGTTTAAAAATAGCGTAGTCGTCATCACTGAAGGTGGACTATTATCAGTCAATATCTTGTTATTCTCTGCTTGGCCTCTCTATGTGAAGTTTCTGTTCAATGGCTTTACAAGACCCCAGCTGGTGTTCTTTCTGACAGAAATGACATTTCTCACTTGAGGGACTCAAGTTCTTTGTATTGTGTGTAGACTGTTTATAGTCAGTCACAGGTTCAGCACTTGTTACAAATGTGCTTTTCTTTCCTTTGGACTTTTGCTGGTTGTTAGGTTTAGCTATGCCTTTGTCCTTGGAACTCACATGCTCTTGAATGTTTCAGAAAGTATAAACAATCTTTACTGCTTGCGGTTCTGTCCTCAATTCCATGCTCAAAAGGTTTTGTGAAAAATCTAAATTCAATTGGGTCACCACTGAAAACTGGAATTTGTCCTGATGGTAAGGATGACAATCTTTGTTGTCTCACAAACAGCTCAGTGATTTCATTCTGATGCTGTATAACACCAGAAAAGTCTTTAATGTTCATGGTGTCAAATTGTCTTCCACCAATTTGACCACTGTCAGCATATAAGCGTGGAGGATGTGAAACATTGCTATGCAGACTTTGCCTACTCGGAGAGTAATGTGACCTTTGTTGAGAAGACTCCCTTGCAGAAGGCCGAACAGGAAAAGCCACGTCATTTTTCTCATGTTCAGAGAATGCTGCTTCAGCATTCAAATTCCTTACCTCCATGGTCTTTCTTTGTTCTTGTGCCTCAGACTCACGCAAACTAAGAACTAAAATTTTAGCACTTCAGATCAAGTTCCTCTTTCTTTGCTTGCAACTGGGCCACTTCTCTGTCAATTTCTTGTTTTTGTTTCAATGCACTAGCCTGTGCCATCAAAGCTGCTCTTTTTTTTTTCACTTTTTGTCAATGATTCCCGGGACACTGAAACTCGGGGGGACATGAATGTTTGTTGGCATGCAGCAACAGAAGTTTGTGAGCGAATAATGCCTTTTGGCCCCCAAAGGCCACCCCTCCGCTGTGCCAGTGTCCATCAAAGAGGGGGAGACCAGCAAAAGTTTTTGCTGAATAACTCAATGAACGTTTTACCCAACAACATGAAATTTTTGTGATATGTCGGTGTTACAGAGACGTCTGAAATCTGAAGTCTACAAATCTGAACGAACTCGTCATAGGCCGTTCATGTCAATCTCACCAAATTTTGTATATGTCATCTACAGACAATACTAACAAAAAGTTATCAAAGGATTTATCTTCAGATAAACTGCTTCAAAGTTACACGTCAATGAACATTTAACACGTAGCTTAAAATTCTTCAAAAATCCATATCTTGGCTTGTAATTGCTCAAATTTGGTCAAAGTTGACATGCCATCTCTAAACAGCTTTCTGTTCATGTGTACTACATTTTGTGACATTTCGTCATAGGGGACGATATTTACCGGCGAAGCTAGGTGTCAAAAAACAGTTTTTGTTAAATAACTCATCAACAATTTTGCCCAAGACAACGATTTTGTGCTAGTATGTCGGTGTTACAGAGGCGTATCGACCCAGCCCATAAACACTCACTTGAAGCATAGCGCCACCTAGTGATAAGGGTAAATGCAAAAATTGGGATTTTGAGTTGCCAATATCTTGGACCGAGAAGGTGGGAACTGCACAAAATACGTCAAGCTCGATCAGCACAAAGACCTCTAAAAGCACAGCACATTCCATAAAATTTGGTCCATAGGGGGCGCTGTAATTGTACAAAATATAATTTTGCCTATTATCTAGAGAATGTTAACGTTTACAACCAATTTGTTTTTATCGTGAAATCTGATGACCCTCACCCATTAAAAACACTGGTCCACTTCCAACCAAAACAATTTCCGTGAAATTTCAACACAGGGAAATGTGTCAAATATGCCATTCAAAATGGGAATGTGTCATCCATTGATCTCATAGAAATCGATGGTGTCGTCTTTCTCCTGTGTCCTGAGTCCTGTGCCAGTTACAACTGCACCAATAATCGCAAAAGGCGTCTAGAATATCCTTCCATAGGTAGGTAACCCTATAGTATACCATTTTTCGAGAATTGAGTCAATTTATGAAGAAAAACAATCTTCAAACTGTACTGACACTGTTTGCCCTTGTTTTTTTGAAAACTGTTTTTGGAAAACAGCACACTGTGATGAAATGCCACAAGACTTGGTGCACTGTCAAGTAAGACCAAATTGAGGCTATTACAAGCCAAAATGAGGACTGTCAGACAATTTTAAGCTACACCTTCAAGTTTGTTTGACTTGTAATTTTAAAATAGGAGTAGACAAATTTTATTTTTAGGGGCAATATTGATGTCGATATCTAGTGGCTTAGGAAAGCTGATAACCAATATTAGGCTGATATTCTGGGCCGATATTTGTTCATCAGATTTGGCTGTTGCATTAACAAAATTACGTTATAAAGATATTAATCTGTTTGCAAATCTTTCATGAGAAATAATAGACAGTATACATTTAGTATACAGAATGGCGTTTTATTGCAAAAGATTTTGGAGGAATGGCTTTTTAACTGAAAACTGTTGACTGATTTTTTAACTTGTAAAGTAACAGAAATACACTGTCCCTAGTCATGATCATTAGCTTACATGTTAATCAGTTTACATAATTATTTATTATGTACATTGTGGCCTTGACCATAGGTTTTAAATAAATTAATTAACCATGTTAAAATAGGTAAACATATTTCCACTGAAGTAGCCAATATAATAATACAGAGGCAGCTACTGTCAACTCGTGCCTGACCCATTACCTCATATTCTTCACAATTTCAATCTGTAGGCTTCGATTGACCAAGGGTGCCAACAGTTAGCCTGTGTTACCAAATGCCATCTAACTGACTGAGGCAACTGGACGCTATATGTGATTTAGCCTGCCATAACCTACATTTAAACAACATAATATACAACATACACAATAAATAATCAGGCACTGACTATGAAAAAGACTGATGGCATTCAGTCATACGTGCAAGCTAAGTTAAACCAAGACAAGACAACTCTATATTTAAATAATGCTACAATGTCAGATTCTTTTTGTGTTATGCAGTCTAGTTGAAAATGTCTGTTACTTTTCCCGAAAAGCTCTTACCCTTACCTAATCCGTTTGTTGGTTCTGCCATGAACTGTCTGCTTTGGGCACTGGGAAATGGCATTAAATTGTTTCTGGTAATGGGTAGTCTATGTTTTTAATTAACGTTTTCAACGGGACCACAGAAGGCTATTGTATGGTTTTATATTGTAGCCTTATCATCAGCATCAAAGTAAAATGAATTTTTGTTTTGTTTATGATGGCATTGTAGTTTCACTCATTCTTCACACAAGAGGGCAGCACAGACTGATATGATAGGGACCGATACCGATGTTGACCAATAAGTAATAAAACAACAGGTACATCTGCCAAACCGATATATCGGTTGACCTCTTCTTTGAAACGGATAATGGTGAAGAAATCTGCATAATAATAACGTGTGTCTGTGCCTTAAAGCAAGGCCTAGTTCATAGGTGTGCTTATATAGAAAGTTAATAACCGTTCTAAAGGACGCATCACAATGTGAAATTGAAGAAAGCCATGGTATAATGTAACAATAACTTTAATTATCTCTCAAATTTAGAATGTTTTAGATACACAAGGTTTATTTTTTGCCAGCATGCAAGCTACATAAAATATATGGCATCACTATGGTACTTGTCGTATGATGCATATAATAAGGGATTACATAGATGAGGAAGAGCCGGGGTGTTTGGGATTTAGCTGAACTGAAACTCAATCCTGCCTGGGGCGACCAAAGGGCTAGAACCGTTTGTAAAATATAGGCAAAACCGTCTATGATTAAAATGTGTGATGCGGCATCTGCTGCATGCTTACTGTAATCAATATCAATTTTACCGTAATGGTATTATCTATCGTAATAATAACGCAGCATATCATCCTCCCTTGGTGTCCCCGTATGGCAAACTTTAAAACTGTACAGGCTACTATATTTGATTATTTTTTTCCTGTTTACTCTATTGTATTTTTGATATATATATTGTTTAATAATGTTTTATATTTTTATATATAAAAGATGTTATATTATGTTATATACAGTAGCCTACTGTGCAAAGCATAGGCAGGTGTGAAAAAAATCTGTAAACTAGGAATGCCTTAAAAAATGGAAGTGTTAATTATTTATTTTCATCAATCAACAAAATGCAGTGAATGAACAAAAGAGAAATCTAAATCAAGTCAACATTTGGTGTGACCACCCTTTGCCTTCAAAAGAGCATGAATTCTTCTAGGTGTACTTGCATACAGTTTGTGAAGGAACTCGGCCGTTAGGTTGTTCCAAACATCTTGAAGAACATCATGATGTAGGCTTCCTCATATACAACCAATTTGGTATAATTGGTTGATCATACACCTGACTATAATCTTACAAAATCCCTGACTTTGTGTGTACACCTTTGTGTGAATGGATGCTGGTTTGAAGGCACCTGCCTAAAACTTTTGCACAGTACTGTATATATATTAGCTAGAAATATAACAAATATAGTGTAGCCTACTTACCAAAATAAAAATGGGAGAGCCCTTTTAAGTTTGAATTCCTTGTTGAAAGGGGTAAACCCACTGTTCTCAAAGGAGCTAAGTTGTAAGCAAGTGGACTTATTTTGGAGCTTAAAAACGTTTCACCTTTCAGTCCAAAAGGCTTCTTCAGTTCTGACCTGATGATGGAGAATCTGTAGCTATATCTCACCCCTCATCACGTGACGAAAGACATATATCTCCAGCGGTCCAGAGATATAGCCCCAGCTTCTCCATCATCAGGTCAGAACTGAAAAAGCCTTTTGAATGAAAGGTGAAACGTTTTCAAGCTCCAAAAAGAAGTCCAGTTGCTTACAACTCAACTCCTTTGACAACAGTGAGTTCACCCCTTTCAATATAATCGACACTGAACAAGTTTAAATTAAAAGCAGTTTTTGGGCTTACTTAAGTAGACTATATTTGGTATATTTGTAACTATAATCGACACTACTCATAATCGAGTGCTACTTACTCATATTTGAGCGAGTTTTAAACGCAGAGAAAATAGTTTAGGAGCGTCATTCGGAGAGAACAGGGATTTTCATGTAACCTAATATCGTTTATGGAATGTCAGGGTCTTTTCCTGACGCATTTTCAAATGGTTGGTCAAGTCTATTTTGTCGTGAGATGGCTGTGCTTTAGTGTGTAAAATTCATCGATTGTCACCATGGATTGCCCATAGTTATGATACATTTTAATAAGGCTACGGATAGGACCGAAAATGACCATCGGCCGATCTGAGATTTTTAAGCCTGTAAGTTGGTTGAAGGTTGAAGGTTGTATTGTTCCTATAGTAATGATCAAAGACCGGTATACAAAGATAGGCTTTTGATAACGATACTAATTATAAGAGCCTTAGCCTAGCCTACTTCTGTAAAACTAAGTCAACGTTCAGACACCAGGGAGTATAGCATTTGAAAAGTAAGGTGAGCATTAGTCTTGTGTGGTGTTTCTGCAGGCATAATAGACAATTTGTCTTTTTTCTCTTAGGCTATTCAGCTATTGACAGACAATAATAACAATGTCTTCCAGCATGAGGAAAAATAATACACAGTTGATCTCAAATCATGCGTGCTTTTGGACTGTAGACCCAACACTACATTTTCACCGTGCTTGGTTTTAAAAGACAGCCTATGTGGGCTTTACAGATCAGTTCTTCCTTACAGTGCGTTATTTAAAGCATCGAATTCCTTAGAAACTTGAAATTAAATATAGCCCGAGTTATGTAGTATAAATCCTGTAATATAATATAATATAATGCAATATAATGTTATATTTATTCCTTTGGGGTGGGGGGTTGACCAGCCTGAAATGAATTTCTGCAGTTTGGGATGTCTGGATATGTAAACAAAAAAAATAAGTTGGATATGTCTGACAAAAAAGAAATAAATAGTCGTTTGCTTTCACAATAACGGCCAACTACAGTCACGAGTCTCACTAAAATGACAACCTTATAGGGCTAGAATGTAAACCTCATAGGTAGTTAGGTTTTTATGTAGCTAAATAAATAAATACACACAAGTAATATGTATTTATTTATGTATTTATATAAACATTACATAAACAAAAATATAAAGCATTTTTATATTTTATATTAGCTGTTAGTATAAAAGTTATATGTTACTGTTACAACAAACAGCAAAACATTACTTACTTAATATTGTATTGATATGTTTTTGGCACTAATTAGGCTAATAGTTACTTTAACATCATTGTATTGTTAAATGTTTGTTTAGAAACTGTATGCTAGGATACAAGTACTGTAAATGACATCTTATTAATTTGCGATCTAAACCACTCTTCCTAGGACCCATATAATGAAGTTGCTTAACCTTAATTTATTAACGTATTTGTAATATATAGCCTAGCTATCAGTGTGGGGCACCTTATAATAAAGTTGCTTCAGCTTAACTAATATCTATTAGTAATATATAATTATTATTGTCGGGACACTTATAATATAGTTGGAACAGTAATTATTAATAACAGACAAATATAAATTATCATATTAATTAGCATTTTTACTGTGTACTGTTATGGTGGATCTGTGTCAGACTGGAAAACCAAGACTTAAGCACACACTGTTGGTACAGACAAACAAAACTTTATTTAGGACAGTTGATGCACACCTGTGCACATTTAGACATCTTCAGTCTTCATATTCGTGTGGTTATGTGATAATGTGGTCATGTGATGGTGTGTTTGTTTGTGTATTCATGTGTGTGTGTGTGTGTGTGTGTGTGTGTGTGTGTGTGTGTGTGTGTGTGTGTGTGTGTGTGTGTGTGTGTGTGTGTGTGTGTGTTTTTAGGGGTCTGCAATGGAGCTGTGGATGGTCAGCAGTTTGCTGGTGCTCGTGATCCTCCAGGGAACAGCTGCCAGTAGAGACACACCTATGAGTAATGCCTCACATGCATATTACTGTAGTAATACATACTAATATATACCATCAGTATACTATTACTGTAACTGCTCTACTATACTATTATATACACACACATATGACACCTCACACCTCACATGCATATTAATCTATACTCTACTATTACCCTACTATTACTATACTATTGCTATAATATTACTATTACTCTAATATTACTATACTATACTATTACCTTACTATAACTAGTACTATTACTATACTATTATACACACACAGCCCTTCCTAACATCTCACATCTCTCTCACTGTTTACTATTACAACCCTCCCATGGGTAACACCTCGGTTCACTATTATGACTGTTGTGATCTGTAATCATCCTGCACATCTTTTATTTTTTTAATTATGTGCTTAATAAAATAATGCCCGGTATTTAGTGTTTTTGTTGTCAAATTCACCTGTAGTGATATCTATCTTTTCATTCAATGAACTGTCCAGGTTTCAGAATTGTCTTTTAAAGTAAAATGATTTCAGTTTTTAGTTTTTCTGTTCTGTATTTTTCACTGTAGGAGTGCCAAATGATGTCAGCTCAGTTCTTGCTCAAAATGAAACTATCCTTGCTACATGCACTGCTGACAGCAGTCAAACTCCTATGGAGTTAGCGTGGTCATTGGGTCCTCTTGAGAACACTGCTAGAACCATCACCATTCTCCCGAAGAACCCCAATGTAACTGCCACCGTCACCAGCTACCTGGTAGGTGCACTACCCACAGACGGCCAGCAGAGGGTGGTTCAGTGTGTCATCAAACGGCCAGACCTGGAGGGGGAGAAAGTCATCAGCTACACACTGGACAGCACCAGTGAGTCGCTGTGTGTGTGTGTGTCTGTGTCAGGGCAGGAATTTCATGAGGGCCATGAGGGCCATGGTCCTCGAGCCCTCTCAATTTGGCCTTTTGCCCTTGAAAAATATCTGCCAGAAGGCCACAGTGGCCCTGATGCCCTTCACAAAATTGACAACACAAAAGGCCCAAGTGGCCTTGCCCCTAAAATGACGAAATTCCAGCCCTGGTCTGTGTGTTTGTTTATAACAAGATCTTCAGCTAGTGTACGTGAAATAGGATGTGCTACATCTTCTGGCCCATACTGATAGTTGTACTGTTAATGCTTCTAATACTGGTATGGCTACTGAGCAATACTTGCTGTGGTAATGTGTGTGTATCTGCTGTGTAAGATGCAGCTCCTGGCCGGCGCGTTAAGGTGTGTTCCCTCGTGCTCGCAACCCAGTCTCCTGTGTTCCAGTGGACCAAGGAGGAGGCCCTCCGAGGGTCAGTTAAACACACACACACACACACACACACTGGTCAGACTAATGACCATGCTGAAGCATGCCGTTGCTCCTGTTTCTGTGTAGGAATGGGTGGGTGTTGGTAACTGTGATGGCTAAAGAACAGTGTTACACCATATATGCCAGCTGTCTCAGGCACATAAGCTCTCGGTAATGGTGATTCAGCCTAGGCGGCTATGCATGGCTAACATAGGTTACTGCCTTGTTTAACTCAAGTATGTTAGTCTTTTTCTGAGACCCCACCTGTTAGCGGGGTTAGCTGCATTAACTCTCCAAAATAAAGAGGACATTTTGACGAGTGTGGCAGTACGCCTGTTTTGCCATTCTTGTCCACCACTCTCATGTTAAGTTACTTTAATGTGGTGTGTGTCACCTACTTTTCGACTTTCACATTGATATTGGGTGTGAGCGGGGCCCCTACAGTAGGTGAACTTTACACCCCTGCAATGAGTCAAAACTTTACAATTCTCTGACAGGAATACACTGCGCTTCAAGGCCTTGGCTTGATATGTGGATACACCATGTCAGGACTTGATGTGTGATTTGAGCATAAACACAGCTCATGTTTGGATTGAGAAATGCCATGTTTTGTGTAGAAAGAGCCATAGGCTGTCGTACGTGTTTCATAAATGAGGGCCACTGATGTGAAGAGAGATGCTCCCATCCAATCTCCCAGCCATTACAGCAAAGAGAAGGAATCATATACTGTCCCTTGTTTAATTGTAGACAATAAGGTCCATATCTTTGGAGATAAAAAGTCTTAAACAAATAGCTTCTCTCTGACTCTAACACAGTCTCATTTTCTGTTCTCCTGAAGTGAAGCCATGGCCTTGGCCTTAAAGGTTGATGAGCCACCTATTAAAATCAACTGTACATGTGAGTGTTTACTGATGTCTCTTATGAAGCACACTGACCTTTTAAAGACAACCACACAGAACTGAAGCCCCTACGCAACACGCAGCCCCCCCCACACACACACACACACAGTCATACACATTGGTTCAGTCACTTAGCTTGCATATATATATGAAACAGAACTTTCTGGGAGGCTTTATTTCATCGCCAGAGTTGTGTTTTCCTTCTGCAGATGGCAGTTTGGAGATGGGTGAAAAAGTGGCTTTGACCTTAATGGCGGTTGTCGGAGGGCTCGGCATACTTGCAATGTAATGAACCACCCCTGTTCACACTCACACAGCACTCACAATGAGAAATAAACACCTAACAGTACAACCCACCAGATTTACTGAATATTACAGGCATACAAAATATAATGTTTTAATGCTTTAAACCTCACTGTTGGATATAATATACTGTATTGTGTTTTGACCTTACTGTAATGGATAGTGTTTGACCTCACTGTAATGGAAGATTGTGTTTGACCTCACTGTAATGGATTGTGTTTGACCTCACTGTAATGGATGATTGTGTTTGACCTCACTGTTGTTGATTTGCAGCGTCTGCTTCTTCATCCTCAAATTGTGCAACAAAGTGTAGAACGATTGAGACAGAGGATGGAGACGCAAGGGTGGGGCATGGACAGATGGAGACACGGGGGCATGGGAGTAATGGGGGGGGGATGGAGGCATGGGGTGGGGGGGATGGAGTGCCCTCAGGAGACCCTCACTCTTACTCTCCTCACTACATCAGAGGGGGTGCTTAGTCAGCAGTAACCACTTTTATGCCTGAATGAAAAGATTTAAACAGATTTATGTTTTTGAGATGTGTTTTAATGAAAGGAATGAATTTGTATTTTGTGATACTGACATACTGTTGATTTTTTTTCTGTAGTCTTCTGTTGTCATTGTTGCTTCATCCAGACAAGCAGAGTTATATTGAATCACAACACCACTTGTTGTTGTTGAAACAGCATAAACATGGTTTTTGTGGCTACATTTGTTATATTATTAAATACATTTCATTTCTGAAGTTCAACAGTTTCATTTATTTATTTCATACCAATCTCATTAAAGCAGAATTAACCCCTAGAACAGGGATGCCCATTATGTTGATCCCGATCGACCAGTAGATCTCGAAGGCAGTGCTGGTAGATGGCATGACATAAAATAATAATAATACGAAGAAGAAGAATTTTAGATGTTAGCATATTACTATGCTCCATTTTTTATTGCAACTTTATTGACAAAAAGGACAGCCAGTCTGTTGTTGTCTAAAACTTTGTTATATTAGGTTACTATAAAAACCTGGGGTCCCTTTACCAAAACTGTCCTAGCTAATTTCCTTATATGCCAACTTCAAAGTCTTGTAATTGCTTCGGCAGAGTCATTTCATTGTCTTTCATTAAATCGTCTGGACTCACCTCTACTAATCAGTGAACTCTCTGGATGAAGACGTTATCCCTTCATCTCTGCCCACTTTCAGGAGAAGTCCCCAGATTGTTCGTACAGAGTCCCGCTGAGTCTCTGCCATAGATACCTCAGCTGCCATCAACTCCAGACATCCTTAACAAGGAAGGCCTCATCCTCCTGTCCCACAACACCATAGGTAGTCCCCATCATGCAAAGCTGATCCCGCAGTCGAGGATCCACCTCCTCCTGCTGACAGATTGTTCGTACAGAGTCCCGCTGAGTCTCTGCCATAGATACCTCAGCTGCCATCAACTCCAGACATCCTTAACAAGGAAGGCCTCATCCTCCTGGCCCACAACACCATAGGCAGTCCCCATCATGCAAAGCTGATCCCGCAGTCGAGGATCCACCTCCTCCTGCTGACAATCACTCCCATCTACTATACAAGCAGAAGGCCAAAACTAAGCACACTTCTCCACGTCTTGGTAGGAGGTAAACTTCAAACCAGCCAGTGGTCCCGATACAGCCAATACGGTGATGTTTCTGTGCTTTGAAATCTGTACTCATCATTTTTTAGAAAAAGCACAGATTGCAAAATTATCCTGAGCTGATAGTTCTCACCCACCTCAACTGATTAACAATATTTGTTATAGGCAGTTTCGGCATCTCAGGAGGATCTGTGACATACAGGAGGATTATCAGTCTAAATCTGTGGAGATGGTGAAGCTGTTTGTACGTTTGAATATGTATGTGATGTTACTTTGTCAAGTTTAGCAGGTGACAGCAAAACTCTGCACACATTAGTTACTGCAATGACACTGATGTCACCATACTAGTCACAGTATCTAAATTAATGCATAATATTATTGTACCAAAGTCAGCAAAATTAACATTAAAACAGTCCCAGTGAATCCACCCAGCAACTCTCCAAACGCAGTAAATCTGAACGATCTTATTATCTTACCTTAGTAAAATTTGCTGAAGATTATTCATGTATCAAGTAGCCTTAACGGCATGACCTGAGCAATGCCAGCCTGTTCACTGACAATAACCCTTGGTCAGAACAAGAAGGGCTATGCCTAGACATATTTCATTATCACAGGATGACTGACATATTCTCACATTATAATAATTTCTCAAATAGCCTAAATAACATTATTGGCACTTAATTAAAGTGTATCATGGATGCATATCATTGCATCTGTCTTTCAAAGCATGAATATCACTCTTGCCTGTCTTCAAAATTTGAGAGCCCTGGAACAATGTCAACTACACTTATTTCAAAGATTACAGTCAGGGAGAAGTCAAGTCTGGTTGGCAATTCTAGTGAACAGGGAATATGTATTTTTGGTGGTACGAGGATGTCTACCTGTACATGAACAGGACACGTTGCCAAGAGTCACATATTGATCCTTCACCTGTTGTTTAAGCATTCAGGAGGACAGATGAACATCATGCTTAAAGAAACCTCTTAGTTCGCCTTTTAATTTCTGCTGTGTTCGATCATCTTGTCACTAATGCACCAGACTGTGTATCTTCTCCTGCAAGCACATTTGATGTCTGCTGGATATTAATGACATAACTGCTGAAAAAAGACCAGTAACACAGTACCCTACTGCAATTTAAAAAACCTGGTAAGTTACCACATATTTGAACAATGCATGGCTCCCCTCAACCAAATTACCCAGGTTGCTGTTGTAAATACAGTAACTCACTGAAATCATGATTTAAAGTATTATACTGTTTGATATGTAGTAATGTAGTGCCTGAATTGCTAAAATGTCTTACAGTGTACACTGCTGACTCCCATACTCTGCTGCCTTGTTTGTTTGTTTTTTTGGTTACAATAAACTACTAACTGTATTGGCCTTGACATCCTTGCATTTTTTGCCATGGCTACTGAGCTATTGTATATCTGTGTGTGTGGTATTGTGTGCGTGTGGCCTTTGTTTGGCCTCGTTTTTGACCAGGGCCTTTAGAATCATCAGTCTGTGTGTGTCTGTGAATGCAGGGCCAGATTCTGCACTCAAGCACCCTGGGCATAGAGGTGTCTTGTGTCCCTGTGCCACCCATAATTAGGTCGGCAAAGCAATTTTTCAAACTATTTCAGGGGGCACTGTATCATACTTTTGGCAAGGTTTGCTTTGGAATTGCATGTGTGCATCCACTGATCCAGTGAGCTAGTTAGCTACACATGCTTGGACTTTTAGTCAGACTCCACTCTCTCCCTACAGCACCACATCTTTTTAGGCAGAAGGCTGCTGCCTGCTGTGTCACATCTCATCCATCCCTGCTAGTGGGGACAGAGGAAGTGGTTTGGTGGTTATGGCCCTGAGACGCCCTGATGAGGAAGAGAAAACAAATGTGCAGACATGCATAAGGTAGGCGGTTTGGTGCATACGTGCGTCTGAGATGCATGTCCATGTGAGAACTGTCAAGTATACGTGCGCTATATGTTGTCAGTGCTCGGTTATCTTGCGGTTGTAGCCTCCTGTCCTGCTGATGTCTGGGTGGAGAGCCTGAGAACACAGACAGGTGTATTTCCACAACACAACACAAGGCACTCTGTCTGATACATATACACTGCAGAGCAAAGGCACGGAGCCTTAAATCAACAGACAACCTGTCTTTTTAATGAGTCTATTCAGCAGTCAGCTATTGACAAACAATTGCAGCTGTCTTTTCCATAAGCCCTTTCACCTGCTGCTTTGGTCCTTTCCTCTTTTTGTTGTTGAACACCTGATATCTGCCACCACATTGCCTAATGAGCCTGTGGAAGTGTCTGTTGGTGCATCTGACATAATCTTGAATATCCAAAGATCCCAGATCATCCCCACATGTGAAGAGGATGATGGTTCTGTCTCTGATTCTAGTCTGTAGTGCTCCCTCTGCTCTCTCTAGTGAATCGGCCAATCTGAATGACCACTGCTAGTGGGGACAGAGGAAGTGGTTTGGTGGTTATGGCCCTGAGACGCCCTGATGAGGAAGAGAAAACAAATGTGCAGACATGCATAAGGTAGGCGGTTTGGTGCATACGTGCGTCTGAGATGCATGTCCATGTGAGTTCTGGTGAACAAGCCTTTTGCTCAACTTCCGACATTGCTGGCTCTTTTAGTATTCCACACACATTAGTGTAACTATGTGAAAAGAAATGCATTTTCCTGTAGAATTCAAAAATCAAATCAGATCAGATGTATCTTGTGTAATTCTTACTCTCCAAAGCTGTGAAAATGGCTATAGATTCAATATGTGAAATGACCACCACTTTTGAGGGCTTCTCGTTCAAAAAGTATGGGACACAAATTTAATTAGATTATTTTTCCCAGTCATATACGGATTATAATGTCATGCCTATGCATTAACCTTTGTTGATATTGTTTTCATATGGTCAGTGTATTTTCTTGAAGTTAGGCTTGATTTTCAAAAAGGCTGTTTTCATCTTGTCATTTCACCATGTGGACAGCTCACAGGCATTTTTAAACATTTTTCCATAATCATCCCGTATGTGAGGATCATTTGTCCAAAATTTGGATTTGTTGCTGAGTCTCTTTATTATGATATGATGTTTTCGAGAAAAAAAAAAAATGTCAGTAATTCCATGGAGTTGGATTGATCAGCAGTACCTCTTTCCACCACATGTTGTGCTATTTTAATACAATGGAAGTCAACAATAGGGTAGCATGTCATTTACAGGAAAAGCTGCCAAACAAACTTTGTGTTACAATTAAACCAATTGCACTGTCAAGGTCATTTTTGAGCAGGGTTTTATTGTACAGCACACAAAAAGCAAGGCAAAACTGAAAAATGGCATTATAATACAAACACAAAAGGACCATAAACAGGAATGCTATCAATTTAAAGATCATAAACAGTAACAATATGCTATGCAAACATCAAGAATGTGAAAACTAAGATCTCATATTTTTAAAGTAATGAAACGCAAGACAAACATTCACACTCATGATCACAAAATATTATGCATATCTTAAATTTAAACGTTGTCCTCAACAAAAGGGCACATGCTATGAATTGATTTCTACAGGTTAACACAGAGGTATAATTAATTTTGCATAAAGAATAATGTGTTCATTTTTTCCAGGTCAGTAGAACTAATGGTGTAATTAGGAGCACTACTACCTTGAGCATTAGGTGCACTTATGAGACAAAGCACATGCTGAAAGGGCACCCAACATTCATCCTCTCGAGATCTGGGCCAGGACAGAATCTCATTTTCAGATCGTTTCATGAATGAAACAAGAATGTCACAATGCTCATCTGAGCGGTCTTTGATATTTCCCACATACCAGTTGCCATCATAAATGCATGCAACATATTTCCCTGGTTGGAACTGACCCCAATCCGGCACATCTGTCCCTTCACGCATGTCTATAGTAGAATAGGCCTCACCAAGGGAAACTTCTCATGCACAGTTGCCTGTGAATTATCCCAATGATGCCCCTGAACAGTATCTTGAATAATAAAAGCGTAATTTTCAGCAAAATCAAGCAGTATTATTGCTTCACTTGGGTCAAGTTTTCCCTTAAATGTATTTACCAAATAGGCAGCTTAGGTACTCTTGTAGGGCCTGTTTTTCAGGACACTTGTCACAAGTATGTAACAGTCACGATCCTGCAGACTACACACAAGCTTTGAAAGAACATCCTTATAATTAACAGTTGCTGGTAATGCTGCCACCAACAATTTAGCATTTTGGTGGTACTGACAGACACACACAGAATGTGTACCCTTTGGACCCACAGCTACACACCATTTAGGCCGCAAATTACAAAAGGGTGGAAAATCCAATTTTATCAGGATGCCTAGCTTTGAAAGCTGCATATAGCTCGCTTAGATTGGCCAATAGCAAGCGTTTCTGTTTGTGAATTTTCCCTTCAGCTGTAGTGACAGACAAATATTCCTTTTTGCCAGGAGTCTGGAAAATTCATCAGATTCAAAAAACTGCTTAACTTTATATTTTGCCTCTTCTAACATTGCATGATCAAGCTTTTTCTAAAATGCCTTTCTCACTTTTCAACAACCTGGCTCACCAAATATTGGCTTACTCCAAATGTGGTCTGGATTTTTGTAATACTCCAGCTGTCAGGAACTAAAGTTAATATTTGAATCTTCTCTTTTCTTGATGATATTTTACATTTTTGTACAAGAGATTCAACAACCTCTGTAAAATCCTCACAATCACATACATCTGTCTCAACATACATTTTTGGTATGTCCATCAATTGACATAACTTGTCTTCAACTGCTGATTTAATTTTTTTAGTCTTTCTTTTAACATAGGTATCAGGTATTTCAAATATCATCATTGTATAGTGTGTCAGTGGATATTTTCACAGAACAAAGCCGTTTTTGACAGAGGTGGGTCCATTCTACGCTTATTTACATTGAGTGCCTAGCACACGCAAGATGGCGGCCGCGTCGGACGTTTTCCCGTGTGGCCAGCCAATGCCGTGTCCACTCTAGTATTGTATTTAACTCTATGGGCCTGCATATATAGTCTTTGCCTAACCAGCTGGTAGTGATTATTAGACTACTCACATAGGTAGTGCTGGGTTGCAGCTTGTGTAGAAAATATGTTACATAGATGGAAATTATGGTAAATCCTCTCACTGCATGTATGATGAACAGTCAGACTTGACATGTGCTTTTTATTCACTTGACCAAATAAGATCTATTAATGAGTATGTTCAATTCAATGTAAATTGTTAAGCTTGGATATGTGCAGCACATAAGTTACATTCGCTACATTGACTTCCATTGTAGAAAACGAGCACAGCATGTGGTGGGATGAGGTAGTGCAGAGCAATCCAACTCCATGGAATTACTGACATTTTTTTCAAAACATCATATCTCAATAAAGAGACTCAGCAACAAATCCACATTTTGGACAAATGATCCTCACATACAGGATGATTATGGAAAAATGTTTAAAAATGACAAGATGTAAACAGCCTTTTTGAAAATCAAGCCTAACTTCAAAAAAATACACTAACCATATGAAAACAATATCAACAAAGGTTAATGCATAGGCATGAAATTATAATCCGTATATGACTGGGAAAAATAATCTGATAAATTTGTGTGCCATACTTTTTGAACGAGAAGCCTTCATTAGTGGTGGTGTCATTTCACATATTGAATCTATAGCCATTTTCACAGCTTCCGAAGGGGAGAATTACACAAGATACATCTGATCTGATTTAATTTTTTAATTCTAAAGGAAAATGCATTTCTATTCACATAGTTACACTAATGTGTGTGGAATACTAAAAGAGCCAGCAATGTCTGAAGTTGGGCAAAAGGCTTGTTCACCAGAATTCCCAAATGAACTGAAATTTCAAAGGGCTGTAGTTTTGGTGCTATTAGTGATACAGACTTAATATTTAAGATTTATGCATAGGTTGGATGTACAAACAGCTGTGATTTTTTTCAGATTTTTTTGGAGAGGGTGACTGTTGGCCATTTGTTGGTTTGACATGGAATGACCCTTTTGTCCTCAAGTATTGTGCGCTGGTGCCCAGGGACTCTAAAGTCCTGGTACTCCTCTTGTGCTTGGGCCCTAACAAGTAGCCACATGGACATCATAACCACATACTTGCCTCAGTAATGACAATGCCATTTTTTTAACATCTGCTTTTCCTAAAAAAAATCAGGCAGGGCTAGGGCACAGGTGGGGGCAGGACCAGGCCCTGAAAGTAGAATTATTTGCTTTGATCTTTATGTTTTTCAAAACTAAGGGTGGTCAAGGTGTTTTTTCAAAAAAGATTGTTTCAGTCCACCTTGACAGCGATTTTGCTAGTAGCAAATTGTCAACGCAGCAGCATTGGTAAAATTCCCATGTTAGCCATTCTGTTATTGTAAACAATCAGAATATTCTTAAGAATATGCTGGAAGCATACTATACAGGAATTACTCTTTGGCTTAAGCCCTGAATCCTCAAAGCCATTCCTCGTGTAAAATGTTAATGTCACTTAAGTCCTTGAAAACTTAATGCGTGGGGTTAGAGGGCACTGGGATTCAGTCTATCTACAGTTGCGATCAAAAATGTTAGCCCTCCTTATGAAATTAGACAAAATTGTTGATTTCTCTACAGAAATGACCATTAACAACAAGTGTTTACAGTGTATTTGTTTTTAAAGAAATAACAAAGACAAAATGTCCACTAAGTTTGATTAGGATATTTTACTGATACACTTGTAGCGCCCCTTTACAACTATGGTAACTATAAACTTCAGGCGCCCTGAATTCTTTTACTTGAATATGTGAATTACCAATATCTTATAGTCGTTGGGTCTTTTCATATACAGTAATGTGCAAAAGTTTTAGGCAGGTGTGAAAAAAATGTGGTCAACTAGGAATGCCTTCAAAAATGGAAGTGTTAATCATTTATGTTTATCAGTTAAGAAAATGCAGTGACTGAACAAAAGAGAAACCTCAATCAAACGGTAAACGATTGAGTCTTAATGGCCAGGAGGCTAATAATTATGACCGCCGCTAGCGAAGCTAGCGATAGCGGTCATTATAGTGTTGCCGTGACTTTTTTCCCTTTTTTTTTCAGCAATTTTCCGTCAACGGTTTCCGGGTCACTGGAAGTCAGGGGGACATCTTTGTAGGCATCTTTGTAGGCATGTAGCCCTAGAACTTCTTCAGCAACTAGAAGCTTTTGGCCCCCAAGGGCCACCCCCCCCCCCCCCGCTGTGCCAGTGTCCGTCAAAGAGGGGGAGACCGGCAAAAGTGAAATTTTTGTCATTTGTCTGTGTTACAGAGACGTATCGACCCAGCCCATAAACACTCACTTGAAACATAGCGCCACCTAGTGATATGGGTAAATGCAAAAATTGGGATTTTGAGTTGCCAATATCTTGAAGGAGGAAACTGTGCAAAATACGTCATGCACGATCACCACAAAGACCTCTAACACCACAGCACATGCCATAAAATTTGGTCAATAGGGGGCGCTGTAAATGTACAAAATGTCATTTTGCCTATTATCTAGAGAATGCTAATGTTTACAACAATTTTTTTTTATCGTGAAATCTACTGACCCTCACGCATTGAACGCACTGGTCGACACCCACTTCCAACGAGAACAATTTCCGTGAAATTTTAACATTACGAAAACGAATCTGAACGAACTCGTCATAGGCCGTTCGTGTGAATCTCACCAAATTTGGTATATGTCATCTACAGACAATGCTGACAAAAAGTTATCAAAGGATTTATCTTGAGATAAACCGTTCCGAAGTTACACGTCAATGAACAAGTAACACGAAGCTTAAAATTCTTCAAATGTCCATATCTTGACTTTTAATTGATCAAATGTGGTCAAAGTTGACATGCCATCTCTAAACATCTTTCTTTTCATATGTACTAAACTTTTTGACATTTCGTCATAGGGGGCGATGTTTATTGGCGAAGCTAGGTGTCAAAAAACTGTTTTTGTTAAATAACTCATCAACAATTTTGCCCAAGAAAACGATTTTGTGTTAGTATGTCGGTGTTAAAGAGGCATATCGACACAGCCCATAAGCACTCACTTGAAGCATAGTGCCACCTAGTGATAAGGGTATATGCAAAAATTGGGATTTTGAGTTGCCAATATCTTGGACAGAGAAGATGAGAACTGCGCAAAATACGTCATGCACGATCACCACAAAGACCTCTACCACAGCACATGCCATAAAATTTGGTCAATAGGGGGCGCTGTAATTGTACAAAATGTCCTTTTGCCTATTATCTAGAGAATCCTAACGTTTACAACAATTTTTTTTTATCGTGAAATCTATTGACCCTCTCGCATTGAAAACACTGGTCGACGCCCACTTCCAATGAGAACAATTTCTGTGAAATTTTAACATTGCGAAAACGAATCTGAACGAACTCGTCATAGGCTGTTCATGTGAATCTCACCAAATGTGGTATATGTCATCTACAGACAATGCTGACAAAAAGTTATCAAAGGATTAATCTTAAGATAAACCGTTCCGAAGTTAAATGTCAATGAACAAATAACACGTAGCTTAAAATTCTTCAAAAGTCCATATCTTGGCTTTTAATTGCTCAAATGTGGTCAAAGTTGACATGCCATCTCTAAACATATTTCTTTTCATGTGTACTAAACTTTTTGACATTTTGTCATAGGGGGCGATGTTTATTGGCGAAGCTAGGTGTCAAAAAACTGTTTTTGTTAAATAACTCATCAACAATTTTGCCCAAGAAAACGATTTTGTGTTAGTATGTCGGTGTTACAGAGGCGTATCGACACAGCCCATAAGCACTCACTTGAAGCATAGCGCCACCTAGTGATAAGGGTATATGCAAAAATTGGGATTTTGAGTTGCCAATATCTTGGACCGAGAAGGTGGGAACTGCGCAAAATACATCATGCACGATCACCACAAAGACCTCTAACACCACAGCACATGCCATAGAATTTGGTCAATAGGGGGCGCTGTAATTGTACAAAATGTCATTTTGCCTATTATCTAGAGAATGCTAACGTTTACAACCAATTTTTTTTTATCGTGAAATCTATTGACCCTCTCGCATTGAAAACACTGGTCGACGCCCACTTCCAACGAGAACAATTTCCGTGAAATTTTAACATTGCGAAAACGAATCTGAACGAACTTGTCATAGGCTGTTCATGTTAATCTCACCAAATGTGGTATATGTCATCTACAGACAATGCTGACAAAAAGTTATCAAAGGATTTATCTTGAGATAAACCGTTTCGAAGTTACACGTCAATGAACATTTAACACGTAGCTTAAAATTCTTCAAATGTCCATATCTTGGCTTTTAATTGCTCAAATTTGGTCAAAGTTGACATGCCATCTCTAAACATCTTTCTTTTCATATGTACTAAACTTTTTGACATTTCCTCATAGGGGGCGATGTTTATTGGCCAACAACATAAAATTTTTGGGATATGTCGGTGTTACAGAGGCGTATCGACACAGCCCGTAAACACTCACTTGAAGCATAGCGCCACCTAGTGATAAGGGTATATGCAAAAATCGGGATTTTGAGTTGCCAATGTCTTGGACCGAGAAGGTGGAAACTGCGCAAAATACGATCAGCACAAAAACCTCTAAAACCACAGCACGTGCCATACAATTTGGTCCATAGGGGGCGCTGTAATTGTAAAAAATGTCATTTTGCCTGTTATCTAGAGAATGCTAACGTTTACAACCAATTTTTTTTTATCATGAAATCTATTGAACCTAACGCATTGAAAACACTGGTCGGCGCCGACTTCCAACGACAACAATTTCCGTGAAATTCTAACATTGCAAAAACGAATCTGAATGAACTCGTCATAGGCTGTTCATGTGAATCTCACCAAATTTGCTATATGCCATCTACAGACAATGCTGACAAAAAGTTGTCAAAGGATTTATCTTGAGATAAACCTTTTCGAAGTTACACGTCAATGAACATTTAACAGGTAGCTTAAAATTCTTCAAAAGTCCATATCTTGGCTTTTAATTGCTCAAATTTGGTCAAAGTTGACATGCCATCTCTAAACGGCTTTCTTTTCATGTGTACTAAATTTTGTGACATTTCGTCATAGGGGGCAATGTTTATCGCCGAAGCTATGTGTTGAAAAGCAGTTTTTGTTAAATAACTCCGCAACAATTTTGCCCAAGACAACGATTTTGTGTTAGTATGCTGGTGTTAAAGAAGCGTATCAACCCAGCCCAAAGGCACTCACTTGAAGCATAGCCCCACCTAGTGATATGGGTAAATGCAAAAATTGGGATTTTGAACTGCCAATATCTTGGACCGAGGAAGTGGAAACTGCACAAAATACATCATGCACAATCAGCACAAAGACCTCTAAAACCACAACACATGCCATACAATTTGGTCCATAGGGGGCGTTGTAATTGTACAAAATCTGATTTTGCCTATTCCTTGCCTTCACAAATCACTCCTACACACTATACAAACACACACAATGTCATTCATTGAAAAGCCACATCCATGCCCACTTTCAGAAAATCATTTTCACAGAAATTCTCACCTCACAACACTGCTCTACCACACACTTATCATGCCAACAGTTCCCACATTTCAATATACTGCGGCAGTCATACCATGTACCGCTATGCGGTACATCTAGTTTCATAAAGAGGCAACTGTAAGCCTCACTACCTGCTTTAGGTTTCACCTATTGTAGACCCAAAGGCCCTTGCCTTGTGTATACACAAAACAAGGCACACTGTCCCATACACATACACTGCAGAATAAAGGCCGGGACCCTTAAATTCTCATGAGACTATTCAGCAAGTACACACACAGACCCCCAGGCTCAGCTTTGGGCTCCTCCTCATCTGGTTTCCTATATTGGGAAACCTCACTGTAAAAAATACTATTAAGCAAGTAAATACCATATTATCCAAACCCACAAGTAAGATATTGTATGGCATTTGAAATCTTCCAGATTCTCATCAATAATCTTCAAGATGTGCTGCAAAAAACTAGATGTACCGCATAGCGGTACATGGTATGACCGCCGCAGTATATTGAAATGGGGGAAGTGTTGGTGTGATGAGTGTGTGGTAGAGCAGTGTTGTGAGGTGAGAATTTCTGTGGAAAAGATTTCCTGGAAGTGGGCATGGATGTGGGATTTGAATGTGTAGTGTGTAGGAGTGATTTGTGAAGGCAAGGAATCGGCAAAATAAGATTTTGTACAATTACAGCGCCCCCTATGAACCAAATTTTATGGCATGTTCTGTGGTGTTAGAGGTCTCTGTGGTGATCGTGCATGACGTATTTTGTGCAGTTCCCACCTTCTCGGTCCAAGATATTGGCAACTCAAAATCCCAATTTTTGCATTTAGCCTTATCACTAGGTGGCGCTATGCTTCAAGTGAGAGTTTATGGGCTGGGTCAATATGCCTCTGTAACACCTACATACTAACACAAAATCGTTGTCTTGGGCAAAATTGTTCACAAGTTATTTAACAAAAACAGTTTTTTGACACCTAGCTTCGCCAATAAACATCGCCCCCTATGACGAAATGTCACAAAATTTAGTACTGTTGTTGAGCTGGCATTTTGAGATGGCATGTCAACTTTGACCAAATTTGAGCAATTAAAAGCCAAGATACGGCCATTTGAAGAATTTTAAGCTACGTGTTAAATGTTCATTGACGTGTAACTTCGGAACGGTTTATCTCAAGATAAATCTTTTGATAAATTTTTTCAGCATTGTCTGTAGATGACATATACCAAATTTGGTGAGATTCACATGAACGGCCTATGACGAGTTCGTTCAGATTCGTTTTCGCAATATTAAAATTTCACGGAAATTTTTCTCGTTGGAAGTGGGCGTTGACAGGTGTTTTCAATGTGTGAGCATCAATAGATTTCACGATAAAAAAATTTTTTGTAAATGTAAGCATTCTGTAGATAATGGGCAAAATGACATTTTCATACAGCGCCCCCTATTGACCAAATTTTATGGCATGTTCTGTGGTGTTAGAGGTCTTTGTGGTGATCGTGCATGACGTATTTTGCGCAGTTCCCACCTTCTCACATGAACGGCCTATGACGAGTTTGTTCAAATTCATTTTCGCAATGTTAAAATTTCACGGAAATTGTTTTTCATGATTTTCATATTTCATGATAAAAAAAAGTTGTTGTAAACATTAGCATTCTCTAGATAATAGGCAAAATGACATTTTCTACAATTACAGCGCCCCCTATGGACCAAATTTTATGGCATGTGCTGTGATGTTCCCAGTTCCCACCTTCTCGGTCCAAGATATTGGCAACTCAAAATACCAATTTTTGCATTTACCCATATCACTAGGTGGCGCTATGCTTCAAATGAGTGTTTGTGGGCTGGGTCGATACATCTCTGTGACACCGACATATCACAAAAATTTCATGTTGTTGGGTTAAACGTTCATTGAGTTATTCAGCAAAAACTTTTTGCCGGTGTCCCCCTCTTTGACGGACACTGGCACAGGGGGGGGGGTGGCCCTTGGGGGCCAAAAGCTTCTAGTCGCTCAAAAAGTCCTAGGGCTACATGCCTACAAAGATTCAGGTCCCCCAGACTTCCAGTGCCCCGGGAATCGTTGACGGAAAATCTGTGAAAAAAAAAAACAAAACAAAACAAAAAAAAAAGGAAAAAAAGTCGCGGCAACACTATAATGACCGCTATCGCTAGCTTCGCTAGCGGCGGTCATAATAAGTGAAGGTGCAATTGGTAAAGTGCACGCTTGAAAGCAGCATGGACATCAGTGTGTGTAAGACCGTTTTTTGGATGTCAGTAACATGTTCATGGAATGTTCATGCAATTTTCTTCATTGTGTTGATTAGCCTTGTGGAAAGAACCTGTTTCTCAGTCTGTTTGTGTGGCACTGCATGCTGTGCTAGCGCTTTCCAGATGGTAAGAGGCAGAACAGTTTGTGTGCTGGGTGGGTGGTGTCCTTGATGATATTGATGGCTCTCTTGGAACAGTGTGATGTGTATAAGTCCTGAATGGCTGGTTGGGGTGATCTGATGATCATTTCTGCAGTCCTCACCAACCTCTGTAGAGCCTTCTTGTCCGCAGCTGAGCAGCTGCCGTGCCAGACAGAAAGGCTGCTGGTAAGGATGCTCTCAATAGCATAACATATGCTAGAACATATCATTCACAACCTTCACAAGATACAGAATTTCCTTAGAACTTTAACAGAGCATTGAAATAATAGTATAGAATCCCACAGTGAGAAATGCAGACTTATAGGGCATTGTGTGTGTTGGCCAGTGGCTCTGTGTTCTGAACAAGTCCTCAGGCTGTACTCCTAAACAGCTGCAGTGTAGCCTTTATACAGTAGAGGGATTCTACGGGATTCCTTACAGTCACTGTTCGATTTTCTTGATGACATTAAGTGGTGGATGACTAATAACTTTCTTCAGCTAAATACTGATAAAACTAAGGTCATCATTTTTGGTCCTCCCAAATCTGCATCCACAGTTGCTGAAAAGTTAGCTCGCCTCTCCCCCTTTGTTAACCCATATGCCAAGAACGTAGGGGTCATTCTTGATTCAGAGCTCTGCTTTAAAAAAGGCAGATCAGCTCTGTTATAAAAAACTTGTTTTTACCTGTTGATGATGAGAATCTTCCGCCCTCTTTGTCCTTCGAGGACCTAGAAAAAGTCATACACGCCTTTATTACATCCCAGCTATTCGGGGGACTTGGTGTGAGTATGGGCATCTACGAACGTAATTTACTATCAGTACCTGTATTGATTGTATGTTTTGATTTTGTTATTTGATGCAGCAAAAGTGCAGTTCCGTTTGATTCAGTTTAAGCTCAATACACATCTAACTTTGTGATATATTCACTGTATAGTTACATTTAAACTTTAGTGGCAATTTAATACCTCATCTGTACATGACATTTTGTTCGGTGAAAAGGGAAACAAAGGGGTTGTTGGGAAGTGTTCCACAAAAAACTGCTACCCCACACACTAACTGTAAACTAGATGTACCGTGGCCCACAGTGAAACTAAAACCCACACCTCTAAACCCTGTTCTGGTTGACTCCCTGATATGTCGCGTATGCCTCTGGGCTTTGAAAGTAGCTACTTCTCTTCAACAATTCTTTTGTTTCCCTTTTTACAGAACAAATGGTCACATATGTGACATATGTTAGAGTCATAATGGCATAATTGCATTTTTTTCTGAATCTGAACTGAAGAAGTTCCTGTGCTCCCACACACTAGTTCCCATGTTTTGAAATAAGCACTCTTTTCACAATACCTTGCAAGGCCACTGATGACAATGTCTTTCAAAGGCTGCCCTCTGGAAAATGCCTTAGGTATAATAAGTTCACATCACATTTTTGTTTGCTGACCCTTCTGCATTAATGCGTTCACGTGATCAAAGAAATCAGGGCAAGCAGGATGAAAGCAGCTTAGTAAAGTAAAGTGGTGTTCATGTTCAGCAATTCCGAAAGCAACATGTGAAGTGCAGAGTCCTCGCCTGCCTTTAAAGAGATGCTAAGAGATAAACGCGAATAACCTAGTGTGTTTATGTCCATGGGTCTGTGGTCTTGCTGGTCCCATGTTGCATTAGCCCTTAAGAAAGAACATTTCACTCAAATGTATAAATGACACATTAACATGCTAAAAATCACAGAAAAAGCTTGACTATGGTGTGGTAGAGGCACCTCCTCAATGGACATAAGAGCTATGAAAACAGGGAGCCAGGGCCTGCAACTTTTTCACCTACCCCTGATTATTTTCTTGAGTATTTTTTTTATATTTTTATGGCTTTATTTAGACAGGACAGTGAAGAAGATGACAGGACGTAGATGAGAGAGATGGAATATTTGGGAAATGACCACAAAAAAACAGGCTTGTGGAAAAATCATCACAATAAGCTACGTACGATATATATATATAAAATATATGTAAAACATGTTCATAAGTATTCAGTATTCAAGTAATACAAAAGCAACATAGGCCAATTTGCTCCACAAAAGGTGAATCTCCTTTTCTGCCTTTCTCCTCCTGGTCTTTTCATCTTTATTTCGCATGATACTGCATTTCAGAATATCTATAAAGACGCATTTTTATTCAAGTAAATGGTTCTTGTCTATTGACTGTATATATACAGGCGATGTTCTTGTCGATTTTCAAGTTTATAGGCCAGGGGCGACATCTGTTGGTAAAACTGTTATATGAAAGGAATCAATCTTACAGTTATGTAGATTTTCCCCATATTTTGTCCCATATGCCATCTCTATAAATTTAAATTTATTTTGAATTTTTAAACGTATCAGTGATTTACATGTAGGCCTACATAAACCTAATTTATATATGCAATGTTTCTGTACTGTGGTTAAAAACTGTATTTCAGTAGAATCCCTGAATATTTTGTCTTTTAATTCTGAATGCAGGGTCGATGCTTACAGTTTTTCTCAGTCGCTTTGGTGCTTTTCTCACATCAGTATTTACATTTGCATAGCAGTTAGTGCATTTCTTAAAACAATTAGTGCAAACTCCAAAACCTAGTGGATAACCTGCAAAAGCACATCACTTGCTCAAAATGGATAATCCATTCCCCAAAAGCAAGTATTTATGTCAATGAAACTGCCAGTGTCACCAAAATGAGAAGTCTTGACACCATGGTTTATGAACAAGATAGTCAAATGGCTTTGTCATGTTTTCATTATGACAGTTTATTCTCTCAGTGTTTTACAATGCAAAAAAAGGTCAGAACTCTGTGACACGACCTGAAAATGCTCAAGACAGCACTATATACTACTTGTACAGCCATTTGAAAACTACAGTAAAGTTACATATTGCTGTAGTTAGGGGAGTAGGTGAGTACAAGACACTGAATATGTATGTTTCACATTTTTACTGTATATGCTCTTTGCAATTCTACAGCATTGTGCAAAAGAAAAATACAGTACAGTCACTCATTTAGAACAAACATAAGTAACACCCTTTTGGTAGAGCTGTGCACAAATGTGAACAAGCGCAGTCAGAGATGGCAACCTGGTCCCCCATGTGGACGGACAGGGTCATTGCATGCAGACAGACACACAGACAAACAGACAGACAAACAGACAGAGAGACAGACAGACACACAGCCAGACATACACACACACACACGGAGAGGGTCATTGCAATACCTGGTCAGTCTCCTCCAGGGTACCAGGTAACAATATACAGTAGGTAACACCACATATTGTAACTGAACATAGGTAAATCATTCTGGCACATCCAGATGTTCCTGTCTGTCTGGCCACATATTTTCATCTACATCACAACGGATATCATCCCTTGCAATGCAATGAGAAAAATATCTCCTGGAGTGGCGAATCCACCCTCTGCATGACTCTGATGTGATGTCAGATGCTGCATCCGTGGCTGCTAGCAAGGCCATTTGCGCATGTAGACGCCAGTCATACACCTTCCACCTCCAGACAGAGAAAAACTCCTCTATCGGATTAAGGAATGGGGAGTAGGTAGGTAGATATTCAACCAGCATCCTGTCATGTGCTGCAAACCACTCTCTGACCAGATGTGAGTGGTGAAAACAGACATTATCCCACACAACAACATACTTGTTGAGTTGGCCCTCACCCCTCATTCTCAAGGACTATGTCTCTGTAAAGAGTGTCTAGAAAAGTCAGAAGATGTTGTGAATTATATGGACCAAGACAGCTGAAGTTCACCTACGTAAGAGCAACTGTTCAATTTAGGGGACTTTTCCAGCAAACAATGATAAAGAAAGGTATACAATTTGCTTGACAGAATTTGATAACTAGTTCAACAACTTTGTATGTAATGACTCAAGCAATGAAATGAAGACTATTAGTTTTACTGGGAACGACTATTCAGCATCCATAAGTATAGTTCATTTAGACTGACATGACATAAGCAAATGATGATGTTATAAAACAACATTGTATTGTCTGAAAGTAACTGATACATGTCCAAAAGCATTTGCAATTTGTTCACAGCAAGGAGAAATTGCTACTGTGATGTGCACAAATGAGTAAATGTTGTGGAGGTTGAACTAATAGTTATGAGAATTTTCATTCTGATCTGAGAAAAGCACCAAAGCGACCGAGAAAAACTGTAAATATGTGCAAGGAGGACCTCAAGGTTAGGAGGAGGATGATGAACCATCCACCAGCAGTTCAACCAATTTAGATCAACCATCCACCAGCAGTTCAAGCCCTGGACATCAACCATCAACCATCAACCAGTGTAGACTCTGCAACAGTTCCCAGCTTTGACCAGCAACAACCATCAATGTCCAGTTCAGGTACAGTGCAACTCCACACACAACCACCGTGACAGTGACGAGTCCTGTCACTGAGCGGCCATCAGCAAGGAACACTGTGGAGACATGTGTGCCCCCTCCATATGATCCTGCTCTATGGTCAGCTCACATTCTAAATGCTGATCGTGTGGAAATTGTACAGAGAGGTCCTTTTAAAGTCAGCTCTGATTTTAATTCAATGTTCAGTTTGCAGTCATTGCACACGTCTTTGTTTAATAATGTTGGTGGTATTTATTTATTTATTTATTTATTTATTAACATTTTAAAATAATGTATTTTTTTAACTTTAATGTTTGGTGTGTTTGTTTCAAAAATAAAGTGAATGGCGCTGATAAATTCTGAAGTATAGTTTTCTTTGCTTCTCACAAAGCATTTGTGCTTAGGGCACCCAAATCGCTAGCAACGGCCATGACCACTGGAGAACAACCCCCTTTGAGATCTGGAAAGTTACCAATAGAAATGGCATTGCAACTGAAATTACACACACAGTACGTCGCTACACTTATTATTAAACTTCAGTGGTGACAAAAGAAATATAACAGCTACAAATAGTTCACATGGGGAGTCAAAGTATATATATAGGACTACACCTATGTATGTATGTATGTATGTATGTATGTATGTATGTATGTATGTATGTATGTATGTATGTATGTATGTATGTATGTATGTATGTATGTATGTATGTATGTATGTATGTATGTATGTATGTATGTATGTGTGTGTGTATGTGTGTATGTATGTATGTACAAGTATGTTACAAAATCCAAAAATGCATTTCAGGTTAGAAACAGACATTACTTAACTTTGCAGTCCATCACAGATGTGAACAGTACTGAGATGCTTTGACAGTTATTAAGACCTTACTTAAAGCAAATTAATTAAGAAAATACTAAAATCTCATGACATATCAGAATCAGTATGAATATTACAGTAACAAACAAGCACAACACAGCACATGTAACCAATGTTTTTAATGATTCTCTACATCAGATCTTTACAGGTATCCACACTGAAAATCCAAAAGGCTTCTTGAGTTCTGGCCTGATGATGGATGATGGTCTATAGCCGCACCTACAGTGTATCTATGATTATGACAAGCAGGGACATCATATGCTGAATTTGTATTGGATTAGATGGACTGCTTCTTTTCTCTGATTGAGTTACATACTTTGACCACAGGTAGGCTCTTCTGTTGTTGCAAACATGGTTCTGAGATGTCTTGAAACCTGTAGTCTGGTATGTGCGTGTGTGACCACCAGGATCATAATGATCAACATGACTATGTCCCAGGGATCAACAGCAGCCTTGGACAGCAGTTTCTCCCTGTATGTGGCATGTTTAACCCAGCACACAGTTTTCTGTGACGGAGACAAAATGAGACGCCTTTATGTGTATGGCCGTGTGTGTGTGTGTGTGTGTGTGTGTGTGTGTGTGTGTGTGTGTGTGTGTGTGTGTGTGTGTGTGTGGCCACAGAGGTCCTATGCATCCTCATTCCTGCTGGCCCTGTGCTGCACTTCCCACTTTTATTGTTCAAAGGGAAACATTAATATAACATTAATATAACATTAATATAACATTAATATAACATTAATATAATTGTGGTGCCAAGAAAGGAAGAAAATGATAGTACTTCCCGTAAGGTGACGCAACAGGGATTATTTACCAAGTGCTTTAAGTCATGTTTTATTTGTCATGCCAACATGAGGTACCAATTTCCAAAATAAATAAACAAATCATATATATTAAATTTAAGTTTGTTATCAATAATACAAAAAGGTTATTATTTGGAAAACATTTAAAAAAATCTCTGCAACTGTGACTACTGCAAAATCAAAACCAAAGTCTCAAACTTTGCAGTTCATACAGATGCAAACATTACTATGGTGTACCTTAGGTTCTGCTTAACTCAGAGCAGAACTGTATTTGTGTTTATCTGCTATCTTTTTGTTTTGTGTATTTGGATTAAGCAAATGAACTTAAAAACACTCAAAACTCAAGAGAATAAGCATAATAAGTACAACACAGCATACACAAGCAACACTTTGATTCAATCTTTATACAGAGATTCCACATTCCCCTGTAAAAAGTAAGACACAGAAGTAGACAAGATGTTTGAGCACAACTGTAGACATGGGGGACACTTTTTTAACTAAATCAGTGCAGTTCTCAGGAAAAAATCTAATAGAGATCCTTCAGTTGAATTAGACAAAAATCTGTAAAAAACCACACACAGTTCACAAAAAACCACACATTGATTAGGAGAAAATAATCATTTTATTAGATGATCCAAAATCAGGGAAAAAGTGATACAAATAATCAACCAGAGGGCTCTTCTGTGTTGGGCACAAAATGATACCCCTCTGTTTTGCAGCACAGCACAGTTTTCCTGTCAGAAATAAAAAAAAAAAAAAAGTAAAATTGTAATCAAAGTAATTCATGGAATACAATAGCCTATATTGGACAAAACCTCCTCTGTGCATTTACCACCTTCCCTGAATGTAGCCTACTTTATTGGCACATCTAATCATGTAGCCAGGCTTGCGTTAGCTAATTAAATGCAGCCTAGTCCTACTTGTAAGGTTTCAAGAACAGGCAGTGTTATGTAATCCTGATGCTCCCTTTTAGGGTATTTTATTTTGATATGTGGGAGGAGTGTAAAAAAGAGATTGGAGCAATATAGATTTTGACTTCTCAGTTTGCATGTCCCTGGAACTCTTTGTATTTTTTTTTTGTAAAAAAACTCTTTACTTTTGTGAAGTTGCTTGTATATGCAAAGTAAACAATTAAATATAACAAGTGGACTCATGGAATACTTTAAAGTGTTTTTGAGACTGCAATAGAAACACAAAACATTATGCCATGGCCCACCACTATGCAAGGTAATCATGGATCAGTAGCCTCACTGAAGCATTGACTCTGCATTGAAATCTTGCCTCCCTCTATGTGAGGCAGTTATGTGATTAACTTGTGTGCCTTTTGGATACATACTTTAAATACTGTGATACCTTTTGATAAAAATGAAGAATTACATTTGTCTTGTTTTCTTTTTTTGAATGTTTACTGTTGTTGTGTGGTCTGTGGAAATGGCTTTTTCTACATGCAGTGAATCATGTTTTGGGATCATGAACTGTTTTGTTTTGACACATGACCTGCTGTCTCTCTAAATGTGCAAAGGGTTTTTCACTCCTGATCCTGATTTGTTACCTGGGGTGTGACTTATTGACAGTGACCAGGCCAATTGCCTGTTTTGGAGTCTCCAACCAATCAAATTGAACTTGGAAAATGTTTCTAATTATCCAATCATGTTTTAACTTATGTGCCTCAACTCCGTTAACTATGACTCTGACAAAGACATGTCGAAACGTTAGTCCTTTGTTTGCACAAATAAAAAAGACTGCAAGATTGAAAGTCCCATTTTTGTCACACGGCACAGCACACAGTGCACACAATGAAATTCACCTCTGCATTTAACCCATCACACACACGTGAGCAGCCGTGACAATGGCACCCAGGGAGCAGTGCGTGGGGACAGTACCATGCTCAGAGTACCTCAGTGGCACTACTGGCGATCCGGGATTCAAACGTGCGATCTTGTGGTCACAGGTCTGATACCTTAACCGCTAGGCCACCACTGCCACCATTGATCAGTGTGCTCCAGTCTCTCCTCCTTGCTATGTCGTCGGTCCTACTGAGAAGCACCTGATACTGCAGATTGTAAGGACTGATGCGTGGAGTGCTCTATTTCCAGTTCCTTAGTGCATTTCCCACACATAAAAAAAAACTTTTTTTCTTACATATGAACCTAACAAAAACTGTTTGTTCTCATCAAAGCACATCATAATTGCATTGCATTCCAGAGAGCAAAACCACCAAAAATATCCTAGGCTGCCCTGGGGATGTCTTGACAAACCTCGTGACTGAGAGAGACAAATTGGACCGATTGCACTTCCTCAGGCATAGCTGAATTCATATGCTCACACCACTCCAATAAACACTGTGTCCACAGTTTTGTGCCTGTCAGTAATTAAATCACTTGTCTGTGATTTAGTGGTGGCATGCTACATGTGCCAAAAGGACCATAATACACAGCAAACTTTCCATTTATTGTTGACTTTATAGTTAGCTTCAAAGTTGTGATTTCAACTGCATCTAAAAGTTTGTGTTGCTGCGTAAATATCCAGTTGTCCAGTTATCAGTGCCAATTGCTGTCATGTGAATCAAAATATAAGGGCTAACACAGAAGTTGCCCTGGGGTCCATATCAACTCACAGTATTGATCCACCCAATGTTTTTAGTTGTTCCTTTAGTTTTTCTGTCACTCTGATAATAGCCCAAACAGTTTAAGAAATGTTCTGTATTTTCCCTAACCTGGATGTCCCTGTTTTTTTAGCCAAATTGGAAAGAGCCATAAGACTTGTGATATGTAACTAACATACCTTTTCTTTAATTAACAAACTGGTAACAGAAATGTCTGATGTGCCCACACAGACTAGGAGCATGAAGGCACACTATCATGTCAGTTCCAAAAACAAAAGTTGACTTGTAAATTCACTGAACTCAGCCTAGGGGTAATGAAAGGGACATCCAAGACAATAGCTAATGGATTTTTACAGCAGTTCTTGGAAATTCGTTTTCCCAAACCAGAATGTTTGCGCCAAGTTAGCCTTAACCCAAGAGAGTTACAATGGGACACAGTTAAAACTGACCCAAATATAGATTTGTTTCTTAAGAGGGTACACTTATTTGCCATCAAAGAATTCTGTTGAGACAAATTTATAAATAATACTAGAACTCTCTGATATGCTAATAAAATATCATAAAATAAACATGCTCATACTGGTATGCTAAATAGAAAAAAACATGTTAGATAATTTGGTATAAAAATACAAAGTGCTATCATCATCAACCATCATGCAAATCTGACTTGATGGAATGAATATTTTTAAAAATTGTTTCTCTGTTTAAATGACAGTTTTGGTAGAGCTGCCAGTGTGAGGTACTAGCTAAAGCTATCGTCAACAACATACAGTTTACCACGTTATCAGGATTGAAAGTAAGTGAAAATTGCCATTGTAAAATAAAATTTGTTCCCAGCGACATCCAATAAAATTGTTACCACATTGCCATACCCACTATCATAAAATCACTGAATGTTCCATGACTCAGTGCTGAATGGACAACAGTACTTTTGCAAAAGACTGTGACATGAAAGGCCAATCACAGTGTCTTTTCAATTTCAGTAGCCTATATTTTATAATGTTTAAACTTGAAAAACGCAGGTTAAATCGCAATTAAATGTATAGGTCTAAATCTATCATCATTATCATCATAAAAACAGAGGTTTCATTGCCATTTTAGGTTGACATTATCTCATACTTAGTTCTCAAGCAAGGTGCATCACCTGCAATACTTATGATTTTCTACGATGCCTTAAACAAATATGTATAATAACAACTCGACAAATATCCGAAGAGATAAGGCTGGCAATATGCATTTCACAAATTCTAATGAAATAAAAAGGAACTGAAACTTCATTCTGAAGTGCAACGCAGGCACACTTTCATCCATGCAGGCCTTGCGCGCAAAGCAATGGGTTTCGGTAAGCGTCCATATCTTGCCAAATACACTTTATGAGGCAATATGGCAATTTAAAGAGTTATTCAACAAACTGGGTTTAAAATCGTTTTTAAATCGGGATTTTGTTATTCTATTCTAATTCAAGACAGTCCGTTTGCTTCAAAGAGTACACCTGATGATGAAATCTGTCTATATGCTACTTATTACCAGTGTCAAGTCTGGCACGTGTTTCTCCTGAGTTCACGTCTACATCACGAAGCACCAAGAGCAAAAAATGAGCTCCTTAAGCGTCTTACGCAGTTCCTGGCTACGGTATGCGTAAATCAGTGGATCTATGAGAGAGTTGCAAATGATGAGAATCAGGAAAAGGTTGAAATAGCTGAAGAAACACTTGCAGTTAGGGTTCTTGGGACAGCTCAGTATCAAGATGAGATGTAGAAAAAAAGGTCCCCAGCAAATGATGAAGACGCCCAGTAAGATGGTTAAAGTGATTGCGCCCTTCATACTTGTGGCTTGACGGCGACTCTTGTGGAAAGCCATGATGCGCCTAGAATGCACGTGGGCCAGAATGAACATGTGCAGGTAAAGGACCGCCGTGAAGACCAGAGTGATGAAGAAGAAGGTGACGAGGCAGATAATGACAGCTTTGTTAGTGTAGTAAAAAATAAAAAAGGTGCTGGCGGTGATGCTGGCCGACCACACGACGACAATGATAGTGGCAGCGCGCTGAGTGGTCATGATACTGTGATACCTCAGCGCGTAAAATATGGTGATGTACCGGTCAGCGGCGATGGTGCTCAGGAAAGACAACGAGGACACCACTGAGCTACAAATCATTATGTCTATAACATTGTCCAGATGCTGCATCATACTTGGCATCATCATGATTAGTCCGTTGTCGTGAAGCATCATGAACATAGTCTCCACCACGTTGCTTACGCTCACCAGCATGTCGGAGACGGCGAGGCAGCAGATAAAGTAGTACATCGGAGAGTGTAAGTTCCTGTTTTTGATGATGGCAAGGACTACCAGGATGTTCTCCACCAAGCTTATCAAGCCCAGGGTCAAAAACAGTTCCTGGGGCATCATAATGTTGGCGCATTCTGAAGCATTGTTGTGGTCGGTTGCAGTGATATTATGGGTGAAGTTGTCCTCTCCGTACACCAGCGGGCTGTTGTCGAAGTGTTTCATGGTGAGGTGATGGTGCACACTCAGGTTCATGTCCATCCGATTTTGCAGGCTCATGCGGATAAAGATGAAAACGACTGTTGTCCTGTGACAGAAAAAACATGTTTTACAAATTGTGCACCATCTGTTGTTACTTTCAATACCACTTTACAAGCAATAAAAACCTCAAGAGTGGGTTTTACTGCTTTTGGCAGTTACCTTACCAGCATATAGGTTTGAAGATCACCGGCCCCACCGAGTCTCCTAAAGAAAAAGGTGATGTTGTTTACAATATATTAAACTGTATAAACCTGTTGTTTTTAAAAGGTATGTCCACTGTGTTTGCATGATGACGAAGTTTTGGTTAAACGCGAGTGTAGATTTGACTGTCCGGAAAACGTAAAATAATTTCAGTTAGCATCAGTGTACACCGACGAATAGATACATGTATTTAATTCTGAACTTTCAGCTCAACTTTAGAACAGAGGGGCTGTTCATCTTAAATGGCTCGCTCTCTCTGACTCCTCCTTTCTCGCCAAAGCAGTCGCATGACTTGAGACTCTCTGAAGTGGGACTCTATCATTCAAAACGTTCGCGTAGTGCGTCTTGCCCAACGAGGGCTCCAGTTATTGTCACCAGGAATTAACTAATAGCGTAAATAAAAATTGCCACATTATTTTATTTTTACTAAAAATAACCCCACCTTGTAAGATGCAAAAAACAGGGCAAAAAATGTCAGCCTGTCATGCGTGTGTATGCTCAAATTTGTAGTTCAGGCGCTATGTCCAATCTGTGGCAAAATATAATGCATTAGATAGTTTATACTATTTGATTTCTATAATCACACTGTGAGAACTTAAAACATAGTACGTAGAACAATTCAATGCATAGATCTATATGTGGTTGCCAGATTAAGATTATCATAATCACTGGTTTTTTTTTTATAAAAAAAAAAAAAAACACCAATCATGTCCACATTTCAAGTGTATAACCACTTAGCAAACAATACCATTTTTTCAGACTCCATGGTATACATTTTGATTTTAAACTGATCAGACATAGCCAGCCTGAAGTAGTATGATCACATGTTATGAAAATGCCACCTTTATGGGCTTATGCTGAAGAACTTGCCTCTGCCATCACATTATGCCCTTGTTTGTTTATAAGAGAGCAGTTATGCAAGGATAAAGACATTAGGGTAGAGAATGGACAGTTTTCTAGACGTGTTTTAATCATACACAGTAACACTATTATGTCAGTCTTATAAGTTCTGTGCTGATAAAGATCATAGTTTTCAGCAGCCTTTAATTTGGTCATAATGGGTAACACAACATTACGAGAGATGTTAGAGGAAGGTAATGGAGGTAACTTGATTATGACCCATGTATTTTTCTGCAAACCAGGACAAACATAGCTTGTTTTTCGCAGTGCATACTTATTTGAACGTCATTCTATATCTGCACATAATCTGTAGGGTAGAGGCCTCTGGGTCAAGCACGATCATGTAGATGGCTGTGACATAAAAAAAACATCAGGGCAGTTTTTTGTCACACTTTTATGCCTTTAAGTGTCACAAGACACTATATATATTTTTGCCATCAGCCTACATGCTGTTTACAGCAGGCTTTAATGGTGTTGTGCATAGCTACCACCATACTTTATGCACCATTGGCAGTTACCGCTTACAGCTACAGGAGAGAGACGGCATGTTAATTCGGTGCCAAACAACTAACTTTATGCTTCTCAAACCTAGATATAAAAAAATTAAAAAAATCTGCCCTATCGATTGAAATGTACATACAAATGACTCAAAACAAATTTCCCCATTAATAATCCCCCTACCACACTTCATTGACTAGATATAACCGCTGCAAACAGTAATAAGTAGCCAGCAGCATTTGCTTAAAATCTGCTGTAAACAACATATGATATGACGTATTATTTACAGGTCTTATATAAGGGTCATCAGTTCTGGATGCTCAACGTTAACATTGTAGGCCTAATGGCGATATATTGTATGTTTGAATGCACCCTTCACTGAGTGAAATTGCCCATCACAAAACCTGACTGTTGGATTTGAGGAAAAGAAATCTGAGCAGAGTTTTAGAAAGTAACAGCATGTTATGCCAGGAGTAATGAAGTACATATTGGTTCTAATTGGGCGGCAATTAAACAGGCTTAGCTGCCCATTGTACGCCCACAGCTCCAACAGGAGGGCAGTCCAAATCACAAGGCACCCAATTTCAGATTTCCTGGAGAGGCCTCTCTCATAACAGACTTCTGTTTTCATCGCCAGTCAGGTCAGGGCATACATATCACTAGTCAGCCATGGTTTAGCCAGTCCTTTGGCAACAGGGCAGGCAGGAAATTGAGGTGAGGACGAGAGAGGGGAGCATGTAAGTGGGGGGTCATAATAACCAGCAAAGAGAAAGAGGAAATAGGACATGACAAAAGGAGGAAAGTGTGTGTGTGTGTGTGTGTGAGAGAGAGAGAGAGAGAGAGAGAGAGAGAGAGAGAGAGAGAGAGAGAGAGAGAGAGAGAGAGAGACAGAGAGAGAGAGAGAGAGAGAGAGAGAGAAAAGAAGAGAAGTATGGCATGGAAAGTATGACAGCAGAAATGCACTGGTGCATTATTGATTTTAGCTTTTAATGTTCAAAAAGATAGTGATGGTTGCATGACGGGCTGTATATTAAGTTGTTTTTTGTACGAGATGTACATTCATGGCTGTTGGGCAGTCTTTTTAAACTTTTGACCTACTCTTGTTTTGTTTACACATATATATGGCCTGAAGCATCCATTCATACATTTCTTTTCATTTCCCACACATAGCACAGCACAGGACATGTACAACCTCATGGCTGCTGAATGCAGTGAATTGGACTGAGCAAAGAACTCTTGTTCAATATCTGCTTCTCTAAAGCATCACTACTGAAAAACCTAATAATGTTTCAGTGAGACAGAAACCTGTAATGTCACGTTGCCTCCAGTCCCACCCTTGCTTACAACTGTGATTGACACATTTTGAGCAATAAAGATTCTTGACAAATGTGTCTTGAAATACGAGACCGCAGAGAATGTGAATCCTTCCATCCTCATCAACAGTGAGGGCACATCACATATACAGTAAAGTGGGGAGTGTGGCGAGTCACTACCCATACTTGTCATTGCTTTGAAGGGGGTGCGCCGCGCAAGTTACAAAAAAATGAGGTGCAAACACGGCAGAAGCGCACTCGAAAACGCCGTGCCAGATCGTCATTATTTTGACGTCACTTTCTCCCGCGCACGGCGGCGACACGGCGAGCATAAAACTAGCTTTAGCGTGGAGACAGCAGAGCCTGTGACCAAGTTACATGGACGCCCCTCATGATACAGGCCGTAGCCCCAGGTAAATTAGCAGACAAGGCTAACATTTCACAGCCATGCCTGTTCTTTCTCCCTGCTCCGCCATTAAATAATCATGTGGCTCTTTCAGGGGGCCCAGCCTGCAAAAAAAATAACATTGAGAAAAGACAAGCTTTTGTTTTGGTCGCACTGCCTTGTCCTCATATGTTTGAAAGTAGTGTAACAACCTATGGCCCTCGTTGTTTCTCAAAGTCATAAGATGACTGATATTTTTTTATTTTTACCGACCACGAAATGTAACCAACATATTCTTGTATTCCTGACTCATAAATTTGGAATATGAAGCCCTGTTAAAAAAGCGTGACCACTACTTGAATAAAATATTCTGCCATGCCAAGAGACATCATGGGATGCAGGCTGCTGTTGCCAAGGGCGATGGCCATCAGAAGGGAACACAGAACTCCAACAGATGGTTCAGCCATTGAAAGGGAGTGTAAAGGTAATTCCATGAAGTTTTAATTTGGATAGCTGCTGTTCATACAAAGTCAGTTTACATTGACTGACATGAGACAGCATGTGCAAAAAATGAAGAACCTTTTCTCTTAACCACTGTTACACCTCATCACAACTGGAACACGCCATGACGTTATGGTTCACCGTCACATGTAAAGCCCGCAAATGCTTTTTGATAAATAAAAACATAGTGGTGATGTGGTGAAGAATGAAATATTTATTTTCATTGCACTGGTTGCATTATCATTACCAATGTCCCATGGGCTGCCTGAGTACAGTGGATAAGAAATTACTCTATCTGGGAAAATCCTACACTTCATACCATCAATCCACTCACCTCTAAATCCCAATGAATGAAGATGAAAGTGGGACACTGTAAAGCACGCGTGTCTTAAATAGTAATGTTGCTAATGTGATGACTGTGCTTAGATGACATTCGGTGATCAAAGTGTTGTGTAATGAAGGTTTCTGGATGTGGCACAAAGTATCAGTGCTGGAAGTATTATGAAGCTTGATTCATAGCAGATTGTAGTGTCAATTCAACTAAAGCTTTGCTATGATTATAACAAAAGAAAAAAAAAAACTTTGTAGCAGCCAAACAGCAATTTCCCTCTGACTGTATGCGAACTACAACTCCACAGAGGGGTCCTTGATATAGCAGAGGAGCCGGATGACCTGATTAGCTCCGTCTGATAGCGATCAGCATAGGGGTAGACAGAGCACAAGTGCCTGGGGCGCACAGGCAAAGGGGCACAGCACGGTCTGCAGAAGAAGTCATGGGTGAAGAAACCAGGCCGTACTGGAGCCGTTTACAAATGTCATGGCTACTGCAAAATCAATCCCTGCATTGTGTGCGGTCATTGTTGTTTTTTCCTTCTTTTTCTTTTTTTCTCCCCCAGAGTTCTACAGTATCCAACAGTGACCCCGCTGTTCAGGTCAGTCTCTCCGTTCCACTGCCTTCTCTGTTCCGTCCCTTTACATGTACCTCCCTTAATTTCACCTCAGGATGTAAAACCCAACTCTCACTGCTCCATAAGGGTCTTTTACTCAGCAGTCACCTTCTCTCATCTCATCTCCTCTCCTCCATCCTATCCCACCCCCCCACCCCGCTCCCCCGCCCCTCTGTGTGTTTCAGTCCCACTCCTCTTCATCTCTCATGTCTGGGTTGTCTTCCCTGGGGGGCTCTTGAAACTGGATGTTAGCCAGCATGTCCCTCATGGCCACCATTAGCCGATTCAGTTCCTGGTTCATCTCTCTTCCTACACGGGCCACTTCCTGGTTGTCCGCCTCGGGCCTCATGTCACCCTGTGAAAAGAAAAGATGGTGAAGTGGTAGAGTAAAGTGGTTCTATAGACAGGTTTAACAGTAAAACCAAAAAAACAATGCCTGAATGTTGTATTTCATTCCTAACTAGTTTAGCACAGCACTACTTTTACATCGCTGGGAACTTTAAAACCCAATGTCTGCAGGGATGCTAATAATTAAACTGCCCTGAAATTGTCTATAGCTATACTAGCTTACTTATACTGGTAAAGAAGTGTTAAGACCAAAGACGTTATGGGATTCATGCCCACGCAGACTAATAAAATCTATTTTTCACCTGAAGTCTGCTCTCCTTTTTTTGTAAAGCACACTCAACTACCTCTGTGTATAAAATGCACTAGACTAATGAATTTGCCTTGTCATGCCTGCACTGCCCCTGTACTGAGCACTGCTTTAGGTAAAATAATCTGCTAAAACAATACATTTCATATAGGCCTAAATATTAAGAGCATTCATGATAAACTTCCATTAGAACATCACATGTATGTAGAGCATCACTGAATGTGACTAAACAAATAAAACCCCTTCAATGAAGATTCATCATGGCACAAAGACTAGCTGTGGAAAACAGGAGAGGGCAAATTCAATTCTGTGATGACTCGACGCATTAGTGCGCAGAGATCAAGCTGGCAATGCATTCCTTTATAATGAGGATTCTCAGCTAAAGTGGTTTGTTGCCAGGTGGTAGAAGACAAAGGTGCATTCTTTTAGTCTGTTCAGCACATTAAGGGAAGAAGCCTGCACACCCCTGCCATCACCCCATCCATCCGCCCAATTTTGCCTAAGAGGGCAGAAATGACGTGGACACACTCTGGAGTATCCATGGAGATTTATTCAGCAGTGTAAACATTTTATCCACCGATCAGGGAGACCGGATGAAGACAAAAGCTTGTTGAAGCGTGTATGCAAGTATCCACTATTTAAAGGCTTTTTATAAAGGCTTTTTATATTAGTAAGAGGATTCCCAGAAAAATTTTCCTGTTCTTGTCCTGAGGAGTTACCCTGTAAAATGTGAAGCATAGCAAGTGACTTAAAAATTATGCCAATGTGCTGCATACATCTGTATGTGTTGGTTTAACTTCCACCACTTTTAAGCATCACAAACAATGCCATGATACTAAAATAGTGCAAGTTTATGCAGCACAATGTGGTATTTTTTATTTGGTTCTATGGCTCACTTTTTTTTACAGTGTGTATGTTTTTTTAACCCTACCTAACAGCTTGGCCCAGGGAAGCATTTCTCTTTCATTTTCTGTATCTCTGGCTTGTCAACCCATCTAGACCTGCACTTGTGGTAAATGTTTCACTGAACCTCCAGTGTGATAAGCACAACACAGACCTGCCACACAAACACACCATGAAAGCCCAGGCTGAGTGCTGCTTTCTGTGCTTCTCCCATAGCTCCTACTCAGAGCACACAAGGTTCATTAAACAGCACCTGCGCCAGCACGCCCTGCATTCGCTTGACGATCTGTCTCAACAGACCCTGCGATATTGCTTGAGAGGTTTTGTCGCATATTTCAATTATAACATGTAGTACAGTACACACCGTACTTCAAAGTCCATTAAGACTTAGTAGCACAAGAAGTCCTAAAAATATCCTAAATTGGCAGCCACAGTCATCTGACTTGAGCACCATAAAAAAGCTAGTGAAATTCCAAGAAGGTCCTTACAGCATGCACACCCAAGAATATTAGTGGACTGGAGGCTATTGCCTGAAGGGAATGGGTTAGGATTTGTCAGGAACACAGACATGTTTGTAACACGTTAGGACAGCAAACGTTTGATCTCCTTAGTACGAAACACACACACACAAACACACACACCCCTGTCTATGCCATACAATAGAACATCTGTATCTGGTCAGAACACGCCCCCCAGCATTCTGAGATCAAAGCAGCCAGAAGCCTGAAAATTGTCTTGACACCTGAGGGACTTAGTGGAAAGCTGTGGTGTGTGTGTGTGTGTGTGTGTGTGTGTGTGTGTGTGTGTGTGTGTGTGTGTGTGTGTGTGTGTGTGTGTGTGTGTGTGTGTCTTAGCAAACTCATGCCTCCACAAAGGCAAAGCTCTCACCTGCAGGTTGAAGTTTGGCAGCAGAGAGCGGAAGAAGAGGGAAAAGGTGCTCTCGTTTGAAGCTCCACCATTTTGTCTGTTAGCAAAGACAAAACATTAGACAAAACATGAAATATTTTATTTAATTATGCACTTAAACTTAAGTGATAGTCTACACAAAGCCATAGTCTACATAAACGTATACTTCTTCCAGTTATATGTTATATTATGTCTTGGAAAATGAGTACAGAGAACTGAGACTCTAATAGAGAATCTAATCCTAAGGCCTTTTCTGGGTAGTTTGCCATCAGCCCTTCAACATTTAAACTCACTTAACTTGCCGCTATTACCCTGCTGAGTAACAAAGCCTCACAGTAACACCCAGTCACACTATTCCTGCTCAAGTTTGCTTGTTTTTCACCTCAGTGCCGCATCAGCATGTTGAGCAGATAAAGGTCTGTCAATATATCATGTATAATCACATATAAAACATACATTTACATAATATAATACATATAATACATACATGTCGCTTTGGATAAAAGCGTCTGCTAAGTGTAATGTAATGTAACATATATTAATATATGATTATCATATGCCCATAGTTTTTAAGTGATGTCCTTGCAAGCAGACCTTACCTCTCAGGTCGGGTGTAGGACGCTACTGAATCCAGAGGGGGCAGAGGGTCAAAGCCCATCACCGGCTGTGTGGTTACTTCCTGGGGGAAGGAAAAAGAGCAGATAAGCTGGTTAACTACATTCAAGAGGACACACAATCTTCTGTGGAGCTCAGAAGCATGAACTGCATGTTTGCAAATTTCAACCACTGCATGGTATTAGTACAAAACACTCAGAAGAACCACAGCCGATTGCAGATTGCATGGCTTGAAGTACATAAACTCACTGATAAGGGAGCAATAGACCCACTGTATGCACAGTAGCGGATCTCAAAGGACCCCTATGTCCAAAGAATGGTGAAAAAATGGTTGAAAGCGGGGAGCAGTATGCATATAAAAATGTTCATGAATGAATACACAGATAAAACAAAGTTTTATATGCAAAGTGCTGACTTCTTGCCGGCCCTTTTTCAATTGATTAAATGTTTGGCTGCTCCTACCCTTGTGAATAGATCAAAATGTTCAACCCAGCATTTTAGGAGGCTGTGGGGACGACTGGACACTTCAGATGATGCTGTAAGTACAGAGGTTCATGTAGCTTACTGTATAGTAAGCTATTCACCTTATTCTGGAAGAGACCACGGGCGTCAAAACATTCTTCCGGTTGGTTCAGTATTTCCGGTTGAACGGCTCTGTCTATTGCAGTCGATAACATTGGCACAGTAGTACAAAGATGTCGAGCTTGAATTGTTCGGTGAGGGGGCTACCATATTAACTACATAAAAAACATGGCTGTACTTGGAACAACCCTGTTATTGTCCACGGGGACAGGGCATAATGTTGTTTGGCCGGTTTATAATCTATTGTCCGCCATCCAGCGATGAGGAAGTTATTTTTATCCCCGGTGCGGGTCTATCTCGACTCATGCAACTCAACTGATGTTACTTGAAATCTAGCGATCTAAAACATCGGCACATATATCTAGTATTTAAGTAAGCTGTATAGTGTAAACCACTCACCGGAGGCAGAGCGGCTGTGGCCTCCTTAATCTCAGACAGTATAACGTGTCGATGGATGTTTCTGGGCGCACTCTGGTACCTTGACTTTCTCCTGAAAAAAAAAAAAAGGAATGGAGTCACTCAAAGTCAGAGATAAACTGCCATTGTAATGTTGATGGCAATGTGGCACTGTTTACAAAGCTGTATGACGCATGTAGAGCAATTCTGGCCTTGGGCAGGTCATTAAAGTTTGTCGTCAGAGACACAGATGTATTATCCCTTGTTAACGAAAGTCCTCAAGTACGTGCCCAACTACAAAATGAACGTAAAAATACCTCAATTTAATAACTGCTGATTCAAATTCCAGGTTTAGTAAATGTTTAAAACACTTCTGTTGTCTTTATATAAAGGTCCCAGCAAATCTTGTCATGCATTCAATGTGACCAAATCTTGTTTTTTGTTTATTTTGGTTGTTTTGTGTGTAGGAGGGGAAACTCCTGTAAAAATTACTGGCCAAATTGAAAGCAAAACTACTCAACTGGTCCTGCTTTCCCTCCACACAGCTCAACCCAGATACACATCCTCCCACCCCCACCCCGCCCCTTTCTATTCCCAAAGCCACGAGGATCCGAGACCGCACGCAATGGAGGCTTGACTGACAGAACCCAAGCCGAAAAAGCGCCATTCTGTCTGCTAGCAAGTTAACAACGTAAACATGATCAATTGGTCTCGCTAAATTCAATGGCTGGTACAGTGTCATGGGCACAGCAGCGCTTCGGTCACATTCTATACAAAAACTGCAAGTCATCTTCCTACAGAGTTCCACAGATGTTATCTTCAGAGCAGAACGCATCTGAGGGCAACAAGTATTAGATAAGATCTCCACAGACTCCATCTCAGTATTTTTTTTTTAATGGCTGTAGGTTGTACCCCTCCCTGTTCACTAAGAATATAAAGCAGACAGCATGCCGTGGTGTAATTGGCTTAACAGAGCAACCAGTCTGCCAAGCGACTGCACAGTTCCCCATCAGAGTGTCAGATGACTTTCATTTATGTAATTTAACAGCTAGAAACACTGCCAGACTCTCCCTCGTCACAGTGACAACGGACTGTCGATCTAAGCGGCTGCCAGCATAACACTCATTGTGCTGCTTGTAATGAGATTTGCGCTGGAGCTACGTATGAAATACGCTCCTCACATAAGAGACTGTAGAAGAGGGTGGAACATGCTGTGTGATGTATTTGGAGGGTGGCAGCATATAGCAGGTAAGCACCCTAGGAGAATGTTGTATAGTGAGCTTGCACCCATATGTAGCAGGTATTTGTGCAAATGATTTTTTGTTTGCTTTTTGTGTTTTTGTCTCTGTGTGTGTATGTGCACGTGTATGACTGCATATGTATGTGCACATACATGTGTACATGCATGTGTGTGTGTGTGTGTGTGCATGTGTATGTCTGTGTGTGTATGTTTGCGCGCGTGTGTGTGTGTGTGTGTGTGTGTATGTTCGCGTGTGTGTGTGTGTATGTTTGCGCGTGTGTGTGTGTGTGTGTGTGTGTATGTTCGCGTGTGTGTATCGATGAGTGAAAGGGTACACACTTGTTGTGGTAGTCCTCCACCAGGGGGTCCTGGGAATCGACCCTGCGGAGCACCTCCCTCACGTTTCCCTCCAGCCACAGCAGCAAGCCCCCCTCCTTCCACAACATGTGATTGCGGCCCACATACAGCGCCACCAGCTGCGCCAGGGCAGGGGACTGACTGAGAGAGACAGAGAGACAGGGAGACAGAGAGAGAGACAGAGAGACAGAGAGAGAGAGACAGAGAGACAGACAGACAGACAGAAGAAAAGAAAGAAAATAAATGAATGGTAATGATAGCCATGGATGTGAACACAAGATTGTATTTAGTTCCTGTTGGTATTTTAAACTTGCACAGGGACTGTTATCAATGGTAAAATACATTTTAATTTACTTGGGTTGAGGGCTAATTTGCAAAGTAAATCAATGTGGAAATAGCAGATTTCAATTTCTACTATTCTTTTCTTCAACCAGACAAAGCCAATGCTTTTTTAGTCACGGCTTAACTTTCATAGCACTCTGCTATCTGACAGGACATGGGTTGGTTGACTGATCAACCATTAAAACAAGTGCTTCACTATCACTTGTGTGTCAATATGTTCTCATAACTGTACATCACTTTATAGGTGTCAAACTTGACTTCAGAAAACCCTGCCATGTACGCCTTCCGCCTTTGCATTTAGTTAATTTTACTTCACCTGTTACTTTTATTATTTTATCATCCACTGGTATGATGATCTGTGTGCTCATTAGGACCAGCTGGGTGAGAAAATGGTTGGATGGTGGCAGGGTTATTATTTTCTGTGGCAGGATGTTTATTTTCTGAACCCGACATCGGCTGCTGATCTGCTTCACTTTAGAGCAAAGGCATACAACACCCATCCCAAACAGACCCGAGGTTTTTTTCTGAGGTCTAGTGAGAATGACTGGAGAGTTTTCTTACCCCATCTGACTTCTAGGGCCAAAAAAGGTATGTGAGGAGACGGCAGAATCGGGCTGGACTGATAACAGGTCCAGTAGAGGGATCAGCACTGTAAATCACAGACAAACACACATAAACACAAATACAGTAAATCACCAACACTCACGGGTTAATGTTATTGCCCTGTAAGTGTTGTTCACACATGCAGTAGGACATTAAATCATAATGTATGTAAACTTATTGGAGGTCTATTTCAAAAGAAATACTTATGCAACCAACTCTTGCTTTGTTGCTTACCAGGTTGTTCATCATTTTACAGAATTCTCATTATTTAAAGTCTTTAAACAAGCAGAATTTTCAAACAGTATTTAAATCAGATATATTTTCCTAGAGGGTTGGTTTCAATCAGAGCAGAGACCAGATGCAAAGTCTGTAATGTAACTTTGCCATATCATGTTTAGTTGAACATCTTGGATTTTGCATTCAATCACCATGTTGTTTTTCTTCTGCACACAATGTGAACACAGTTTTCAGGACTACAATGTTGCATACATGAGTTTTCAAGTCACGTCATCTTGGGGGGGGGGGCATCTTTTTTTTAGTATTTGTTATGTATTGTTTACAAATACACCCCACCCCCCCCCCCCCACCCCCCGTGTCTATGTGACAGTGTATGCAGTGCTTCTCACCGCCAGGGAACATGATAAGTGCTTCCTGCAGTAGCCTATCACTCTTCTGTCTGCGTCTGGACGCCTCGTCTTCAGTGCACTCCTCCTGCTGGCTCAGCTGGAAGTAGCTGATGGCCACCGAGAAGGCAAAGTTGGGCAGCTGGGACAGGTTCCTGTGCACCTGAGGCACATACACAAAGACATACAAAAAATGCAACCAAAAAAATAATAATTTAATAAATAAACAAACACACAAACAAACAAACAAATAAATAAGTCCAATGCAGTCAAAGAAGATGTCAGTAAAAAGCCTTTTATTTATCTTTTTGGCTTCTAAAAATGCCTATGCATTTGAGCCTAACAGGCCTTCACGAAAGGCACACAAAGGTATATGGCTAGTGGAGAGAATGACAGAGGGGGCACAAGGTTCATTTCTTTTGGTAGACTCATTTTTGGTCGTTATTTTTATCTCTCTTGGTAGATCTTTTGACAAAAGAGCTGAAGGGTGGAACTTCTGGAGTTTCCCTGTGTTCGTTGCAAACAGCCGTAGCTGGACAAGGGTGTGACAAGTATGTAGACCTAACAAAAGGTCTGTTGTGGAAAGATAGTGGCACAGGCATAATGGTAAACACCATAGGCCCCGCAAGGCAGAAGGGGGACCCCAACATCCAGAGGCTCCCACCCAACAATAGAAACCAAGCTTATTCAGATAAAGATTTTCTTAAGAGAAAAGAGAAAACATTTTCCTAAGAGGGGAAGTTTTTTGTTATTGTTCTGCAGGGCCTGGGTACTCTTTGGGATAGGGGTGGGTGTCACGTGTTTACATTAGTCATGCGATTTTCATTTGCATTCCAAGTGATATGTTCTCTGTAGCAATCAGATCACAAAAAAGCAACGTCCTGACAATTTCACTCATGCCCGAGCAAGAGAGTGAGTGACAGACAAAGAGACAAATGAGCTAATGATACTACATCCATGAATCTTACCTCCCACTCTTCGTAAAGTCGGATGAGGGCGCTGTATTCGCGGCAGCGCAGACACAGGAAGTCGATCAGCAGCAGCATGCAGAGCGAGTCGTTTTCAGGATCCAAACTGAAGGCCAGACACACACAGTGTGACCACCAGGCTTGAGCACTGATGACTACTCAGCACTAAAAGCCTGGCCAATCAAATGATGATGAAACAGTATGATGAAACAAAACTCTATAAATAAGACAGACAAAGGGGGGGGGGGGGGGGCAGACAGACAGACAGACAGACAGACAGACAGGCAGAAAGAGATGGGGGTATGAAGTGTACCTAAGTATGAGTTTGCAGTACTCCAGAGCAGTCCTGGGGCAACCTCTCTTCTCCAGGAACATCATGTGCTTGTACAGAGCCAAGTAGAAGGCCCTGTAGCAGAGGAGCAGGGCAGAATGATGAACTCAGAGTAGACAAAAGGCAAAACTGAGACCTTTTTATCAGGACAGATGTTATGATGGCTGGATAACATTAAAATGGAAAAAATACAAAATTTAACTAAAATATACTAATAATTACACAAAAAATGATCCCACCCCAAAAGGCTATGACTGTTGACCAAAATAATACAGAAAATGTAACACCTCAGCAAAAAAAAACTTTTAATAAAAAAAGACACAGAGCGAAAAGTGAGAATAATAAATTAAATTATGTGTGTAGCGTGTGTCTGTGTGGTGTGCAGAACACACCTGTTCTCTGGTCTTAAGTAGTCAAGCCGGCTGACCCCTGATGTCAGACTGAACACAGGATGGAAAGCACACTCGAAACTGTACAAAGCCCGTTCTGCAGTTGACATATAGGCACAAAGGCACACACACATAGGCACAAAGACAGACAGAAGCTATTAAGTAAGTGTAACCAAAAATGTGTGTAAATTACTCAATACACAATACAGTTTACAAAAAATGTGGTTTATAGGGTTACACAAAGCAATGTGAATAAACAGCTTTCAACAATTAATTTAAAACACGTAAAACACACACACGACCAATCACATTGGAGGCCGTACTGCTCCATTTATGGCTGCTACATAACTGCAGTACACAGCCCATCATTATTCTCCAAGCTGCCCTTCATTAATCTTTCTTTTGACTTGTACAAGGTCAAGCATAGGCTGCGCTTCAGGCAGACCAAGCCTCACTTTCTTTCAGTTTGTGACAGATAATGAAATTTCCCTGAGCGAGGTGCCAGCCTTTTGAATTAATCTGATTAAGTTGGTGACTTAGCAGCTCTTGGCCACGCAGCTGTCTGGCAGTTTCACGCCGCATCAACTGAGATGCATTTTGGACTTAAGTTAGTTACATGTGGAATCTCTAGATTTAGCCCCTATAGCTTCAGGGGCTGGATGCTATGGCTTAAGGTATTTATTTTTTAGAAAAGGCCCCATTCTCTGCTTTCCAGGAGAGCACAGTTACAGCAGACTGGGTGCTGAATATTTAGGGTAGCACTGGAGATGGGGGTAAAAAAAACTCACTTCAGAAAGCTTCCAAAAATTTAATTTGTACATCTACTTAGGATCGCTCTTGAAATACAATTTCCGCTAGGGATGGTGTGGAGAGGCACAATTACATATTTAACTCAGAACTAACACAAAAGTTTAACACCAAATATTTAAAATATATTTAAAAAAAAGCAATAATATAATTTAAAATAAAATTACATGAAAATAATTTTCATAGAACAGTACTCATTTGCTTCTGAATATTCAGTCATGTTTTTTCTTTCACATGCACTTGGACCATGGGAATTCTTAGTCATTAATGTGTCAAACATGCTTTGCACTACGAGCGTAGTAAACTCGTGGCTGGGGGAGCATAAGGTGACCCACTTCTAAGTTGTGCAAGTTTAAACGAATTTTGTAGAACTCATAATTGCATCATAGTTTTAATTCTGTCAAAATAATTTTAACAACTTTACGAAGTTGTGCAAGTGACCTAACCTACTTTGAGAATATTTTTTGTGTAACCCATGAATACCAGTAACGTAACATTCTAACAAGATGACGCACTCAGCAGTTTGACCATTTGTCTGCAACAGCAAGTGACACTATTTTACAAGTGGCTAGGTTTTCTGGGGAACGTCTGGGAAGCCCACTGCATATGGAAGGATAACCGACCTTGGGCCCAAGGCAAGCCATACTAACCAATAAGATCGCGGGCCATCTCCTGGTCCTCCTGGATACGACAGACATCAGAGAGCTGCAGCAGCGAGTCGATGTGGTATGGATTCAGCTGCAGCAGGACCTGTGGGAACAATTCATAAACCTGGCCTGAGAAACTCACACAGAGCTTTCTAACACAAGTTTATAATATTAAGGTGCAATACGTACATTTCTTCGCCAAAAAATGACTATGGTTATACAGTAGTGCTACTACTACATCATTTATTACACATTAAGCTTCATCAGTGGGAAACAAAAAGAAATTAGTCAAACATTTTTACTGAACACATTTGGTCACCATTCTGAACTTTCCATAAACAACACCCAAACTCAGAAGACTACAAACTCCACCAGCTGGGTCAATGTTATAGTCTTGACTAGTATGCTAGACTTTTCTTCACTTTAGCCAAACTATTATGTACTGTTTAGTGACTAAATATTAAGCAGAACCTACTTACTACTATATTATTTGGTTCCATCGACTCAACAGCATCAAGAAATTTGAACTGAATTTGCTGATAGTCACGATTGTGCTCAAAGGTGAAGTAATGTAGGCCATTTCTAGTCTCCAGATGACTCATAGAAATTCCTGACAAAATCATAAAACAAAGAAAGATAGACAGTTACAGAAATTACATTCAAATCACAGCACCATGGGACATTCAGTTCTGAACAGGAAAAGGATATTGCCTTCATGTAAAATTACTTACTACTGTTGCACTGGTGATGGATACCATTATCTAACTTTTAGCAAGGGCCCCTTAAAGCTATGTCATGTATCCACTGTTGCCATTATAAAGTACACAATGTACAATTGATGGTTTTCAGCTAAACAAAATGGGAGACACTGTGCACTCAGTGACGTAACTGTTCGTGTCCCTCTTGTGGCCATCCCTGTGTCACACAGTGCCTCCAACCTGCGGCGCTCTTGGCCCACATCAATGCTGCCTTTTACACATCGTCCTAGCTCAGCGCAGCACCTCTCTTCATTACACAGGAAATAACTGAGGGTCATTTTAAAGGAACCCTCACAGGTCTCTCCATATTGAATTGCCCATTGAAAGACAAGCCTCTGTGCTGTCGTTGGAGCTATACGACAACATTTACCAGCATTGCCAAAATCTAGGGTAAATTAACTTGGCAGTATGCACTCTTTGCCAATCTATAAAAGCCATGGTTCATGTTCCAAAACCAATTTATTTTACAAACAGCTGTACGGAGCACAGGGAACAATGCTGGTAATTCTTAAACTTGTTACACAACTCAAATGTTAGTGGGGATTTGATCTCTGAGATGCAAAGCAACAACCCTGACTTGTTCTACAAAGATAGTCCATGCATAGAGATGCATCACATACCACTGCCATGCTCATTGGGTCTGACTCAGAAAGAGCTTCAACATGAGGTCTCACCTGGTTTGCTGAAGCGTGGCCAGGTGTCTTTGGGGAAAGACATCCAGGTGTTGCGGTGGTACTGCCTTTGTCTCTGCCTGGGTCTGATACAAGTGCAAATAAAGCATCACATCGGAATCCACAGATTACCATCTAATAGGAATGACAGTTAAGGAATTACTGTTGGTGAAAGGTTTAAAAACCATGGCTATAGTGATGGTTGCACTACAAATATCAATAATTTCAAATTGAGTTGTCAACCTGACAACAGACCTGAGTGGTAATAAATATGTACTAGTAAATACTGTAAAAAAAAAAAAAAAAAACACTAGCACCAACCTTTGGTCTCCCAGGACAGCTCTGGCTCCAAAATATCTTTTCAGCTCTGTTTCAGGATTGAGATTTCTATAAAAGAAAGCAGAAGGATAGTTTAGCTAGGTTATGGTTAGGAAGAAATGACAACACCAGACCAGTATCTCAACTTGCATGTAGGACACTGAATACTTGCTATTAACAACTCTGATTTAATGACATCTTTAATATTCCTAGTTAACTGTAAAAACAAGGCTTTCGTTTCACCACGTAACATAACACCAAGTGCACATTTTCCTGTCAAATTATGAGTGCTCATTCAGCTTCTGGCTTGCTTGTGTAGCTACTAGTTAGCCGACAGCTTGCTCACGTGTGTCTCCTTCTCCTCACCTGTGTTCAACGTACAACACAGGTCTGCTGTCAAACTTGACACCATCATCACACTGATGGGAGAGACCATTACTCTTCTCCATGGTCTCCAGTATGGCGTCGATATCATCTCCTGCTCCATCCTCCTGTGATGCACAGTGAACAGTATGTCGGCTGATCAGCAGAGATGGACAAACCGTGTTGAGAAATGAAAAGTCCTGCCATGTATTCCCTCTGCCTGTGCTCTTAACACAGGTGATTTCACTCAATACCTCACCAAGAGTTGTGCTGGTTAGCATTAACTGGTTAATTAATTTGGCTTGAACAAATATGTGGCAGGATTTTTACTTTCTGAACCTGGGATGTCTGCCTCTGCTGGTCAAACACTGTATATTGGAAATATAAACAAACAATGACAACTCCTTAGACGAGAGGCTGGGTACCACATGTTTACCTGAGCATCAGCTGCCGGGCTTTTCTTCTTTTTCTTTTTCTTCTTTTTCTTTTTAGTCACCTCACTGTCGTTGGACTGATAAAGCAAGCAGGATCCAGTGATTACATTACATTACATTATATTACACTTAGCTGACGCTCTTATCCAGAGCGACTTACAGATATTTACAGGGTTTCAGTTACAGGCCCTGGAGCAGTGTGGGGTTAGATGCCTTGCTCAAGGGCATCTCAACCATGGGTAGGTAGGGATTCGAACCGGCAACCTTCCAATTGCAAGACCAACTCCCTAACCACTACGCCACAGCTGCCCATGATTAGATTATTAAAACATGCTCACATATAACTCTTTGTTGTAACATACATGGTATTATACACAAGTCCACATATTTTAATAGATTTAGAGAAAGTAAATGTTGTGTCTTTTGTCTGTAGGCTACTACAATCACATGTAGGTGTGCTTATTTCACTTTCCTAGGCACAGTCCTAGCATATTGATTCACTGTTTCATGTGATCTGTGCAGCCAAATCAGGGTAAGCGTCATATGTGCATGTGCATGTAAAAGCAGTTAGATATGCAGTTCTGGGAGAGCGGACGTATTTTTTGAGCACATTCTTTACATCTGTCCTGATTATAAAGGGCATGGGTGTTGTGCTGAATTCCAACCCACTTGTCAACACGCAAAATCATCCCTAACACAAGGTGGATGTGACAATTCTAACTTGATACAACATCAGCCTAACAAAACAAAACAAGTACAATCAGAGACGGCAACCTGGTCCCCCATGTGGATGGACAGGGTCGTTGCGGGCAGACAGAGACACACACACACACAGACACACACGGAGAGGATCATTACAGTATACTTGGTCAATGCCCTACGGGGGAGCAGGTAATGACTTCACGGGTCATTCGGATCAACTTACTTCTGCTAGTTGTCTATCAGTTTCTTCCACATCATCTATAGGAACATCGGGGTCTGTTTGTGGCTTCACCCCACTGTCTTCATCCGTAAGGCCTTTCTCAACCTCGTTTTCAGCATCGCCAATCTACATGACAGATGAGCAAGGGCAATTGGTTACACGTGAAGTTTCACCAACCATCACGTTTATTTTAAACACAGCTAAGAATGTCATGTACAGAGACAAGTGGCAGGTTATGTTTTCTATGTAAATACCTGCCGACGTATCTCTAATGACAGTTTTATACAGCGGAGTTCTACAACAGATTCTGGCACAAGCCAAAATAACGTGCCAGCCAGTTGACGTGTGACATCACAGATTCCAAGCTAACTGTCAGCTACACTGAACTAGCTAACAGTTAGCTCGTAAGCAAAAGTTGAGTGGACACTGCCAGTAGCACAGGGGATAGCTTTGCAATGATGAGCAGAGACTATGTTAGTATAAACTAAGCAGAATTCTTTGAAATGACTTGCCAATTCATAAATATTGCTGATGTTTTTCTGAGTTTTGTTTTTCTTAGCTTTCCGGTTGTTACTCTTCTTAGCTGGCTGTAAGACAGCTTCCTCCAGCTCCTCCTCTTGTAAATCTACTGCTTGTTCTTCGTTCAGTTTCAAATCGTCAATGTTTAGTTCTTCCTGCCCCCTCTGTTTGCCTTTGAGTCTCCGCAATGCACGGGTCGACATGATGTGGTGGTGACTGTCCACACAGCTGGTGGGATTCCGGTACCTTTGGGTGGCTATGCTATGGCAGCAGCAAGCAGGACCAGCAGGACGAATCTAATTGGACGTTTAAGAGGAAACTCTAACACTTTTTAAGGAAATGACATCACTGCATGAACCAAAGTTATTTTAAAGATGCAGTGTTCTATTTCTTTAAGGTAGAAACACATGTGAGTATGCTACGTTTAAAGAGACACTTCCGATTTAACTGATTTGTCATGCAGTTCTGATTATATATTTTACATGTCTAATAAATTCAGAACTGAAACAACATGCATAGGAGTAAAGAAATGTACATAGACCCACAGTATTGTAGGTCAATAATTTACACGACAACTTATATTGGACCTAAAAATTGAATGAGATACATCACGGCTTCAATAACACTTGAAAAGTAAATGAGGATAGAGGAATACAATATCAATAAAATAAACACAGGATGGATCCAGTGCCTCTGAAGCAAGGCTCAATGTGACAGGACAGAATAACCTCTCATATTTAAGAACTGTTGATGCTAAACAAATGACAAAGAAGGCAAACTCATTATCTCCCTGAACAGTTACAATGTAGTCCTTATTTTAAAGCAGGCCAGTTTTAAACTTGGGAAAACAGTTGTTACAGAAACCAATTACTTCCTTTTCAAGGGTTACTTTTACTTGTTTACGGCTAACAAAGACTATTGTTGCTTTAACATGTGGCCATTTATAAAAGGCTAAAAGTTTCCCAAATTGCAACAGTGTAGAATGTGACAACAGCCTACATTATATTTGAGGAAGCACATCTTCTCACAGTCCCACAAGCATTGAGTTAAAAATCATGCTTCCCCACATTGATGCTTCAGAAAGAGGCTGTTAAAGGGACCTTGGTGCATTTATTTTCAAAAAGTAGATATTCAAAATATACATTTTCAGCCAACATTAAAACAGAAGGAAATATAATACAGTATCTAAAACAGTAACATTGGACCATTTAAATATTATATTATTTTATGAGCTCCTAGGAGCAAATGTCCTGTAAGCATCCAAATACAAAGTACTACTGATATCTTTTATGTTATCAAGTAAAGCAGGGAATGTGTATTGGTGACCATAAACAACTAATATGTATTTTGTATGTAAATATATGGTACTTATTTATGTGCTTTCACCACCATCTTCACTCAAAGAACACTTATTGAGTATTACGTACCAAATACGTTAGCGTTTTTAACAGGGGGTGAAGAGCACTTATAATTAAAATAATTAAGGGCAAAAAAAAAAAAAACAGCTGAAAACATTTTCAGTGTGTACGACCAGAAGATTCTTTCAAAGTGTCATCAACCTTATCACTTCTCTCCTGCAGAAGTTAAGGCATTCTATTCTATTTGATGGATGCAGATACAAGGCACAGTTTCATCATCTTACAACTGTTCATGTCCATGATCTACATTTCCTCAAAAATTCTGTTCAGTCAAGTGGGAAAAGCTAAAAGCTCTCCGATGACTGGAGGACAGCAAGTGCTTAGTACTCATTAGCAGTGACTGCTATGGGGTTGACGTAAGCAGCCCCCTCCAGGTCCTCCATGCGTTTCCTGCGGAGCTCTGGGGGTGGTCGGGGAGGAGGGTTCTGGGGGGGCTTCTTTACACTCTCTGCCACTGGTGCACGGGATTCAGTCCTGGGCAGAATGGGCTCCCAGTGTTCCCCATGGATAGCTGCCTATAATACAACAAACTGTCCTTAATTCACAGGCTCTGAGTGACATATCTTCACAGAAATGTCTAGAAGGTTTGTTTAAATACTATACATGTATGTATTATATATACACACGTGTGTGTGTGTGTGTGTGTGTGTGTGTGTGTGTGTGTAATGCAAAGCAGTCCCATGGCCATGAAGAAAATTTGACATTCTTCTAATTTCTCAAGTAAGAACACTGTAGCCATAAAATATTTTAAGTATATCTTATAACTGGCAAATGAGCCCACAAAGGGCTGTTACAACATGAATAAATATAAAATCATAAATTTACTTTTCAATTAAGATCATTGTAAAATTCTAACCATGACCAACATAGTTAATCAGCTATAAATCTGTTTCCACACACGGAAATATCGTACACAAGAAGCCTCATCTGTGGCTTTCACTTCCTTGTAGGCCTGTGATGTGCACCACCTGAGACTGCACTGATAACTTTACCCAGATAGGGCTTAAGACAAATATCTATTTCGGTGTACAGGGAAATGGGTACATAACACGTACAAGAATGCCAATTCATGGCACTTACTGAAAGGTAAATCAGACTCGCTATTCCCAGACAAACACACCCCAGGACAGTGGCCAGCATGAAGCCACCAGGAACACAGAGCCTAAAGAGAAGAAACAAAATATGCAGACACGTGCACGTATGTGTACACACACGCGCGCGCACACACACACACACACACACACACACACACACACACACACACACACACAGACACACACACACACAAGAATTAGGCTGTTGCATAAGTGTATCAAAATCACACAGCGGAGTTGCCAAGTTGACAACTAAGTAATAGCAGCTGCACCATAACCAGAACTTCCATTGTGTCTTTGAGGAAGTACAAAGAATCATTATGAAATCTTAGCACAAGACAAAGGTGAGAGTGTATGAAAAGAATGTTGTCTGACTAACTTTAAAACAAAGGTTTAAGTACTCACGCAGCATGAAGAAATGCCCTGACATAATAATTCCTTGTCAAGGGTCCAAAGGCTTTCACAACAACTGTGAAACAATACTGTCCCCTAATAAAAGAAAAAAATAAAGCACTGTAACACTTTTCAAACAATATATACAGTGCAAATAGGCCTACTTGTATCCGTAAGCGGAGTAGGGCTAGTGACAATCTGACTTGATCACTGACTCAAGGCTCAAATTCAGAAATTTGAAAGGGTAAAAAAGTTCTCACTCACGTTCTTGCTACACTGGTGCCTTTTCTTCTTTTACTCCGGGGGTATTCCAAAAGACATACAAAAGTTCCTGCTGCCCTGTTTTTCTTGTCAAGGAAACACGTTTGATGACATTCTCTCAAAATCATTTGTGCCAAAACAAAGAAAGCCAAACTTCTACTTTCAGATACAACATTGACTGATGAAGTGGGCTTTTGCCATTTTAATTAATATATGCATTATTATGATAAAGAGAATGTTTGGAACAAAAAGGTGGATAATAAAATAGCACTTTAATAAAATAATCAATTTGGCTGTACAAGGATACACTCCAAAGGCGGCGAACTCCCAGCCTCTGAACTGACCAGCCAGCCCCACAATTCCACCGGTGAGGTAAACTAGAACAGGGAAGTAAATTTGATTAAAGCTTTTACAAGTTCCTTTACTGGAAGTTCACCAAATGTTTCTATGGATGAAGGTTAGAGGACCTCATTGTAATATCCCATGCGTAACCAGTCATAATATTTCAAGAAGGAAAAAAAAACAGATTATTCACACCATGTATAAAATCCGTGATGTTACCGCATGGGATTGTTGTTAAATTCATTCACAACCACAGCTTCATGCCTGAAGAACTGATCTATGGTTAATCGGTTATTAGTACAATTTAATTTGTTATCGTGCTATATATTTTTTCCTCTGTAAAGTTGAGACAGACTTTTAAGAACACTAAAAGTTTCAGATACGTTTGAGATGAGTTTTTGAGAAGTTATTTTCCACTTACTGAGTCCAGCCGCCAGGGCTTGCTCATTTGCCCACATTGCCCATTCAATCTTCCCCATGTTTACGGCGATCAGAATATCAGATCAAAAGTGGCTACAGCAGTTGCTCTTCGGTCGCACTTGTCACTTGTAAAACCATTGTGTCTGTCTGAATTTAAGAAGCTACAACAAAAGTGGGAGTAGCGATGTTTGTAAACCAAACCCTTAGGTTTCGTCACTTCCTTCCTTTCTGCATAAGCAATCAGTTCAAACCAACGCCTATCTTCCAACGATGACGGGGAAGCTGACATTACTTGTCTAGGACTTTAAGACATTTCAGTAAATTGCAGGCCTAAATTACATCAACAACCATTATCCATTATACACTATATAAATAATGTACTCTACCTTTAACACGGTTTTTTTTTCAACAAAGGACCATGGAGGCATTGCAAGAATGTGGGCTATTGACAAACCACACTGAAAGTTAACTCGAAATAACTGCAGTATTGTAAACTACTATTCCTACGAGCTCTACTGAGTTTATTCTCTTAGCATAGCAAAACTGTTAGGGCTCCTGCTTGTGGACGGTTCACTGCTTATCCTGGTTGGTCACCAAATCACACAATTTCACCACTATGGTGATCTGAAATATAAATTTCTTTATTACAAAACACATCAGAAACATTGAGACAATATGGTCTAAATACAAAATATGTATTGAAATGAACAGTGCTTCCTGTCCCAGGTTTTACCAAAGGTATGCATATTAAAACATATTTGGCCTACTCCTATGACAATATCCAAGATGATTTTTTATGGTCTCTCCTAGATTACTTCATGTGATACCGATACGTGTAATCAGGAAACACGAACCATTGCCTGGTTTCTCTTTAACTTGAATAATCCTGTATCTTTTTGATCAAATAAATGGTGAATGCTGACATTCTGTTAAAAAATAGCAGAAAGTGTTTTTTTTTTTTTTTACTTTGTGAATAGCAAAGAGATAGCACTGTACCTTTTACAATATGTGATTCATCAGCATTTTAAATCATTGTATTTGTTTGTTTCTAAACTATAATTTATAAAATGTATGGCTATATAAATAGATTAGTTTATTGTGGAGGGGAAAGATTGTACAAAACATACCTATCTTCCTCAGCATCTGATGATCTATTTACTTTTTGTTTAACCCTGTGGTATGTGTTCTGTATTGCTGAAATATTTGTAATCATAATTGTACAAATGTGTCTTTGAACAAACACATAACATCTTATGACTGGTGAGTATTTAGGGGTATCCCCCAAAGACATCACAGGAATGTGAACTACATGTAAGGGAAAGCTTACGTCAAAAAAAGATAATTATACATTAATGACATCACACATGTCTAAACTGTAGGGGCAGGCCAACGGCAGTGTTGTGTAGTGTTATGCAATAGCCCAATGTTTTGTTGTGTTTAAATGTGCTATACAAATAAATTGACTTAACAATAGTAGATCACCATCACAACACCACATCTGTCCAACATACACCTCTTAGGGTCAAAACTGGCACATGGTATCCACAAGATTATCTGATTTTACATGTTATATGTATTTCAATAGATCGATGTCACAGCTGCAACATCTGATAATGTTGCCAGGTCAGTGTTGCCCTTAGTTGTCCTGAGTCATCGTGTGTCAGCATGGAGGCTCTCTAACGTCAGACAGTCTTCTTAGGCAGTCCGTCAGAGCCCAACAAATGGTGGTTTGAGTCTTCTTCAACACACGGTCCAGGGCCAGCCTAAGGTCACACATGGCAAAACATGTAAATAACATGTCATGGACAGTACCTTCATGTAGTGCTCAATTCCCTATTTTGTTACAGACTTACATTTTACATTTACACTACACTAAACCTTGCTGATCAGCAGTGCCATCTTAGGAAATTAACAGTTAAAAAGAATACTTTGATTATGTTGATATGGAATTTGGGGTCAGCCTATAACTCACTGTACCTTGGTGCTGATGATGTAGCTAATTCCTTTGGGTAGAGGTTCCATGCCTATGGCATTCTTTAGGTCATCTGAGATTGTGGCAGAAGGCACTGGGAGCCCTTTGAGAAACCTGTAGATGGCAAGTTTCAACACATCCCTCATACAGTTGCAGCCTACTTAAATGCAGCTGGTAAAAGCTGTTTTTGCATTACTGTCTTTTACTTGCCAACTTTAAAGTAAGTCAGCTAGTGAGAATAGCAAAAATATCACACAGTAGACTTACTGTCCTCCATTAGACGTTGTTGGGAAGAAGTGACGAACCACTTGAACGAATTCTGAGACATGATTTTGCAAGGTATAGATGACTGCATTAGGGCCTGCATCAAATGTATACGCCACCTAGTGGGGTAACATAAGAAATGACCAAAGTTAATTTAGAAAGGGATAGTTGGAAAATGGGTTTTTCATTTAGTAGAGTAGAGTAACTTTATTGATCCCAAAGGAAATTAAGGAAAGGATTTCATACCAGTAAAGATAATGACAGATACTTTGTATGCATCAAGACTGTACACCTATGCATAATGAAAAAGAAAAAAGGTTTGCACTGCCATTGCAATTTTCCAGTTTAATTCAGTCAACCCACCTGACGCACTCACATTACCTACATTTCTGCAAAATTTGTGTAAAATGTGTGTAAAATGCACAGACAGACTGCAGTTTCTGTTCCTGTTGTGTTTAAATAAAACCTAAAAACACATTGTGGTTTCACATCCTCATTGTCACCTGAGAATGTCATATTTTCCCCTACAATCATCTCTCTCTCTCTCTCTCTCTCTCTCTCTCTCTCTCTCTCTCTCTCTCTCTCTCTCTCTCTCTCTCTCTCTCTCTCTCTCTCTCTCTCTCTCTCTCTCTCTCTCTCTCTCTCTCTCTCTCTCTCTCTCTCTCTCTCTCTCTCTCTCTCTCTCTCTCTCTCTCTCTCTCTCTCTCTCTCTCTCTCTCTCTCTCTCTCTCTCTCTCTCTCTCTCTCTCTCTCTCTCATTCCCACTGAGCAGATAAATGTGACCCCTAACAAAATCCTCTACATACTGAGTATATTTCAATCACTACCATTTTTTACTAAATAACATCGACATACTGTAGAAACATCTTCTCCTTGAAATGCGGACTCTAGCACATGCATTACTATGTTTTACAACTGCTAGGTACTACGTAGAAAAGCTGCTATCAGCTCAGTGAAAGTAAAACCATTCAAAGACATGCTTAAATCAACATCAGCCAGCCCAAGTGTATATATGCCTTCACTGTAGAATTTAACACAGAGATAAGAGAGTTCTGGTCATGTGTTAAGCATAGTGCTCAGTACTGGCTGCACACTTTCCATCATGTTCACAGAATTTGACCGTACCAACCAATAAAAAACAGAGAGTAGTATTTATGCACCACAGGAATATTGGATAAACAGGGTGGGCCAACTGACCACTCTTTAAATGATTATACCTTCTGAATCTGTGAGACTACCATAAACATAAAAGCCTGATAAACATTTTGATCACACTTAATAAGACTGAATAAGACTAGGAAAAATTGGGCAGGCGCTGAAATCACTATGCAGGTATGAAAGCTACGGTGGTCATTTATGACCAGATTGCAAACCAAGGGGAGGTCCAAATTGTAAGAACTAAGGCACAGGTAATTAGTAAGTAATGGACTGTCAACCTTACCTGCATCTTCAATGTGCTTTAAACATAAAATATATAAATATAATTTACCTCAGGCTTTGCCCAGACTGCTTACCAGGCACCAGCCCTTTGTTCAAATGTAAGATTACGTTTAAGTTTTAAAGCAGCTGTAGTGTAGTGAACAGTGTAGGCAAAATGCTGTAAGATATTAGAATTCAGCACAAACCCTTGTTTCCCCATAATGGCAGTTGTAGCGGTGGACCAGGTTGATGACTCTGCGGGAAACATCGTTGAGGTAGAAAATGGGAGGGTAAGTGTCCAGACAGGTGGCATGGAACTGGTTGCTGTCCTTCATGGTCAGCTCAGCAAAGGCCGCAAAGTCCCTCTTCCTGATGGCACTGATCATCTCATCCATCCTGCCAGGTACGACACTGTCTGCGCGATACTGGAGGACACATAGAGGTCAGAGGAACAGCAATTTATGACTTGTCACCATCACTCAATCTGTCCTAACAAGACAAAGTGCATCTACTGTGTCAGGATGGTAGTGTGCTGTGTGCTATACCTTTAAAAGACAGCTGGTCTCCACACTTGTTTGCATGCCTGAAGTGCTCCCAACAGCCTTCTTATCAGCACTCACCTAAGCAAAAACATTTAGGAATGCCATCCATTACTATGAAGTACTACCAGTTGATTCTTTATTTTTCCATCACTTTATTTAACTTACCACCAGGACCAGCACTCTGAGTTCAGGCCAGTGGGTCTCAGGCTCCACCTGCTCCGCTAGGCTGTCTTTGCCATCCTCCCTCTCTCCCATCTTCCACTGGACAAAGCCGCCATACATGCTCCGGCAGGCACTGCCTGACCCTTGCCTGGCTACACAGGATAATTCCCCCTCCACTCCAAATAACTTTGCCAGTGTGTACACTGAAAAAAGTACACAAAATAAATACCAATACCTGTGGTATTTGTGTTCCACGTGATAATAAACAACTGCAACATTAATTGGAAAATGTGAAAGCATCTTTTGCCTTACCCAGACAGGCATAGCCAGCTGCAGATGATGCCAGCCCAGCGGCTGTGGGAAAATTATTGTTGGAACAGATGTGGACTTTGTAGGACAATACAGACACGTCCACTGTAGAATATTCATCACTTCGTCTCTTCCGTGCCAGTCTTCGTACTGATGAACAGAAGAAACCATAATGGGTGAGTAAAGAAACAGCTAAGCAGCTGACTGTACAAAGTATTTAGTCAATGGGAGAAATCGATAGAGATGTAAATTGTAATTCAGTGGGAAAAGATTCTAAGACTCACTTTCCCTGAGACATGACTGCAGTCTGGGCTGGTTAATGTCCTCCTCTTTGCCATTTAGCCAAATGCGATCCTCTACAAAGTCTCTACAGCATGCAACTGTTGTTGTAGTTTTGAGCTTGAAAACAAATACTCAGATTTAAACAAAAAAAAACCTACAACGTTCAAGTTGTCAGATATTAAGAATGTTTCACCAGCTTCAACAATCACTTACCTGGTCTTGATGAAGAGTGACACTAAGAGAAGAATTCACTGGTAGAATAAGATCCTTGTCCCTTTTTCCCCCTAATAGAATCATAGATTTTATAAAAATAACATTCCTATTCATATCATGGCAAGGACACAGCTATTGCAACTTTTAAGTAGTACACAAGTGGGTATACCATATGGTGCATGACCTTAGCTTACTATAGATGTACATTTTAAAAGATGTACTGTATATGTCATTCTACGATAGTTTAAACTTTGACAATAAATTCACCTTGTCCGATAAAACAGTTCAAGATTATGCTTATGGGACTTAACTTTTCAATCCACAACACTAGTACGGCGTGGATGTTATTAGCTATAGCAAGCTAACTAGGGTGCAACAAGCAAACGACTTACAATACTTGATAACGGCGATGTTCACCGGTGCAGTACAAGTGACCATGGTAGGTGTGTGGGTACTGTCCTCCGGCATGTTGGCAGAAAATAACAGAAGTAAAATAGCAACGCTGTCTTTCAAAACATAGAGATGACATCCCCCCTTGTATGCACGTAGTCACTCCATGCGCGAAGCGTCAGAAATGGACACAGAATCTGTGACGAAAACGCACCCCGATTGGATAGTGTAAAACACACGGGATATCCGTTCACCAATCGAATTAAGATATGGACGGTTCATTCCAGTTGACAGCCAATCATTGTGGTCAGACCATGCTGAGACGAAAAGATTAGCTCATTTCCATAAAGGCTATTCATAATACGTTAACGATTCTCTTACCTACTTGTAATGTGAATGTAATGTAAATCTTATAAACTGCCATGAATTAACTCAAGTCGAAGCTTGGCCTGTGTCCCTTAAGACAGACAATTTGCATGAAACAAGAATGACAGAAACTAAAGAAACAAGAATGACAGACAAAACCAAGATGTTTATTAATAATTACTGATTGTTTCACTTAGCTCTGTAGGCCTATCAGAGTTCTGACTAATCTAATTCTGATATCTCAAATCAGATTAAAATCTTATCACTTCAAATACATGTTTTGAGATCAATGCCAAAAAGAAGTGACATTTTTAACTTCAGAATTCTAGGAATTTAACCAGAATGCTCAAATTAAACTAAGAGCTCAGACAATGTAGCCATACCCATACCTAAATGTTTCCTATGTAACAATCACACTCAGTACTTAGGCTAGTTGATGCAGTTAAAGCTTGGCAGGTACATTAAACTGTTCTCAACATGAATTTTGGGGGTACATGTGATAGTATGATTTGGTGATCCAAAAAACATAGTCATCCTCATCATCTTTATTCAGTAGCAGTGTAAAATGCCTTTTCATTAATCAGCTCTCAGTTTTTATTGGTCATGGTATTGGTAGTGCCCTCCTATGTCAACATTTTAAAACTAAGACGTAGATTGTTTGAAATGAAAAAAAGGGGTTTCTGTAAAACAGATACACCCCCTCTGCTTCAGGGGAACTTTTTTTTTCCATACACAGAAGCTATGTAACAAATTGAAGGAGAAAACCAGTGAAGATTGCAAGGTCTCCTTTAAGAAAATCAGCATTACTTCTTCATAGCATGGATATAACACAACAATTTCTGATCCATGTCCATGAGTATATCACATAGTTTTTGCCGATTTTTCAGCTGCAATTCTCCTGTTCTAACACAGGGATTGGATTCAAGACCCAGGAACAGTAAAGGTTCTTACTTTGTGACACCATGAATTGTCACCTGGAAGATACCATCAGAGGCTGGGTAAGGGCTCATTCACACCAAACACTCTCCGTATACAGAGCATGCTCATTTCTTGTCCATATTTGTTTAGAATGCATGTTAACAAATTAGACTATTCACACCGCACGCGTGATCTGAGCGTATTCTGTCACTGTGCAAACATATTGTACATGGTTACGTGCTGTACATGCTCAAGTCGGTGTGAATCAGCCCTAAGTTGTGGGCTTGAGGTAGTGCGCATGGTCAACATCATATTCCTGAAAAGAGATGTCACCTTCAAGATATAATCACAGGGCATAAAGGAAGTAATAATTATATGTCTAAAATGATCAATATGTTTCAGAGATATAACTATCTGCTACCAAATTTTAAATGTAGCCTACTTTTCAATGCCTGATTTCAGGCATCATGCCTTTGATCTTTCAGCCCTGTAATTAACTGGTACTAACAGGCCAAAAATGGACAGTTGGACAGTGGACAGTTTGGGTCCACGAATTCATGCTACCGGTACCAAAATATTATTCCCACCAGCAAAACTGAGATTCATCACACCTGGTCAGGCGTTTTCCAGTCTCCAAGTGTCTAGTTCCACTAGACCTGGGCCTATGGTAGCCTCAGGTTTCAGTACTTGGCTCACAAAAGAGGAACCTGGCATGATTGGGTAACTGCATGAATAAGTGAGAGTAAAGGTGTTTGAAGTGAAGACCTCAGTGACTTGTGTGAATAGAGTCTCCATGTATGAAACATGCTACCTCTTTTGAATGCATTTAGGACTTTTTATTATGTAAACTGTTAGCAGATTGACAATAGTGAACAATAGGAAAACAAAACCAACATGTATGTAGCAATTTATATCAAGGTGTCAGTCCAGTACACTGCTTATTCTGTAAGGTCTACTAGATCCCTGAAAGAGTCTCTGGGAAAAGGTAGACGCAGAATTGCAGGAACAGGAGCTAGATTGAGCTACAGACATCTCTGCCCTGTTGCTGAGTTCTGGTGGGTGTAGATGTCTTTCCAAAAAGGTGCTCCTCAAAAAAAAGCATTTGGCAGGACACACACTGCCTTCTCTGAAGTGTTAACCAGCACCTCTCACACCAGAGAGGCCATTTGCCTAAAGTCAATCATCGTCGTCTTCATCTGAGTCCATTACCTTCCGTCTGTTAAACTGGAAGACAAGGAGTTGTACAAGAGACTTGGGTGATTTTAGCTTAAACACAGTGCATGCTGTAAGATAAAGAGGGAAATCTGACACTAAAGTGTGTTTTGCTTGTTATATGATAACTATGCCTTGCCACAAAGTTTAGTTTATCAAATGACACTCACCTTGACAGTTGTCTTCTTTTCTGTTTGTTGGCTTACTTTTTCAAGGATCTCTATCAATCCAGACTCTGAAATCTGAAAAAAAAAAAAAAAAAATCATCAGTCTTGAAAAGAGATAAAAACAAAACCTTCCAGAGTTTTTTTGTCCCCAAGGTCTTACCACAACAAAAAAGTACTAACCTTTCCCCCAAGCTGTCCCATGCGAGCCATCTGAATGAGGTAATTCTCCACTGCTTTAGCCTTTTCTGGCTTTACTAGAGCCAAATTACTTACTAAAAACAACAAATTACACAGATACCATTCAGTTAGATACAGTAATATGCTCAAATACAAAAAATGCCAGCACACAGGAATCATTTCCTTATAGTTGGGGAACTGGTCTGTTGAACTAAATGCTTTTTCAATAGGGCCAACCATTTCTGAGCAGAACAGTTTTCATGGTCACATTTTTAACAATGCGTTTTGTTGGTAGAACTGTTTTGTGGAGAAAATGCATTTATGTTTTTAAACAAATCATATTGCTTGTAATTCCTCCTGACAATAAAAGGCTGATTAATTGCACATTTACCAGGGCTTGTATCTTTTCAAACAGCTCCATACAGTGGAAATAAGAGGAAATACAAAAAATACCCATTATCTACTGTAGCCAGTGCCAGCTTGAGACAGTGATTCTGCCACTTACATCTGGCTCTCGCAGACTGTTCTAGAACTTGAGCCAATATGGAGTTTCTCATGTCTGCTTCCCTGTGAGGCACATACAGGAGAATTACTTGGACATATTTAACAAATACAGTGCTGCAGGTACCAGGTCAACAGATCCAACATGACTAAACAGCACACAAAGACATAATACAAAATAGATATAAAAGACACAATAAGGACTGCTGTATCATTTTAATACTGTATTACAGTTTTTCTCTATCGCTTTGGTACATTTTTCGAATCTTTCTTGCAATTTGCAGAAGATCGAGTGCATTTCTCAAAACAGTTTGGACAAATAGCAAAACACCGTGGATCACCTGCAAAATCCAGTCTCTTGCTCAAAATGCTTAGTTCATCCCTCAAAAGCAAGTTTTTGTGCCAATATACGTGTCAGTGCCATCAGAATGTTTAGTCATTGTGTCACTGTGTACGGATAAGACAGTCAAATTCATTAGTCATGTTGGCAATTGAATAGTGCACTTCGAATGGACATTTTGATGTAAAATGTGGTTTAGGTGTGATGACAAGTGTTGTACATTTCACCTCATATAATGTATGTGTGAGATTGATTGTAAAAGACAAAATTCTCATTTACAGAATGACTTCTTTATTGGCAGACATTGACATTGCAGTGCGTAAAAAAAAGACAGCACTGGACAGAACAAAGGTAAAATACAGTAAGTAAACATAGGTCAAAAATATAAACATAGGTCATACAGTAAGTAAACAAAAAATATGAACATCTCCCTAAATTCTAAATCCTTATCCTGATCTTCAGCTTCTTCACATTCTCGTCTGTCAGGCAACAAATGTTCACCCACGTGACACCAGCAGCGTGGATAGCATCTTCTGCAGTGCCTAATCCATCCTCTTCCAAATCCTCCACCATGCAGCCTCACCCCTCTTCCTCTCCTTCTCCCTGTTGTTGTCCATTTTCTTGTCCTTCCATTGTCAGACATTGTAACTTTGTATTGTGCTCTGGTTATATACTGTACTTTCCAGTAGATTGTTCATGAGATGCTCCCTTGAGCTCATTCAGAAAACTGTTGATCATTGGTTTCTCAACTCGCCTCATTAGAAAAAGTCTAGATTCAAGCAATTTACCAATTTAGATCATATTTACAAATGTATTATCGAAATGTATAGAAATGTGCTTGACGTGTTATGATAGCTTGGTAAATCATTTTGCATGTTAAGACTTATATGATGAACTATAGCCTAAATGTTTTGGGGAGTGAGACTATTTGATAGATTTCCATAACAAAGCATTTTGATTAGCATGGCAAAAGCAATTGATAATGTACGAAAAAACTGAGAATTGTACACAATCATTTGCATGGATGGACAAAAGCATTTGCAATTTGTTGAATGCAATGAGAAACTGCCTTTTTCATCTGCACAAATGGCATGATGATGTGACAATTGAACAAGAACTTTTGAGAATTTCAATTCTGATGTGAGAAATGTACCAAACCAATTGAGAAAAACTGTAATGTAACTGTAGATAACTGCAATACTGCTTCTCACTTCATTGTGTACACCACCGCTGTTTAGACTAGGCATAAAGCCTGCATCTGTGGTAAATTAGCCTAAGTAAAGGCTGTCACTAACCTCTGCTGGGCATCTTGCTGGGCTTGCTGATCATTAGGTGCATTCTGAGGAAAGGAACGTAAAAAACATTACATGCAATCCCACAATCTCTATAAAAGTTAATGTCATCCACACCAGACAAAGCACCCCATGGCATGTTCAACCCAGGGCAACTCTGAGCATCATACAGCCATGCTGACCACAGCACTAAATTCTGCACTCCACGTCACTGCATCACTAAAGTCTGCTGACTGTATAGGTCTATATGAGGTGGTGCACTACCTACTACCAATATTTGGACAGACTCAAAACTGTGACCTTAGTTTTCATCAGTCAGGTTTTCAGACTGGTTAAGCCAAGAAAATGCCTAGTACTTAAATCATATCTATTAATTTCAGGCTGTGGTCCTGCACAAATATTATACCTTGTGACTGATAGTAAACACGGACAGATTAAAAAGCCATGCACAGCGATAGTTAATCGTTATAGAACACGTCTTTATATTAATGTTGTCTTTAACAACGTAATAAAACAACTTCATAAAACAGACTCTTTATTTAGCAGTAAGCCCTCACGTCAGTGGCAGTTAAATCCAAGCAAAGTCATTAGTTTGGCTGCTGTCCGCATACTTCTCAAACATATTACAGTGCTGCTCATCTTACCTGGTCCATTGGATTCCATGCTACACCCTATAAGGGACATCTCAGTTTTATCGATAGGTCTGATGAATCCTCACACTAATAACAAATATCAACGCAGTGAGACTGGTTGAAAATGTGAACTGGTACTGACTGCTACTGGGATGTCAGATTTGTTTCACATCGACTAATGGCAGTATAGTTTCTTACCACAACACATTTCATTCTTCAAACATTAATCTAGCAGAACATGACTCTCACCGAAAAAGTATTCGGTAACGACAGCTCAGCCCACTTTAATGGCAAGTAGTTGATTTCAGACTACCCAAAGCTAATATTATCTTTTTACGCTAGCGTGCAACTCACCGAGCGAGGCTTATTTCACTTAAAAATCTGGGCATCGATAACGACCGGGATATTAACTACGTATTACATTAGATTTCAGACATACGCTGTTAGGAATAGGTTTGTGGCTTTCGTACGTAGCATATAATACGACTTCTGAGCCACAAATGAAATGTGCGTTGCCATATATGGATGGGACTCTGTTAGCCAGCTAGTCAGCTATTACAGACAAGCAATTCTAATTACCCCATGTTTTGCCTGAAGTTCGGCCATTCGTTGACGTCGGATTGCTTCCAGTTCGTCATCCGCCATTTTTAGCAATAGTTATAAGTGGTCGAGAGCAATTCTTAAACAAACTGTTAATGCTTTATAGGATAGCTTTTCTGTACAACACGGGGAAGGTAGGCTTGGCCAGGGCTGGACACGATTCTGATGCATAGGCCAGACTAATCGACTACAGAAAACACTTCAAGTCTTACTAATCTAACTTCAGATAAAACGATCACTGTATGTACTGAAGTCGGTATGACTGAAATAGACTAAATACATGAACACTGCTAAGATTTCACTGTAGGTGAAATCAACAACGTGATTGGGTGATTGGCAAGAGAAATAGCCAAATTAAGTGTGTATGTGTACGTGGGTGTGCGTTAGAAATAAATATATAAATGTTGGTTCATCAGTGAATTGGCCCAGTAAAATGTTATCATGTTATTAGATGTATAATTTCTGGATAATTCACAGTCATGTAAAATGTTACATGTTGGGTTCTGCAGTGAAAAAAAACAGAAGTAGAAAAAAGAATCATGTCAAAATCATAAGCCTACGTTTATTGGGTGTTAATTAAAACCATCCAAAAGGCAGTACAGAGCTTCTCTGTAATCAAGTCTATCCAGCAGGCCTAGGTCTGAATCCGGAAGAGGTGGCCTGTGGTCTCTAGCTGCCCCTGTAAGTGCTGTATGAGAACCGGCTGAGCAGCAGGGGTACATGAAATTTCTGGGAAGGATCTGTTATTGTAAAAACAATCTGCAAAGGAACAGTAAAGTGAAGAATATGAGAAAAATCCATCCTTGCTTTACTTGAAAAAATACAAACATTACAACAGTTCCTTCAAAACAATATGACAAAGTCTTCTTCTACCCCCTTACCTCAACATATGGGTAGAAACAAGTCTCCCCCAGTCCCTCCCAATACTGTCCTGTTTCAAAGCGCATTTTGTAAACCCCAGGTATGAAAGCCTCTCTTGTTATGAGACCTGGGCAGCGCCCATCATCATTGGTTGTCCTAGAAAAATAGGCTATATTACAAATTGGGATTGCATGCTGTCTTCATAGCATTATTATTGGCAAGGCTACTGTTAAGTTTAAAATATGCACTGATACCCTGTGATAAGAAGGTTCCAGGTGTCTGTGGCCTGGTGTAGGCGGTGTAGACTCAGGGCCATACCCGCGCCAGGTACACCCAAACCTGTATTTAGCACATGTGTCGAAAGGGGGCTTGGTGGAGGCGTGGTCATACCCGCACACTGTTGAGGAAGTAATTGCATAAAAATATATGACTAATATTGACTATATGACACCCAGCTACGCATATATGACACCAAGCTGCGCACTTTCTATCCTACATGGCAGGGTTACCTGACGTACCATAGTAACATTTGTAGTTAACAAAAAAACGGCGAACTGTGCATCGAACAGCCCATTGTTGCAGTAGACGTAATGTTAGTAACTCTAATGTTTAGGTATTACTGTGATTATAACATAGGTCTACCTGGTTGCCAGTCAAAATGTGGTCCTTGATATGCTGTAAACGCTGTAAAGTCATCCGAATCTAGTCAGCTGCCTGGCTTGCAGAGTATCAAGAGTAGGAGTAGTTTAGGATGAACACGCGAGGAATAGACGGTAAAAGAATACGCGCGAAGTAATGTCTTATTTGAAATTTCGAGGAGAACTATATTGACTACGCGTAAATATCACTCTTGGGAGGGTAAATGACCTCTGGTTAGTTCACTTGCAGAATGTGACCACCCACAAATTTCTATAATTTCGCAACATACCCTTTGCTTGGCCAGACAGCTTGACGTCTGAATGTTAATACGTCTGTGACACAGGGCAAGCACCTGCCAACTGTAGCCTAACAATAATTTTGTACAATTCTGAAAATCAATAAGACATTCATTTAAAAGTAATTTGGGACTGTGCTCAATGTTATACGGATACGGTGTAATGGGCCCTTTTCGGTACACCTACTTCTTCTATTATTATTATTATTATTATTATTATTATTATTATTATTATTATTATTATTATTATTATTATTATTTCCTTAGCTGTAACACCTGACCGTCAGTTACTAGTATACAGAGGAGAGTTACTAAGAGCCTCCTCCAGTTTAAGCAGGAAGTGTTCCTGTAGCCTACCCACAAATATTAACCAGAAATGCTGTACCTGCCGTAAGTGATCTAGACGACAGGTACATTTTGATTTCACTGTGTATTTTTCTGTTGCAGTGAAACCTCTAGTCTCTGAAGATGGAGTTATTTAAATTGAAAATTGAGTCATAACCTCACCAGCTGGTCACGTTGATGCTGCACATCGCTGGGAAAGACAGCTAGTCCCAGTTGCTCTCATTTGGCCCATATCACCCCCCATCCCAGTCACGAGCAACTATCACTCTATTAGGGGAGACCAGGGCTGGGTGTCACATTTTTTGCTTTAATTTGAATCCCTCAAAAACGGTGTTATGAATAGATTCCCTTTCAATGTATAATGTAAGCTTAAAGTGTCAGGTAGGACTGGAGGGTCGTAAATCGCCTTAAATTCATTGTGTTCAAAAGATATAGGCTGCCAAATAGACATTGACAGCTTGTGACAACCAACCCCATCGCGGGGTTGGTTGTCACACACTATGGGGTTGGTTGTCACAATGTTATTTCAATGGGGGGAGAGGAAATGATAACATAGAAATATTTTTGAAAATTATGCAAAAAAGTGAAGTGAAATTTATTCAGAATGTAAGAATAACACACAGGCATTGGAAATATAAGTATAACACACAGGCATTGGGAATATCGACATTGGGAACATTGAAATAAAACATACACTTGCTGAATACATACTATTTTATAACATATTATTTAAATATACATGTTATGAACCAAAAGATTGATTAGAACAATAAAATAAGTAGGCCTACTGTTACTACTGTTTTCTGTGTGTGTGTGTGTGTGTGTGTGTGTCAAACAGTGAATACATATATGGCCATTGGTGGCACATGTGACAACCAACCCCAAACAGAGTGTGACAACCATCCCCACCTGACCTTGTATGCTAGCAGTGACAATAGCAGCCACAGGTTGTAGCATAACTAAGAAAAAACATACATACACAAGAAAATATAGCTCTGTCTTTATACTTGTTAATGGTAATAGTGTTTCTAAAGTCAACCCATTAGTTACAAAACTAGAAAAGAAAACTTAAAGTTCTGAAAATTTACATTTTGACATGAAAAATCTTAATATTGATCTCACCTCAAAACTTTGTGTCAAACACTTGAACTGTCAACGCCATTTAGTGGCCGAGATATGATGAGTGTGACAACCAACCCATGTGACAACCAACCCCGGTCCCTACTACACACTAACTCCTTGATGCTACAGTAGGCCATGCAGCCTCAGCTGTGTTATAGTTAGCGTACCTTTGTGGCAGTGGGTACCTAGTCAGTGGATTAAACTAAATGGAGTCTGCACCTGCTTTTGGCAAGTGCAGTTGTGTGTGAAAACACAGATAATCTCTGGCAGAGAGATTGAGCTGTTGATCTGATTGAGCTCTTGAGCTATTCATTTGTATTCAAGCCCCTGGCACATTGTTAAATAGTGGTCCTTAGGCTACACGCCCTTAACAATGATAAGTGTGTAAAGAACGAGGCAAGACAAAGGTTTGGATAATCAATATGAAAATACTTTTACTACTGTGACAATGTATGAGTTTTGCTTGTTGTGAGGGCAAACATAAAAACAACAGAAAATACTACTAACAGGAATTGATTGTAACAAAACAGATGCTGTTTTCCCTTCTTCATTTGTACCTCCCGATCATCAAAAATGAGACATCAAATCAAAAAAAGATAATAAAATTAGACTCAGTAGACCACAAAAAAAGTTTTACAATATTACACAATATTACACACTGACCCAGATCATAGCCCTCCCTCAAATGCGCCTACCACAGAAGAAGAGATCGGAGCCATGGGATTCTTCAGCCAGATATGTACTGTCACTGGCTGCAGAATAACACCAGTCCCCAACAACAGAAACCAAACAAAGAAAAGGTAAACAAACATGCTGTGGAGGATAAAATCACACTCAAAGCATAATGGCTTGATATATCCATGCTCATGACATTAAAACTCAATACATTTGAAGTTTAAATTTTCTGGGGCTGTTATGGTAATACTGTCAATACAAATAGTTCATGGGAACAGACTCTGGGAAAAATATGTAACATCTTACTCATATTTAAAAATACTAAATATGATGGCAGAGTAAAAGGGTGATGTATGGGCTGTGATGGCAGTGGTCTTTCAAGCGAGACACTAAAGTAATTTTGTCTTCTCTCCACCCTGCCTGGTACTTCTGCTGTTGTAAGGATTGCTGGTGCATCTGTCCAGCTGCATCTTGCCACAGTAATTGCTTCTTTCTCCAGGGTCAAGAGTGTCTGGCTTTTGGCTGTGTGGTGGTGTGGCTGACAAAGCTGCATTTCTCATTTCAGATCTCGCCCAACATCAGAGCAATCACCCCAGTTACCACCTAGCAACAGACCAATCAAACTGTGAAGCCTCTGTGAGTGTTCCTTAAGGGCCTGACTAGAAGTTCTCTGTATTCTATGCATCTGTGCTGCTTATAAGGTACTTTGACAGGGATAAGACTAACATTGACTTTTTAAAATCCAGATGAATTTTAAAGTGGATGATATTCTGTCCAAAATATTATCTGAGACCCTGGAGAATCTACTATTGATATGCTGCATTGAATTCATAACTTAATGGTTATGTATTATTCAGGGGGACAAAATCAAAACAAGTATCTATTAAGTGGCCAAACCTCTTAATTCAGTGATGCTTCAATGCTTCCTGTTTCTTCTGACAGTTTTTTTAGATGAAATGAAAAAGCCAATTCTAATATGGAAATGTTCTTCTGTTTACTCACAAAGAATACTTTTTTTTTTCAGAATGATGGACAGTAACAACATCCAGATCAGTTGTTGGCTAGGGAACAAAAGTATTGTGAGGTATTGTGATTCTGAGTCACACGGTCCATTTTGACCACGTGGGCAATATGCCAAAACACTGACAGAATTGTGGCACAGTGTAGTAGTGATGAAGGTAACACATCCGCCTAAATCAGAATTGATGTCACTGACGAACCTTTGTCAAGGCTAAAATTTCACCACCAGAGAGCCACAAAGTCCAGATTTTAAACAATGTTTTAAACAAATGTTTGACCTATGGATTGGGTACCTGATTATAGTTCTTTCCTGTTTATTGTGTTCACATCATAATTGCAGGGGAATCCAATCTCTCAGCACTAAGCATTAGTCTTGTTTGTCACCAGCAGTGTGTAAGTACTGGTCTGTGTATGTGTGTGTGTGTGTGTGTGTGTGTGTTTGCATGTGCAGCTTTACATTTTGTAAGCGATTCACAGAAGAGACTGCTTATGAAAGGCATGGAGTTCTTTTTTTCCAGACAGGCGAGTGTAATTACCATGCCAGTGTACTTGTCACAGATGGAGTGTATTTGTTTAATAAAACAGTGAAATAGGCATGGCTGTGGGACTGTCATAAGGGGTAGAGGGTGGCGTCTGCTGTCTGCTGAACAGATGATGATCCTTCTGGGGGGAGCCTTCAGCATTGAAACATTTCCGATTCAGCATTTAGCTACAGACACACCCTGAAACACACACACACACATACACACAAACACACACACACACATATACACACAAACACACACACACACACACTGTGACACACCAACACACACACACACACACTGCGACACACAAACACACTCAAACACTCACACACTGCGGAGGAGTGGTGGGCTGATGAGGGACAGTGCTCCACGGCTGGTGTTGGCATGGTAACTACATGAAAAAAAGGCAGGGGTAGTGTGTGCTCTTCCTCCATGTTTGGCGCTCCCTCTCTTTGTTTCACACTGCTCACGTCCAGCTTCATCTGTGAGCAGACAGAACAGGATGGACGAGTCAGATCAGTACCTTCACATCAAACAACCATCATTTACACCTGACAGACAGCAGCAAGGTCTGTACCAGTCTGTTCCGGTATTCATAATTTCATTCGATGACATCTTTAATGAATGAGGGCTGTTCAAAATTCAAATTATAACTCGACATGTTGCCTGCTACCTTAGTGCCGAACTCCATGGCAATTAAAAAATTGAATTAAAATTTAACAGTCGATCTCAATTTCATTGGATTTTGCACACAGCACCCTGGCATGTCCGTGCAGCAAAATAAAGGCAAGGGCCGGGCTCATTTCTTTGCTAGTAGACAGACACATCTAAAGCTCCTGTCATTATTACAGCAGCCCACAATGCCAGCCACAGTCAGTCATGCTCAGTGTTTTGTCCTTTATTTTCATGTGCCAATACCTGAGAGCTGTGATTCGCTTCCTCACATCTCATCTTCCAGGTCTGAGCTGTGATGATGCACCTAGGGAGACATACAGACAGACAGACAGACAGACAGTCAGACTATATTAAGCAGAACAAAAGACAAGCACACCTACATCTCTGATTGATGTCCCCAAGAATCCTCTGCCTCTGCAAAGGTTGTTTCATGGTGTTAAGGTCGCCGTACTATTGGATTGAGGAATCGAAATGGGAAATATATAGGGTCTGCGTAAACTATGAAAGAAATATGAAGCACAAAAAAGAGTGAGAAGGAGAGAAACTACTTGAAAGACAAGAAGTTTAGTTTAAAAAAATGGAAAGGTAAAGGAAAGTGTATACCAGAGAAATTGAATGCTCAGTGAAGAAATGAGAAACCATACAGTAAGAGAAAGAGAGAGATGAGACGAGATCTGGGGGTCTGTTTTTCATTCCCAAGCATTCTTTCAAGAGAAAGAGAATCATGAAGCCTTTGTGGTCCACAACACACAACCACCCACCCACCCACCCACACACACACACACACACACACAGACACACACACACACACACACACACACACACACACACACACACACACACACACACACACACACACACACACACACACACGCACCAGGGATGGCACCAGCTCTGCAGCAGGGTAATTGAAGCCCTGTGCTTGTGTTCCCACGGAGAGAACAGGCACCAAAAGTACTTAATGTGTCAGACAGGTAGAAAACACATTGCACAATAATTACACATAATGATTATGTGCCACTGCTTGATAACAAGGCTCTGAATACATATGGAGATATTTAACAGCCAGACTATTTGACAAGGGAAGTTTTGTCTTTCAAAACGTTATTGTTTACTATTCCATATCTCTGTAACTTTGCCTCAACCTAACTTTTTCAGACTGTTCATCTACCTTACCATGTTTTAGGCCATACAGGAGTGGCAATACATAGCCCTGTACATGTGCATGTACTGTACATATTAGCATATTTTATAATAACCTTAGTGTAACTTGGACGTCCTGTTTAAACAGCCAGTGTGTGTCTCTGGGGTTTGTTTCTAGGGTGCGCACAGGTGTAGTTTGGGATTTGCAACTATTGAAGTGTGACTTAGTCATGGGCTAGCGGTTACGGTGTTGGACTTGTGGCCAAAGAGCCACAGGCTCATTGCCCCACACCGACAGGTTAGATGCCTTGCTCAAGGGCACTAGTTGCATGTGCATTAGTTGTTTACTCCCTCACCCACATTCTTTCTACTAGTACAGGATTCGAACATGTGACCATCCAATCCCAAGACCAACTCAAGAAGCATTAGGCCTCAGCTGCCCACACCAGACTACATATGTAATTCTACTACAACAATGTAGTATAATTACTGCACTCTGACTTTATTGGCATGCAGTATAGTGATCGTGTTATGATCTCTGGTTATAGATCTGTGCACTGTGCTATGTCAATGTGGACAGAGAGCACCAGGAGGTTGCAAGGTTAGTTCTCCTACCGTGTGGCGCTCGTCGTCACTGGCCTCCCCCAGCTCAGGGCTGTCTCTCCGGGTGCAGCGGCGGCGTGGGCTGGGGCTCCTGGGAGACGCCTCGGGGCTGCTGGCTGATGCGTGGTACGGGGAGCCTTCAAGACTGCCCTCCCTGGACAGTGGGGATCCTGTAACACACACACACACACACAGAAACACACACAAATACACACATATACACACACACACACACACAACCAAGCAATGGGCTATTGATAATTCTCCAATACTTTTCTCTCAGCTGAGCATGGTAACACAGTCATACTCTAAGCAGCACTGTATTGTGAGCATAACATTTCCTACAAATCTACTAACGCTTTCTGTGCTATTAGAAAAGTTACTAGGATGTTCTACAAGGTTACACATCAAGACATTATTGAAAAGCCATTGGGCTTTCCATAAGCAAGGTTGCTAGGCACACTCACTGAGACTGAAAATGA
>CM050207.1:25946907-25949407 GCA_027475355.1 Coilia nasus
CACACACACACACACTTTGAGTTTTCCCCCTATGCAGACGTCTGCAGAGTTTACTTAGTGCATGCTGAAGTTCAGTATCTCCAGAACATTCGCCTGAGTATTTCAAACTCTCACCAACTCGGCAGGACATCTACACATGATGAGAAACTGTGATCGGCGCTAGTCCTCTGAGTAAACCTACACTGCAGAAGTGCTTTGTGTGGTGTGTGTAGACAGATATGCGTTCAGGAGTGGGCACGATTTCAAGACAAGCATCTTCTCTCAGGGACACTGGAGAGTTGCCTCCTCAGACTCAAGCTTTTGGATTATTTTGGATTTGGGCCATCAGCTTTTTATGGCCCACCTCCAAACACGACTGAGCTGAGCTGAGCTGAAAAAACACAAGATGCTGGGCCTGGAGGCAGCCACTGGATGCTGCTTTATTTATGATGAATAGATAGATGCACCCTCTGGAGACATTTCTGGGGGGGTTGAATAGGTAGCTCGCAGTCAGGGGCATCGCCAGTCGATTTTGCTCAGGGTGTTTGGAGTCTAGCCCAGGTAGCCAAAATAACTGTACAGTTGTTTAGCTTTTTGCTTCCATTCTTTCTAACACATTTTTTATTTAGACAGTCTGATATGGTTTAGAATTTAAGTCTACCATAACACCTTTTATCTTTATTTTATTTTTATCTCCAGCTCGTCTTTCAATTTATACCTGGTCCATGCTAAGCCCAGGGTGTCCTTAAAGCTGACACCATCCCGGCTCATAGTTCTAGCATTTTCCTTTCTGATGATTAATGCTAATTTCTTGCATGTCTGTGAATCGTGTGGGCAACTATGAACCCATGTTTGTGTTTGTTGCAATGTGACCACACGTGTGCTAAATTTCAGGCCGCCATTAGTGTAACTGCAATGTCATGAGGTATACTTATACTGGTGAAACAAAAGATGCTGAAACATTTCATCACTGATGTTTAGGATTAGTACTAGGGTTTAATCGAGGGCCAGCTTAGTGTTCTTTAGTTATAGGATATCATCGGGAGGGTCAGTGGAATGTCCCAAACAAGATTGTGTGTCTGCATGTGTATTTGTGTTGTCACGCGTGCATGTGTGTGTGTGTGAGTGTGTATATGTGTGTGTTCATGTGCATGCGTGCGTGCGGAGGCATGCAGGTGTCTCTCACGTTTGGCCCTGCTGGAGGAGTGGGGTCTGGAGCCCTTGGAGGAGGGCCTGTCTCGGCTGCGCCTCAGGCTGGACTGGCTGGAGGAGGAGCGCGAGCGCTTGGGCAGGCTGGAGCCATAGCGGGGCACAGGGGCCATGGAGGAGGGCACACGCTGGTAGTCATACACCCTGGAGAGGGGAGGGGGTTGACAGACAGATAAAGAGAGACAAAGAAATACAGAAAGGAGAGACAAAGGAAAAAAGAGAGGGCGGGAGATAGAAAAAGACATAAAGAAACACAAAAAGTAGGAAGAAAAAAAAAAAGAAATAACGAGAGGGAGGGCGATAGAAAAAGACAGAGGGAGACAAAGAGAAATAGAGAGAGATCAGAATGTTGGCTCCAGATGCTTGAGCCATTTTAACAATTCCACACAATATAGACACTCTGTCTGGGGGGGGAGGCAAAGCACATAGACCAGATCATAAGGAGGTCATTAAAAAACAGCACTGCTTGAATCCCGTGCCCACAGTGAGATGAAGCTAATCCATGTCACATCACAGTTGGCCAGCACGGCACGGCCAAGATCACACTGACGCCAGTCGCACAGCAAATTAATTGAAGTGTTAGGAGTCCTAACTCTACCCGACCGCCCTAACCAGCACAGAAAAAGAGTGACTTTGCTCATTAAAAGCAGCTGGCAGACTTGTTTGCTATGCAATGCAAAAAAAAAACAACAAAAGCCATGCTCTCTGTGAGAGCGTGTTATCCTCTGCGTCTGCGTCTGTGTCTGGTCGTTGCACTGAAGCTGAAACACAGCTGTGCATGGACTAATGCGCTCTCTGGGGTATTCTAGATTTGATCTCCATCAGCCACATCTAAATGATGTAACTTATTGTGAAAAGCCTTTCATTTCGATTCAGCAATCGCTTCAGAAAGCGCATCAACTTTGTACTTTCAGCAAACTGGAGCATGGCCTCAGTGGCAGCTTTGAAGGTTCATATATTCATGCTACCTGCTTCCGCACCCCCTATGCTGGCAGCTCTGGCATGGCTAATATAAAACAGCACGCTCCATGTATCCTCATCACTCTTGTTTTGTGTGCGGGACATGCCGTGTTTTGTGTGTGTGTGTGTGTGTGTGTGTGTGTGTGTGCATGTATCTTCATACCAGAGTAGGGTTACAGGTGTATGTGTGTGTGTGCAAATGTGTGTGTGTGTGCATATGTATGTGCATCAGATGGTATGTGCATGTGTATGTGTGTGTGTGTGTGTGTGTGTGTGTGTGTGTGTATATCTTTATAGCAGTGTAGGGCTGCAGGTGTATGCGTGTGTGCAAATGTATGTGTGTGCATATGTA
>CM050207.1:25954407-25976907 GCA_027475355.1 Coilia nasus
AAGAACAAAATGCTGGGCATAGGCTCAGTGGATCCTCTAGAGGGGTTCAGGGGCATGGTAAAGACTCGTATCAAGGTTGAGTTTGCCTATTATAAGTTGGTAATGATGTTAAGACTTAGTATTTGGTGTGTGAAGGGGTTGCTGAATTTGAGGTTGGAGATAATGGGGAGCTGATTTTCAGGATATAACAAGGGGGGTGGGGGTGGGGCTGGGTTTGGGGTTATTGCTGTTGTCTTGTTTTTGGAAACGGATGGTCTGTGTTTTGCTGTTTGTATGGCTGTTTCACTGATGTATGATTGGTAGATGGTCTAATAAAGCAGCTCTTTCACTCTCTCTCTCTTCTCCCCCCCCCTCCCTCTTTCTCTCTTTCTCTATCTCTCTCTCTCTGACACAATCAGTCTGCTGAGCTCCTCTGCTGGATCACTGGCTACTCCAGTCAGCCGTGCCAAGCACAGAGGTACAGTCATTTGGGCTGTCACTGCCACTGCAGACACACACATTGGACTGAAAGAGAGGGAGAAAGAGAGAGATGGGAGGTAGAAATAACACATCAGGGGTATCTAAGCCTTAATTGCACTCTCACAACAAACACACATATACACACACACATACAATTTGTCCTTTAAACCTTCAAACACAAAGATAAACAAAAACAGACACACAGGCTCAACCCCTTTACTCTTTCTCTCTCTTTCTCTGTAACACACACACACACACACACACACACAGACACACACACACACACACACACACACAAACATACAGAGAGAGACAGTGAGAGGCAGAGAAAGAGAGAAAGAGTGAGATGAGGGAATTGGGGGTTATTAGATGGCATGCCTGGTTAGCAGAGCGAAGAAAACTGCTTGACAACATAAATGGCTGCAAACACACACAAAGAGCTGAGAAAAAATAGCTCCCAACTTTTTAAGAGTGATGGACCAGGAAGAACAGCCCACACACACACACACACACACACAAACACACACACACACACACCAAAATACTGTCAATTCAGCTTCTTTCAATTGTGCACTCTTATTGTATAATGACAAAATTCTCTGGAGCTGGTGAGAAATGTTGTGTTGGTGGTGGAAGGAAGTGCCAGAAGCTTCTCTAAGCACTCCTCCACACACACACACACACACAGACACATACACACACACACAAACACACACTCCTCCAGAGAGAGGAGAACCACGCCACTGCCAGCAGAAACAAAGACAACTTGCAGGCAAAGAGGCAGAGGAGAGACTGTGTGGGCAGCTGGAGAGAAAAGGACAGGCAGAGAGAAGAAGAGAGAAAGAGAGAGGGAGAGAGAAAGAGAGAGGGAGAGAGAAAGAGAGAGGGAGAGAGAAAAAGAGACCAGGGACATCGACAAAAAAATCTTCACGATTTGGTTTGGTCTAACTTCAGAGCGAGCCTTCAATCATTGTGCCACTCCTTACAACATTCAACACACCCACAGACCGATACACATTAACAAATACAAAAAACATACACACTGACACACTCACTCACCCACCGCAGACACACACACATGCACATACACATACACCAACATGTGCACACATACACACACACACATACACACACACACACACACACCTTCAGCCACCAGATTGTCACATTCAGATGTTTGTATTCTGCCTCCATCCCATCCGTCATATCCCCCTCCTACACACACACACACACACACTTACACCAACACACCCACACACACTCGTCACATCCCATCTGCACCTTTTCCAGCCCCCCACACCCTCCTGTGCTCACACACACACACACACAAACACACACAGACACACACACACACACACACACACACACACACACACACACACCACACATGCACACACACACGCACACACACGCACACATACGCACACACACGCACACACACACACACACAAATGTGTGCTGCTATCTCCACGGTCCCTTCCAAGGCGCTGTCACTCCAGCATGGCAGACAGTGATAGCCTACTGCCTGGTGAAGGAGGCGCTCGTCGTGCATTATTTTTGGAGTGCCAAGTGCCTGACAGGACCTGATTATGACCCGACACCCACCACCCCCTGCAGCCAGAGCCCCCATAACACACACCTCTGGACTGGGCAGGCTGGAGCAACAGCAGTTGGTTCTACCTCTTACTTCACTAAACAGATACACACACACACACACACACACACACACACACACACACAGATACACACACACACACACACACACACACACACAGATACACACACACACACACACATGCACTCACACAGCGACACGGCCACTGTGCGCAAGTGTAGCAACTGGGACAATAACAGCAGGGCTGCATGGGCTTAAAATCCAGGCTGTTTACCAGTATGAGCCTGGTGTGCGTTTGTGTGTGTGTGTGTGTGTGTGTGTGTGAGAGAGAGAGAGAGAGAGAGAAAGAGAGAGAGAGAGAGAAAAGAGAAGAGAGATAGAGTGTGTGTGTGTGGGGTGGGGGGTGTACAAGTACGTGTAACAGAGTGTGTGTGTGTGTTTGTATGTGTGTGTGCGTGCATGTGTGTGTGCAGTGTGAGTGAATGTGTGTGAGAGAGAGACACGGAGAGGAAAAAAAGGTATGTTTGTGTGTGTGTGTGTGGGTGGGTGTGTGTGCAGTGCGAGTGAATGTATGAGAGAGAGAGAGAGATGGAGAGGAAAAGAAGGTGTGTGTGTGTGTGTGTGTCAGAGAGAAAGCAGGTGAGTTAAGCAAAGAGATGCACATTCAACAGCAAGGGCCTTTTTAAAGTTGCTGACTGGTGTGTTTATGAATGACCCGTGTACCCTTCGCCTCAGCTCCGGGAGGCGCCCAGCTCTCAGAGCAATTATGACTAAGAATGAACAGGGACCAGAGACAGGTGCGTGTGTGTGTGTGTGTGCACGTGTGTGTGCGTGTGTGTGTGTGTGTGTCTGTGTGTGTAGGTTTGCCCCTTCTGGGCTGGGGTGGAGAGCTCAGTTGGATCAAAACACAAACTGTCAGACAGCAGTGCACTGGTAACCACACACACACACACACACACACACACACACACACACACACACACACACACACAGATAAAAAACACCCCCACACACATTAGTCATTCATCACACTCCCGGCAATATCTGCATAAACAGATAGCTTTAGCGGCAGGTAGAGTCAGTTCTCCTAGCCTCCCTAAGGGTGCTTTGTCAGCAGGTCTATGCTCACAGAGTTCTGCAAGTCTTTGTGTGACAACAGAGCAAAAATGACCAACATTTTTTTTTTCTGAAATCCCATTTAAACATGCAAAATTGCATTTTTTTTAACTTTGTAGCTTGCTCAGCTTCCTCCCGTCTTACACAAACAGAAGGGGGTTCAAAGGTACTTGCATACAGTCGCAGAACTCTTCAAACAGCTGCCAGAGACTGCAGTTGTGTGATGCTGCCTTGAGTTTAATTTCTCAGCATCTAGACCAAAGATTATTTGCACTAGTCAAAGTCATTAAAGGCTAAGCACTCCGCAGCAAAGGTGATACCTGCACATCAACTAGGGACTTCCTCCAATGAAGTGCCTAAGCTGTGCTGAGCTTGATGCTAAACCAGATTCCTTAAAAGGATTGTGATTGTGCTGCTATAACCAAGAGCTTCTATTGTTTGCAGGCTCTCTTCCCATTACCTAGAGATGGGAAATTATGACCGCAAATAAAACTCATCATTATTTGAATGTTTTACTTCGATGTCGGTTATTTAATGGTAATTTAAATTTTGCTTGTTTTGTGTTTGTATATTTAGAATCTACATATGCATCATGCTCGTAGTTCACTGACAAGGCTTGTACTGTGACTACTCTGAACTACTGAAGCCATGGGATCTTTGTCTAATTCAAGGAGATGTATAGGAGCATACATGGTGGAATGTTCAGAAGCTAAAGAAATGGTTAACCAAATTTTAAAAGAACTGCAACAATAAATTGACATGAGCAAATTTAGGACAATTAATTGTTGACAATGTCAGTTTTGATTATTTTTTGATTAATTGCCCAGCCGTACCGTCAATTCTAATGGATAGGATATAGGCTCACCTCAACCCTGACAAGTCACACATGATTGGAGTTAACACCTGGATGGACAAACAGTGTGTGTGTGTGTGTGTGTGTGTGTGTGTGTGTGTGTGTGTGTGTGTGTGTATCTGTGTGTGTGTGTCAGAGAGGGAGAGAGGGGGGAGAAAGAAAGAAAGAGTGAAAGCAAGAGAATAAATGAGAGAAAGAATGCAGAGAAGAAGAGTAAGAGGCTGGATCAGACAGACGGACAGGAGGAGCGGGTGAGACACAGGGAAATGTTTTTGACAGCAGGGAGGCGGTAGGAGGGCTGGAGAGCGTGTTTTTCGAGCCCCCTTGTCTCCCTCTCTGATAGACAGCACTTAAAGTGCCTCCGCAGAGTCCGCTGACAGTACCTGTCATAGAAGTCCTCCTGGTAGCACTCATAGTCCAGGTCGTACTCTGATCTGCAAGGAGAGAGAATAAGGGGGAGGGAGGAAGAGAAAGAGAACGAGTGAGTGAGTGGGTGAAGAAGAGGAATAAAGACAAGGACACGGGAGCTGCCAGATAAGCTGACAGGCATGACATGTTGGCTGCGTCTATTCACACCTGGCTGAATGACACATCTGGTTTCAAGGGGATGACAACGCACCAATGCCACCATCACACAAACAAAGACAACATCATACTTGGGATAAATGACTTTATATATTAGTTTTAGGGAGCCATTTTAACTGTATCTGCCAAAGAGAGGCAATGCCTTGTCGTAGGTTTGCAAGTTTTGGATTTAGCTGTAAAGTGTCTCTATATCTCTGAAAGCCAAGCCACCTTTCTTTCATTCCAGCCAAATTGAAAATAGTCAGCACAATTCAAAAATCATTCCATGGGGATATCAAAGTTGCAGCACCTCAGAAAAATAAACAGCCACGAGACTGAGAGAGGCACACAGAAAATTATTCTAGCACACAGTCGGCACAGTGGCGAGATGAGAGGGAATCGATTTGTCAGGTCTGGATTTTCACTGGCAGTTTGGGCTAATGGCGTCTTCTCTCCCTAGTGAGTTCATCCTGGAAAGCTAACAAGCCAAACAAAATAGGGCAATCCCAAGGAGAGGAATTGTAGTGGTGCCCACAGGGCAAAAAAATGCAGATCTTTCATTTTAACAATACTGGGGACACACATAAACACACATAAACACACACAAACACACACACAAATATAGTGTGAATCAGCAGGGCATGTCCCCTAATGCTCCCAATGTTGCATTCTGTTACTGCTCTCTAATGGCTATACCTCTGCAAAACCTGCATGGCTTGACAGAATTACGATTGCATAAATTTATGAGATTTAGAAATATTGCGTACAATTAAATATTGCTTTTCAGTCGCCCCTACAAAAATTGCACTGAATAAAAGGGTATAAAATATCAGATGGGTAAAATCAATTGCATGTACATAAATTGCAGTGAATGAATAGGTATAAAATATCAAATGAGTATAATCAAAGAATGTAAAATCCTAATAAAAAAGAAGAACTAAGAAAATAAGCTCTCCAAATCCTCGGCTCAGACAAATGTGTTTGCTGTTTTTTTTTTTTTTTATTGTGTTGAGAGTTTAGCCTACACAATAATTGTCCCGAGCTATGCATCAATAAACATGAGCGCAGCACTGGCTCTTACATATTCCATCTCATTTACTGTGTGTGTGTGTGTGTGTGTAGTGTAGGTATATGCCAGTCCAAAGAGATTACACTCACCTAAACCTGTCATTTGGCCCACTAAGCCACGACTGAACACAACAACCAGTTTTGTGGAGACACACACGCACATACACACACGCACACACATGCACGCGCACACATGCACATGCACACACACACAAAGACACACACACACACACACACACACACACAGAGGACTGGGATAACAAACGTGCAGTTGGAATGAAACTTCCATATCTGCACTATTAACCAAGGTTGCAGGATGGTTTACCATGAAGCCAAGCATGTGTGTGTGTGTGTATGAGTGTGTGTGTGTGCGCGCGCATGTGTGTGTGTGCATGTGTGTATGCGCGTGTATGCGCGTGTGCCTCATCTTAAGCAGGATGAGTAAAAGCTCGAGAACAGGTCAAAGTGACATTAAGCCCAACCCTTTCTCTCTGGTCCCTCCTAAACCACCCTGCGTAACATAAAAAACTCCATTCCGTGGCCACACGCTTCGCTCAGCACCCTCTCAGCACATCAGCAGCTCTGCGTGAAAATGTGGTCACTGACACTTCGCATCAAGGTCAGCCCTACCAGCTGATGTGAATCCGGTGTGCTTCCTCACATTTACACACTAGCTTACACTGTGGCAGAGTGCTGGCATATGTTTGATGTTACACTAGTGTATGGACAAATAAATGTTGAAAGGAGTTAAATTTGCATGTGTTCTTTTCTAGTGAGCTGAATACTGTGTGTAGTACTACAGTTTGTAGTTCATGTGGTCATGGTAAACTCTAAATGTAAAGTTACTTACGTTTTCTAAAAAAACGTTAATCACAAAAAATACATTTTATTGATATTTTATTAATATATTAATGTTATATTATTAAATATTGTTCTGTGCTTTGAGTCACCTTCTGGGATATTATGTTTGTGCCTATGGTTTTAAGGTTAAAACTAGGAGGGATGTGCACTGCTAATGAAGCTGGTGAGCATTTTAAACATTTCTAAATCAGCACAATGCAGTGGTGTAAATATACAGTATATAAATACCAGCAGAATCAAGAGAGCACATAATGGTAAACATCCTAAAAGCAAAGGGAGCTAATGAGAGATTATCTGTTTATCTCTGTACTAACCTTAATGAACAACACAAACAAAACCATGCATATTCTGTCTCTCTTTGCGCCCAGTACAACACAACACACACACACACACGCACGCACGCACGCACGCACGCACGCACGCACGCACGCACGCACGCACGCACGCACGCACGCACGCACGCACGCACGCACGCACGCACGCACGCACGCACGCACGCACGCACACACACACACACCATCACCCTCCATATGGACAGACCTGCTCGTTGTCTTACTGCAGGCTGTATAAACTCCAAGCACTGATCTGTCTCCCTGACATAGGGTGATGTGGTATACTAGTAAACACAAGAATGGAGGTAGGAAAAGGCCCAGGCTGAATGCAGTGCTGAGTGCAGTGTTGAGTGCAGTGTTGAGTGCAGTGTTGAATGCAGTGTTGAATGCAGAGTTGAGTTCGGTGTTAAGTGCAGTGTTGAGTGCAGTGTTGAGTGCAGTGTTGAGTGCAGTGTTGAATGTGGTGTTGAGTGCAGTGTTGAGTGCAGTGTTGAATGTGGTGTTGAGTGCATTGCTGAGTGCTGTGTTGAGTGCAATGCTGAGTGCAGTGGCAGTTTGACTACAGCACTGGAGCTGGACTGCTCAAGCTGATGCAAGGGACTGCATTCCAGTGTTTTTTAAACATATACCTTTTCATTATCTAACTGGTCTGCATCACATAGAAAACATACAAACCATTACATAAACAAGGTATACAAAAACTCCACTTCTCCTCGACCTTGTTATGGCAACAACACACAAGCCCATATTCTCAGATGCAAAGAGGGTAAGGAAGGAGGGCGGACAAACACTATCCATCTGCAGCGGCTTCGCTCCCCCTGACAGCTATGTGGTGTGAGGAGAATAAAACCCAGCGCACACATTCATTTAGCTACCTGCAGGCACTCTCTCTCTCTTCTCCACTATCCTCTGTGTGTGTGTGTGTGTATGTGTGTGTGTGTGTGTGTGTGTGTGTGTGTGTGTGTGTGTGTGTGTGTGTGTGTGTGTGTGTGTGTGTGTGTGTGTGCATTTGTGTGTGTGTGTGTGTGTATGCATGTATTTGTGAGTGTGTGAGTGTCTATCTGTATTTGTGTGTGTGCGTGCATGCATGTGTGTGTGTGTGTGTGTGTGGGTGTGTGTATGTATTTGCGTGTGTGTGAGAGTGTCTATTTGTGTTTGTGTGCATGTGCGTGTGTGCGTGCATGCGTGTGTGCGTGCGTGTGTGTGTGTGTGTGGACAGGGAGAAAGGGTGAGTTCGTTTTTGGCAGTGCGCCGCAAAGCAGCCTGCAACAAAATAATCTGTGATAACTGTCATTGTTTATGTCTGTTATGTGCTTGCCAACAGGATTTTATGATCTTCATGATTTGTCTGTACCCTCTGTTCCTTCCTCCATAGGCTTAATCTTGCCCTCACCGTTTGGATGGCTGGAGAGTGTGTTGATGTCTTTTTTTTGTTTGTTTTACAGGGACACTCTGCTTGGCTCAATATATTCCAGAACAAAAACTGTCTTCCAGTGAGAGAGGGTTAGAGAGAGGGTTAGAGAGAGGGTTAGAGAGAGAGGGTTAGAGAGAGGGAGAGAGAGAGGGTTAGAGAGAGAGAGAGAGAGAGAGAGAGAGAGAGAGAGAGAGAGTTAGAGAGAGAGGGTTAGAGAGAGAGGGTTAGAGAGAGAGGGTTAGAGAGAGAGAGAGAGAGAGAGAGATGAGTTTGTATTAGCATGCTAAAAGCACCACAACATAACACAGCGATGCCTGTCAGCAGTCACGGATATTATGATGCATGAGGTGACAGAAGAGTCAGGATACGATGTAAATAATATTTGTCAGGGCCCTTGTTAACAGAGCCTGTCTATGACATTGTACACACTATTAGTCAGCTGCACTGAATACTACAAATTCACACACTAAAGGAGAAAGGGAGAGAGATTTACAAAAGAAAAATGAAAGGCCTCTAATCTTGGGCAAAGACCAGATAAAGAACAGGCTCATGGTCTACTGGCTCCACCTGTAGAGACAGAACACATCTCCTTTCAAAGTGACAAAAACCTATCTATCTCTATTTCTCTCTTTCTGTTGTGTAATCTGGGGCTCTTAGTCAGGCAAAAAGCCGAGGACAGTTGTCAAAGGCAACAATTTTGACACAGGCATATACACCAGCCAGCCATTATTTCCAGCTATTATCTGTGTGAATTGCAAGGATGTCTCACTTTCCACACAAGGCTGATATTTATGGATGTGAAACTCAAACCCAGAGCTCCATAAACACCAAACTTCCTACAGTTGGATGTCCTGTTTTTTTTTCATTCTTCTACTTTTCACTTTCTTATTTTTTTCAATTGAGGTGGCCTGAAAAGGGTTTTTTTTTCCAGTATGAAGGGATGTGACCAGACTAGAGATCACTGCACTCCAGAGTGAAACCACAGACTCAGACTGAGGAGTTGAAAATAGACTGCAGTGTCCTTTGCATTTTCTATTTAGCGGATGCTGCAAGTGAAACCTCTGTACTCCTGTATCATTTTAAACTAAAGCTACCTGAAATGTGGCTTGCCTTTTAAGCAACAAACTAATGAACAAAAAAGTAATAATTTTGCAATGAACAAAACAAACAACTGAACAAACTAATACATGAATGTACTTTAATTCCAACTTTTATTTATTTTAAGCTACCTTTGTTTGCCAGCTTTTTAAACTTTCACATTTCATACTAAAATTAATAGGGTGAGGCAATATCACACATTCCACATTGACACATTCTCTTTTTTTAAAGCTGTTGGGATTTAGATACAGGAAGACAACATCAACTGATGTGTTATACTCTCAGCTTATATATGACAAAGTATTTCTTAATTCCTTTGGGGAAAATGTTTTTACAAATGTATTTTGTCATGTTTTGAAACTAAATTTAAATGAGATCCAGCAGTTTGCCAAGTCTTTTCAAAAGGCTCATTAGGATTTTTATCTCAGCAATGTTATCGTTCATACAATCGTGCGAAGAGACAGAAACAAATACTGATTGTTCATCCTTTGATTAATCTTTTCACAGAAAGAGAATGATCCAACACTACAAAAAGCCTGATAACTCGTTTTTTTTTTTTTTTTAAATGGGCACAGCAAGATGTGTCATGCTGTTACTCAATCATTTAAGCTGTTAGATAGCAAAATGGCCAATTTATTGCTAAGAATGAACATAATGAATAACACATGTCTGCATAACTCTCCTAAAGTTATCTTCTAACACCAGCTTTTAAATCATAATCATATATATGATGTACAATATTTATGCAGTGTAATTCATGTATTATACATAGTCAAGGATGCAACATCTGGAAGCTATAAGCTATTATGCTATTTATAGTGTATATTAGTGTGCTTTCACGATCATCAACGGAAATGCTCTTCTCTCTGGTTTTAGACAGCAAATTATTTCCTTATTTATTTGGGAAAATATATTTACAAATGTGTGTTCTCATGTCATAAACCTCATCTAAATTATACACAGTCCGGAATTTGTTGTTTCTTGCTTTCTTGTCATCATAACAATGGCAGTGACACATGGTGGCTCAATTGTAAATTGCTGTGAAATTGCCTGATAATTTGCTCCAATGTCTCTGTTTGTCATGGTGCCCTTATCATCAGTGAAACGCTGGTTTACATACATGCCATCATTCCATATTTACTGAAATTTCCTGCAACAATGTGAGCCAGAAACAGAGTGGCGGATTTAAAGGGTATCACAAATGTACACGAGGATTTAGCTGTCATATTTGTAATGCGTAACTATACTTGCATTGTCTTCTTATCAATAAAAAAGTGTTAAAGGTATAAATGTATGTGAGGATTAAAACTGTTTGTGTCTATGAGGAAATCACATATTTGTAATGCGTAACTATACTTGCATTGTCTTCTTATCAATAAAAAAGTGTTAAAGGTATAAATGTATGTGAGGATTAAAATTGTTTGTGTCTATGAGGAAATCACTGTTTGTAAAGTCTAATTTATGTCTTGCATATGTTTCTGCATGGAACCCGTAGCTATTGTCAAACAAAAAATCCCAAAAGTCAAGCTCTTTCTTTCTTTCACTCCCTCGCCCTCTCTTCCTCATCTTTTCTCCCCTTCTTTCTTTCTCTCATTCTATCCTCCTCCTCCTCTCTCTCTCTCTCTCTCTCTCTCTCTGTCTGTCACTCTCTATTTTGTTCTTTCTTTCTTTCTCTCTCTTTTTCTGGGTTCTGTGTAATGGGGTGGTCAGGGCTCTGTCATGACAGAGGCAGTCCCATTTAAATTCTAATTACCTCCACTGCAGGCGGGCTGGTGTCAGGGGCTGGAGGGGGTCGCTCCCATCCACTCTCTGAACCCCTCCACCCCATCCCCCATCCCCCTCGGTTGGTGTGGCCTCGCCAGCGAGGAAGAGATGGACAGGGGTTGCCAGAGGCTAATTAATTTCTTTTCATAATTTCTGGAGCGCTGGGGCAATCCATTAGATATGGCTTGTTATAAATCATCCCAGCCCTGCTTCTCGTGCAGAAAAGGGGGTATTGCGTGTGTCCATTATATCCGGGTGACCAGCCATTTGCAGGATAAGTGAATGTGTGTGTGTGGTTTAGAATGTGTATGTGCATGCATGTGTATAAGTGTGAGTTTGTGTGTGTGTGTGTGTGTGTGTGTGTCCAAATGTGTATGTGCATGCATGTGTGTGTGTGTGTGTGTGTGTGTGTGTGTGTGTGTGTGTGTGTGTGTGTGTGTGTGCGTGTGTGAGAGAGAGAGTGAGAAAGAATGTGTGTATTTGAGTGTGCAGCCAGTTATCTCTGATGGAGAGGCCTAGTTCTCTGCATGAATGCAGTTCTATGCTGCTGACTAAACAGCAGGCCCAGTGGAGTAAGCAGCTCCAGGATCTGTCGCACAGCCATTCCGAGCCCCTTTGCCTCCATCTGTATCTACCAGCAGTCACAGTATGGCTGCCAAAGCAGAAAGCCCAGGGAAGAGAGCACCTTTGGCCTGGCAGATTAACAGCCTCTTTTGCCCGGAGCATGAGTGGGGAGGATCGCGATGGAGAGCACACCGCTTGCAGGGCTTGGGTTAGGGATGCCAGAGTAAGTCTGCCCAGCAGATGACATGCTGTATTAATTCACTGCAGCAATTACGGTCCAGTTCAAGTTCATGTCAGTGATAAATACAGGTTGTATATATACAAAAATCCTCTCTAAATGTGCCAATGATGATTTTAGTTTAACTGTTATCATAGTTTAACTATAGCAACACACACACAAGTAAACAGCATAAAGTAAACAGCAAGTCTTAGACCTAAAAACAACAAACCAGGGCACCAGGATCGATCTGAGGCGAGGTGCAGAGTAAACAGTGCCTTTAGAAAAGGCTGCCAGTCTTGGCAGAGAGCAGAGGAAAGCAGGGGTGGGGGATTACAGACAGCACAGGGCAGCCAGCAGGCTTACACACACACACACACACACACACACACACACACACACACACACACACACACACACACATGCTGGCCTAGCCGCCTCCCAGGGTCACTTTGGGGGCCCTGCTGCCTCCTCAAAAACACAACCCCACCCACGCCCCACCCACGCCAAAAGGGACCCTACGGCAGCTGCCATGAAGCTGCAGCACAGGTCAGAGAAACTCTGAAGCTCTCCGCAACATTCTGGCAGATCATCCAACGCATCAGACTGACAAACAGAACAGGAGTGGGTTGAATATTATAAAACAACACCTCCATAAGTCAATAGGATTTGTCAGCTAAGGAGCTCCTTTGCATCCCTGTTTATGATTGCGGTCACGGCATTCTGAATGGCTTCATCATGGCCATGCTTTACTGGCTATGAGAACTTTATAGATTGCTGTCTCGCTGCCTTGTAAACTGAGTCCTCCAGGGATGGGGGCTGTGGCAGCTACCACAGCATGGCAGTCAGGCGGGCAGCAAAAGGCACCCACTGGATCCTGTCCGCTCTGTCTCTCTTTTTCTGCTCTTCTTCCTCTCTCTCTCTCTTTCCTCTTTCTCTGTCCCTCATTCTCTCTCTCTCTTTCTCTCTCTCTCTCTCTGTCTCTGCCTCTCTCTCTCACCCTCCCCCGCGCTCTCTCTCTCATTCCAAGAGAGGAGCAGAAGTGTCTCAGGGGTGCTAAGACATCTCCTCCAGAAATAAAAATGACCTCCTGGCTTTCCCTTAAATGTCAGACTCACACACACTCTCTAATGCACTCATGGTCACACACACACACACACACACACACACACACACACACACACACACACACACACACACACACACACACACACACACACTCACAGTCACACACAGTGACACACACACACACACACACACACACACACACACACACACACTTCTCTTTCCTTGCCTTGCACCATGTCCTCATCAGACTAATGGTGCATGTGAAGTGTGCCTATTGATCAGTGTTTAAAGAAGGCTGGAGTTTTAAAGGTTGGGTGAACATATGAACACAGTCCAATCTACACACTTCATTTCAGTCTGTAAACCTCGGAATGTTCTGGAACATGTGCCACAAGAGCAACAGCAAGCAAGAGTGTGCTCTGCTTGTGCTTTTTTGTCAAGGCAAGGGGGGGGGGGTGGAGAAAGAAGCCGAGAGTCAGCAGAGCACTTTGCCTCTCGGCATTAATTTTACTTCCTCAACACAACTGTCAACATAACTGCACTGTATATTGTGATATCATTAGAACAGTGGTATTTATTTTACTTCTATCTGCACCTGGACATGGACACCACAGCCTCACCAGAACAGCCTATTACATATCGACTGACACAGAACTGGAGATCACTGGCAGCACATTCACTGACAAGTGCTATTCATTACTGCTACTGTTCAAGTGCATTACCAATAGTGAAGAGGCTTGTTTTGTTTCCCATTTTCTCTCTGATTTTCTTATACAGACACACATGCTCACACACACACACACACACACACACACACACACACACACACACTTCTGCCATGTAGCTTGTTCTCACTCTTTCTCTCACTTTCAATTCTGCGTTGTCTCCCTCCCTCCCTCCACCCCAACCCCAACACCAACACCACCCCTTCCCCTTCACTTTCTTTCTGCTGTTATTGGCCATTTTTCATTTGGCTGAGCAGGGAGCATAAGGGCGTGCGGTGCAGTTGTTTCTGAAAGCATTACAGTGCCCCGCAACCAAAGAGCCGGCCAGCCGCACAGAGGTGAAAGGTCCCCTAGTACTGATTTTCTGCAAAAAGCTGCTGGGTGATCACACTGAGTTACACCTTTAACCCTTCCTCCCTCTCTCTCTCTCTCTCTCTCTCCCCCGCTCTGTTTCCATCTGTCCCTCTTTCTCTCTGTTTCCAGCTCTTTGCCTCTCTCTCTTTCAACATCTTCCCCTCTCTCATTTAACCTTTTTCCATTTCTCCCCCTCTGTCTCTCTGTTCCTCTCTTTCACTCTCAACCTCCATTCCTCCTATTCCTCACTCTCCCTCTCCCATATGCCCCTTCTGCCCCCTCGCTTTTCCATCCCCCTGTGCACTCACCGACCGACGCCGAGGTCTCTGCCACCCTGACCACCCACGCCCACCTACGACTTGTACTGTAACACCCACCTCCACCCTCCAGGAGTGTTTCCAGGAGCAGATTGATTTATCCTCAGATAATGTTCACACTCAGAAATGCCCCCGCACAGTAATAAATCAGGGGGCCCAGCGGTGTGGTTAATGGGCTGGAAATTTGATTTCCTGCCACTTCAGCTGTTCGCAAATCGAAGGGCGTAAGATTAGGGCTGAATTACGAGAGTCCAATCGGACGGAGGAAAGGAGGGAATGAGAGAGAGAGAGAGAGAGAGAGAGAGAGAGAGAGAAAGCGAGAGAGGGAGAGAGAGAGAAAGAGAGAGAGAGAAAGAGAGAAAGGGAGAGAGAGAGGGGGAGAGGGAGAAAGAAAGAGAGAGCGCGAGAGAGAGAGAGAGAGAGAGAGAGAGAGAGGAAGAGAGAGAGAGACAGAGAGAGCACAATGACCCTAGTTTAACAGCTACCTCCCACTCTCTGCGTCTTCATCATATGCGGAGGACAGAGCATGCTCATCATTCACTCAGACACACGCACAGGCAGGGCTGTTTATATGCGTCTGACTAGGAGACGGGAGCACCTGGATGGTAATCAAAGCCGCACACCCCTATCCCCCCAACGGGAAGGCAGGAGAACGGCGTGCCCCTGCACCTCTGAAATTTTAATGGCAGTATGAGCAAACATTTGGGACTGAGTGGCAAAGACATCAAAGTCAAAGAAAAGTTAAGGCCTATCTGTCTCTTGTTTAATATCCATCTATAATTTATACATATAAAGCTCACATTTGTAGCTACACACATACCTCTATATATCATTAAAATAGAGTGAAAGGTTAAGTGTTTGTGTGTTGCATGTGCGTGGATATGTGTATGTGTTTGTGCCAAAAGGCCATAGAAAGCGTTGTACAAAAGTCTTGAGACAACCAAGTGGCATCCACAAGCCAAAGTCAGTATTTAGTGTGACCTCCCTTAGCACAGATGTGTTTTCAAATGTGCTTAGGGCTACTGTCACCCTGGAAAATAAAACTCATCCCAACCTGGCACTTGCATCATGTTAAAAAACACATGAGGAGTTCAAACCCATCTGTGCTTTCCTGCAATTATAATCACATCATCATTTACAGTGTCCTGAACACCACCAGTCAACACCATTGGCAGAAATCTTATTTTAAGATTACCTCCCCTTTACTAAGTAAATCTGCTTGAAGAAGCAATTTTATGGTGATTTTTTTTAATACAGTGTCCTTTAAATGTTTTTTTTTCTGGCTGTAAAGAAATGACCTATATTAAAATATACATTGAAAAATGCATACATATAATTGCAAAACAAACAAACAACTCTAAGTAGGCTACTTTTAAAAGTTTTGCAATAAATACGTGTAAGACAAAGGAGAGAGAAAGACAGTGAGAGGGAAAAATGCGATGAAGACAATCTCTTGGGTGTATCTAAGGTGGAACCTGTGAAACTGCCATCGCTCTCGCCTGCCATCGCCTCCTCTGTGCTCTTTCCTCCCGCTTCCCCCAGATTTAAGTGAACATTTCCTGCTAGGCGTGCAAGAAATTTTTCGCTTATTGCTTCCTTAACGCGGCCATGGGTACCCTGCATCAATCTCCCTGTCCTGTGAACTGGGCTCAGAAGTGGAGGGGGTGGGGTGCTTGTGGCGGAGGGGGAGGGGGGGGGAGCTGGCGGTGCTGCCTGCCTCAGCTCAATGCAGGTTAAACGCTGTCACATACACCTTTCCACGTAAAGAGGTGTTTTTTTTCTAAGAAAAGTGCTGACCTCCTGTGGTACACACACAAACACACAACAAACACACACACACACACACATTCGCTCGTGCACAAACGTATAAATGGCAGCCTTAGCAGGGCTTGGGTCTCCAGCTCTATTAGTGGGGCTAATTTGCAGTATCTCTAGGGCTGTACATACCAGGCTCCAGCTTTACACAGCAGGGGGCACAGTCTGCTCACTCAGCACACTACCTTTGCAGAATACTTAAGTGATTGTAACATGGCATCCATTTCTCAACCGCCCTGTTATTCCTGGTCAAACATGGTTGGCAGAGTGGCTAATACAGCCAACTCTAAAAATAGGCTATTATGTAAATGCAAATAAGCTCTAATCATGCATCAGCAAACCCTGGGGGTGTTTTATTTAAAACTGAAAAATCTGCTATAGCTAGGCGTACTCATCTTCATACCAGAAGGTGGCCATAGGTGTTTTTCAGTGGACTATCTGCAGCACAGAGTACAAATATTTTTTATGTGTCAATTTTTTGTGTGCGTTTGACACACTTCAGCATTCTTTTTTAGCTAAACTAATGACTAGCTTATTTAAAACGAATTGCTGATATGCATAGTTATGGTTATGTGTTTAGCAGACGCAGAGTATAACAAATACTTACAATATAAATGCTAGGGGAAAACAAAAAAAGAATTGGCAACAGTTGATAGTTCAAAGGGAATTTAATTTTACCACGGACTCTGTGTCGATTGGTCCGGAGAAAGACTGACGCTGTCTGGCAGGAGTGCAGATGTTTGTCAGCTGGGAAGAGCGACGGGTGTAGGTGGGGACACTGCGCCGTTGACCCCCGCCTCCTCCCTCAGATGAGGGGATACCGTGGTTGTTCGCAATAATATTCTCAACTGCGCTGATCACCTTCTTCGTCGCGTCTATTTCGTTTGTGCTCCTCTCTCCTGAAAAGCTGGCAATGGTAAATACTGGTCTCCTTTCACCGTAGCGGCACACTACTTCTCCTGGGTCCACCCATAAGGTGAGTTCGCGGGGCAGTCCTAGGTCAGCGTACTGAACACCACTCTCCTGGCATGCCCTCATCAGCTCCGGGTCCACCCTCTGTGAGCTGTTTATCCGGATACACCTGAACGCTTGGCCTTTGCTGGGGCTGTCGGCGTACCAGTGGCCTCTGTACTTGTCTTGCAATGCTATCATGAGGCGCTCCACAAAAGCCTCAACTTTCTCTGGCTCCACTTTCCCCGCTATCCTTATTAGTCTCTTAAGGAAAAATACAACGGCCGCAATTTCTCTCTTCATGTCTTTCCACGGGTTGGCAGGTGGAAATTTCTTTTCAAATGCAGCGTGGTAATACACCGCGATGTGCAGCGTGGTAGATTAGAATTGTTTGTTCTTGAGTGGAACGCCAAAACTGAAACCATGGTAGCCTTTATTTCACAAATCCAACCTTTCTTAAAGACTTCTACTAGACATCCCCTGAGATAGTAAACAAGCAAGGACAAATAAAAAGATTGTATGCATAAAATATTTCCTGGAGTGGGACCTTAATTTTACGCTTGTCTTGGCTGTGGCAAGTCTAGTGAAACTTCACAAATATTTAAGCCGCTGTAGATTTGAATTTGACCATGAATTGGGCTGGCCTACTTTTAAGCCTTTTTGGGTTCACAGAAATGGCCCGTGTTAAAACATTTTCTTTTTGTTGTGAACTACACATTTTAAAACTTTATTTAGTCAGCCTTAACTCTCAAAACTACTTTTGGAAATGCATTTCTTTTTTATTATTATCTAACAAGACTTTAAATCTCCTGGTAGTTGTGAATGTCAGATTTGTTGGTTATAGGCAAGAAAGAAATAATAAAAATCATTTAAATGCCAGTAGTAATTCTTGCTAAAAAAACTTTTGCAGCTCTATAGAAACTCTACTAAAGGTAAGTCATTCAATATGCCTAATTGGCAGTCAGTGAAATTACTCAGTGCATTTACTCTGTAAAGGCCTAATATCAACTGACAGTGCAGGTTCAGTTGAATCTGAGTTTTCAAAGACTATTCCAAGAAGTGGGCCTCCTTCCACTTTTCTCCATTAGTACAGGAACTTGTCCACAATGGAGGCTGCTGGAGGCTTGGCTGCATCCTTTTCTGATGTCAAAGCAATTGCGGACGAGAAGAAGAATGGAGACGGCACCTGCCCCTGACTCCTGTGATAACACAAAAAGGGACCCCTTTCGCACTCTCTCCTTCTCCTCTCTCCCTCCCTCACTCCAGCTTAACTATAAGAGTCGACGGAGTCATCCATCACTGCCTCTATTCACTGCTACACAAGCCACTTTCAAAGCGGTTACACCCCCCGTCCCCAAACACATACACACACACACACATACACACACACACAGACACACACACACACACACACACACACAAAACTCACTTACCGGTACCTCCACTTCAGTCCTTGGTTTTCTTTGGTTTCCACTCTAAGTGTGGCCACCCACCCATGTTGCTCTCTGACAACCAGCAGACTCCCTTTACCTTGTGAAACCAGGTGACCTACAGTGCAGTGCAGACTCTATAAGCTCTGTAGGTACATAACAAGACCCTCACCCCCCACCCCCGCCAAAAAAAAAAATCCTTCATATATTATACGAGACATATACATATTGAGATGTCCATTGTATATAGAATATATGAAAATAAGTCCCTAAGTCGATTGACGAATACTAACCAATGGGCAGAATAGGAGGAGAGATAGTACAAATTAATTTTGTGCAAATGCATGGATTACATCTGTTGGTGACAACATCTGGTTATTGCCTACAAAGGAATGAAGAGCACCATACAACAAATTGTCTAACTACACACTTAACAAAAGTAATTTCTCTCAGAAAAGTAAGGAGTCTAATGTTGTTGTTGTAATGTTGTTGATGATCCAATGTCAATATCAGTATCAGTACAATGATTCTTACAATCCCTGCAGATTATTTTTTTTACATGAAATCTTTTTTTTTTTTTTTTTACAGATAGTTTGTATGGAAACATTCACTAAGGCCCCCCAAATCTCTGAATTCCCCAGACAGTGAAAGAGTACAAGGCAAAAGAAGGTTCAGTAAAGGTTAGGCCATCAGGAATGGGCTGTTAAGGAAGGCTGGTTTAACGGGGTAGGGGGCTGTCTGCTGTCTTGACTTGACACAGCACCTTGGACAGCAGTTAGACGTGTTGCCCTAATAAGCTTTGGGTCCATGTATTTCTTTTACATATGGGATATAACAAACATTATACAATTTTCACAATTTCATTACAACATATAAATTGTGTTTTTACAGTTCATGGTGATATCACAGCACAGTGTTTATGCCTTACGTAAGTTCACAGCCAGAGGTTTGATGTGTTATCCTTCAACATACAGAGAAGACATTAGGTGGCTAGTTATACAAATGTCCAACCCTCCCCACCCCTTTTAATGAATAATGTACAGTCCTGGTCAGTCCCTCTCACATACATTGTGCTGCACTGAGTAAGACGCAGGTCATGCACACAGAGAATGACTAACAAGGTGAGTATCCTTTTCAGTGGTCCTGGGGTTCTATAGTGAGAAAACACAACCCACTGAACCGATCAATGTAATACCCACTGACTGCTGTCTGTCTGCTATTCCCAAAGGCATGAGTTGGACTGTCTGCTTTAGACTCACAATGTAATACATAATTTGAGCTTTTGCCCCTTTCACCATTTTACAAGTCATGATCACTCATTGTTCAAATCATCTCACATCACAGAAGAGCAGTTTATAGGCAAATGTTAGTGTGATCCCTGTGAAATGTTGGATTTAAAAGGTAGCCGGGAGCTCAGCTGTTAGTGTTGGCAGATTGATGGAAATTGAGGCATTCTGTGTGAGTCAGAGGCAAAGAATTTAAAGCAGCTCACCCCCCCACCTCTCCACCCACCACCCTGAAATGGCTGCCGTCGTTCAGTCTGTGATGCTGAGTTTCCAGCTGTCCGCCCTTGGAGCTGGGAGGCGTGAGTGCCTGACCTGGGCATTGTCTGCGCTGAGCCGATAAGCCCCATTATGGACCCCGGGGCGACCCGGCTTACAGTTACCCTTAGGCACTGGATCAGCCACCAAAGCTCGCCCTGCAGATCAACCATCGGCACCATTACCGTCCACCCACACAAGGATACAGCAGTAGACACTACATAAACAATGATGATGCTGCTCACTGCTTGAGCCTAGTCTCTAGCTATTACATTTTGCCATTTTGTTAAGGTAAATAAACAGTTTATCTTTCTCTCTCTGTCTCTCTCTCTCCCTTTCTCCTCTATCTGTCTCTGTCTCTAACATTAGTTCAATGACCATATGCCTAGGAGAGCACATGTGATTCCTACTAAAGCCCTTTATCATAGCTGTGCTGAATCAGATACTGAATCTAGCCCATGGCTCTGACTCCTTAAGCATTGCCCATATCTCCATCTACTATCTCTCTTCCCCTCTCTGCAGTATAATCTATCAAAGTGCTGGGAAACCATTGATAATGAAGCAGGAAACAAGCCTTTGTTGAACACAAGGACACTGATGAAAAACCTGCTAAAAATACGCTTAGAAAGTCTTTTCTAGCCTTTGAATATTTAGCTGTTGAACACCACCTACACGTTCTTCAAGCCCAGACATCCTCCACAGCAATACCTACCAGGGACAGACACTCTTTGGCACCTTGGTTGCGAGTTTACAATAGGCTGGGTTCTTTGCATGACTTTTTGCAGGACTGTAGCACTTTCTTTTTTCACCAGACGTCAGAGACAGAAAGTAATATGCAGTGCAAAAACTGTTTCAATTGTGCTCGTTATTATGATGAATAGGCTTCTCAGAATGTTTGAGAGGGGCCGAAGAGGAAGCTGGGCTGCGAAGAGGAGGGAGATGAGGGAGGAGAGGAGGAAGAGGAGTAGGGAGATGGGAGAGGGGAGAAAGGCTATGAGGGCTGCCAGAGAGATGTGCATTAAAAATAACCACCGAAAGAAAGGAGGTGGATGACCCACACCTGGGCTGCTGTGATCAGTTAGGCAGCTACCTACTCCTGGACCTGTAATGCTCACCCATAAGTAACCTTAAGGTGTTTGTTTGTGTATGAGTTTGTGTGTGTGTGCACGCACTTGCGTGTGCGTGCGTCTGTGTTTGTGGTGTGTGTGTCAATGTGTGTTTCCCTGAGTACTTACTGGTCAACTGTCACGTCCCTGGTGAGGAGGACAAAGTGTGTTTGTCGATATAAAGCCACTTTTACTGTGGTGCCAGTGCCGCCCACACTTGTGTCCTATTGATCTGTTACATATAAGGCTATTGATCGATGGGCAGGACTCAGCCACAGCTATTTCATGCTTGGTCATTCAGAGCAAGTCAGCCTACTATGAGTGTGAAAACTAGCTAATTATCATTAATCGATTTCAAGCACATTCAGTCCCACTCTCTCTCTCTCTCTCTCTCTCTCTCTCTCTCTCTCTCACACACAGACACACACACACACACACACACACACACACACACACACACACACACATACAAATCAGGGACGATATACTCTGAGGTGTGAACAAAAAACAAACACACACACACATATACACAAACGCCTAACCAAACATACATGTACACACTTGCACACGCACACAAAGTACAAAGTGTCTTGACATAAACAGGCTATGCCACATTTACCAAACATCGATTTTCTGCAATGGCTGCAACTGCAGAATAGAACTATAGCCTCACAAACAAACAGAGAAAGAGCGAGAGAAAGAGAGAGAGAGAGAGAGAGAGAGATAGAGAGAGAGAGAGACTTACACAAACACAAACACACACACACAGAGCTTTATCTGAAACACTGAGTGGTTGCACAACACATCCCACCAGTTCATGGTTTTAGCGAAGCTGACAGGGGGCAGGCAGAGCCGTATTGATTCACACACCCACCACTTCTGCACCAGCAGAGCTCCAGCCAGGCTTCAGGGAAAGACAGCTCAAGGCACAGAGGCGAGTGGGAGAGAGATCCGTCTTCATCTGGACTGGTGGGCAGGGTTAGACAATGCCGAAACCGGGTCGCTCCTTCACAACCCAACCACAGGAGCGGAACCCAACTGGGTATATTCGTTAGATTTACTAGGAAGAAATTATGTGTACATTTTGCGGTCGAAAACCTCTTAAGGACGGGTGTTTGCGTGTAACACAGAAGCACTGTGTGTTGATGGAAAAAGATGGAATGTGGCAGTCAGAAACAAACACCACTGTAGCCATGTACTTCATGAACCTGCACAAAGACTCACTCACATACACACACACACACACACACACACACACACACACACAC